>CM062397.1:19739208-19998620 GCA_031304145.1 Cardiospermum halicacabum
TTGTATATTTTGAAACACTACTATGATCTCATTATTTCATCATTTGTTTGCTTGTTTGTTACTCGTGTACATATTGGACATTGATATACTAATCTGGATAAAAGATATAATTACCGATTGTTTATATACATATATATTTTATTTAGATGGGGATAGCTGATGCTATTTTGGACCTCGTGAGTAGTGGGACAACACTCCGAGAGAACAATTTGAAAGAAATTGAAGGTGGAACAGTGTTGGAAAGCCAGGTAAGCTTTACTTATTTGGTGCTGATTTTGTGAAGCATCTTACGATGAAGGTTATGTACACTTGTGTTTCTGTTTGGGAAAAAAAATAAATTTCAATGTTAAATAGGCTGTCCTGGTTGGAAGCAGAAAAGCATTATTGCAGCGAAAAGGAGTGTTGGACACCACACATGAGGTTCTTGAAAGGTTGGAGGCTCATTTAATGGCGATGGGTCAATTTACGGTACAAAGTTGATTCCTCTAATGCTCTAGTTATGTTTGTTTTTCTCTTTTGTCTGATCGGTATTTATCCATGACAGGTAGTTGCAAACATGAGAGGAAGTAGTGCAGAGGAGGTAGCTGAGAGAATACTGAGTCAAACATCACTATCTGGTCTGCAGGTGAAACTTGAATAGAAGCACCATCCTAATTCTGTCTTTTGCTTAATTTTTGTCCCAAATTATCTCTTCAATGGTTGTTTGGGGAGAGAAATTAAATCTCTATACTCAGTGTATGTTCCATTATTTTGCATGTAGGGACCCACCGTAAGTCCAGTTTTCTGCAAACGTGATGGGAAGGTAACAGTGGATTATTACGCCATAGTCATATGTGTACCCAAGAAAGCGCTGTACAAGTCTGTACAGCAACTGAGAGCGGTGAGTCACTGACCATGAGATTGTATTTGAAGAGTGCCATGTTTAGGAAATCAACTTGGTTTTGGGTGTGTTGATTAGACTGATTAGATAACATGCATGGAATTCTAGTTTGTTTGGTTGAAGAATGTGAATATGACTGCAAATAAAGAAGTATCTTATGTTGCTTGATGCAGATTGGCGGTAGTGGGGTTTTAATATCACCTCTGACGTACATTTTCGATGAAGAGACCCCAAGGTGGCGTGAGTTGCTCACTAAACTTGGAGTTTAGTCTGCATTTCAAACAAGAAGTTGATAGCAGCTGTAAGAGAGGTTGAAAGTTTTGTATTGATATTTTGTTTTGAATCCTAGTATTTCAAAATTGTTTTGGATTGTAATATATTAAGAGTAGCTCAAGTCACATGGTCCCATTCAAATGGTCTGGGGAGCCATGTTATTTGTCTAGTTTATTGGCATGCGTTAAGATAGGTTGTTTGAGACAGTTTTCTGATTAGTACTAGAACTTGAGGAATTTCCCAGCTTGTGTATTGGCATAATTTTTTTTCTTGCATCTTATGAGTTCTGGTAGTTCCAGCGAATGCATCCACAGATAGGAATGATTTAATTTTACATGCATCAGCTAAAAGAATGATCACTATAATTTATTACACAACTCAGTTGTCCATTCAACTGTTCACTATAATTTCTGCTGTAAAAAAGCGTATCTGAATTCAAATTTGTCCTCCCTGTTGAAATGATCTTAGTTACAATAATAATGAGCAGCTAAAATTAATAGCTAAAAGATTTAACCTACACTCATCTAGCAAAAACTTGCACAGGTCAACTTGGAAACTATGATTTCTTCTCTAATCTACAGAATGTGATTCTCACTATTTTACAGATATGAAGGTCAACTAACTGACCAAAGAGTGCTACTTGGAACCATAGGGTAGAAAAGCTTGCCGCTGGCGAGGGCTCTGTTCCATAGTCACTGACAAAAAGAATGGAGGCTTTCTGCAAAAATGAATATGCGAGTGAATCAGTGAAATTAAGTCAACAAAAGTTTCTCCTTCATGCGAGAAATAAGCTTGAATTTTTCCTCGGCTTCGACTTGTTGTCTAAGGTCAGTCTTTGATGCCCGGTCAGGATGAAACCGCAGCAGTGCCCGCTTATAAGCTGCATGTACCTGAAAGTGGTACTAGTTTTGTAAAATGAAATCAAGAGTTTAAGAAAAAGAAAAAAAACAAAACGTTATACATCAACATTTCTAACCATGGTCATGGATAATCTACAGGAAACATTTTATCTAATTCTCTGTGGAGCTCTAATAACAAATTTGTTATCAACTAAATTAGCTCAAATAAATTAACACTGTTCATTATTCAAATACATGAAGATAAGAGAAGCAGAATTCTGTTAAATATAAAGGTACGTGGTCTAGGTAGATCAATTAGGCTACTATATAGACTTCTGTTAAATCCATATATGATCATTGGCCAAGGAGATAATCTAAATGACAGAAAATTAACAATCAAGGGCAAAGGCTAGCAATAGAAAACTAACATATCTAAGCACAAAGGTACAATCACAGGAGAATTGCTAGGAAATTGGAATATAATAATTTTACATAAATAAATATAATTATACAGTGATGACTCCGTGGTAGGCTGGCTTGTTCTCTGGCAGCAGAGACATACAATATTATCTAGAGCAATTTGCTGCTTTAGTTTTTTTAACTAGTAACCACTTCTACATAAGATTTTTTAGTTGCTTGCCTTATAAGATTACTAGGGGTTAAGCTTTCTCCATTCAGTCCTTACAGAATAAGCATGAAAATGCTTACACTTTACAATTTCTATCATTAGTAAAAACAATGCCGAACATAATAGTGAGAATAAAATGTGGTGAAGCTTAGTTGTTGAAATTGGCTTGTTTGATCAATGATTAGTAGGACATATAGACAGTTGATTAATTGATATCTTTGGACCACCTAACTCTAGTTTTCTGATTCTCACCCCAGATCAAACTCATTCAAAATATGGAATCTTCCAAGTTAATCTAACAGCGGTGGCAACTCTCCTGAGATACTTCCACAAATCATATAAAAAGAGGAGAGATACTTCCACAAATCATATAAAAAGAGGAGAGACGTGATAAACAACAGAAAAACAGACCTCAGCTAGTAAATTGGAACATCTAATATTAGAGGACTATTCAAATAAAGGTTCTTTTCTGTTTAAAACAAACCAAATAACATACCTCATGTGATAAAGGATTCAAACCATTTCCAACATGAATTCCCAAACCACTAAGTAATGAAGCCATGTCAACACATGTTACTTCCAGAATATAAAGCTCCTTCCTCACTTGTACACGAAGTTGCTCCTTCAAATTCATATTTTCCTCATCCTGAAATTAGCATTATGAAGGAAAGTTAATTACGACTGAAAAAGTGTTGCAATGAAAAGACAACTTGTGGAGTACACGCAAATGCAGGTCGAAACCTTCTTCTGTGTCTCTCTAATTTCTTCCAATCGTTGTTTTTGCCTTCTCTCCATGTCTAATAAACGCATACTTTCTGCCTTTTTCTTCTTACGCAACCGCTGAACCTCTTCTGCCTGTATAAGAGAATTATAAATATACTGTCACTTGGCAAACACCATTTTCATGTAAAATTTTTAGCTATCCTTAACCTAAATGCATAACGAATTAAGGTCAAACATAAAATATAATATAAACAGTATATGGAACAAAATGTGCTGAGTATGGGAGCAGAAAAATGAAATATGACCTCTGCTAGATGTTGACAAACCAAATACTTGACAACACTATACAGTCATGACCACAGACCCTCAACAGATATATGAATGTAATTACTTCATTTCCATACAGCATCCGCATAACAGAATGATTCTTCTGCATGTTCAAACATAATAGTCTTAGACTCCATAATTTCAGAAGAAAATATGAAAACTCTACTTCTAACTAAATTTTCTGTAGCTGCAAAAATAAGCATTCTTGCACATTCAACAATCATATAGAACAAATAGAATAATATCTAACTAGATCTCTAAGAGAATAAAGTCGGTACATATTAATTAATGCATTGTCAAACTCCATTGAAAAAAAGAAAAGTTCACATAATCAGACAGCCTATTCCAAAGTCAGAAAAAATAATGGTTTAACACTGACCACGCAGCATCCTTCCAATAGCATACTATTGGCATTCGTCCAACAAAAAGGAAGTTTTAATATCAATTATGAACAAATATATAGCAGCTGACCATTGCGTAAGTTCACAAGTCAATATAGATGACAGCATCAAATCATATGACGAGAACCATAAATACCTACTGGCGGTAAAGGTCAGATATTACAAATAGTCATAAATTTGGACAATTGAATTGAATGTAACACAGGACTGCAAGAACTAAACTACTAAAAGGATTTTCAACTGCTAAGATCAAAGATAGGTACACGTATCAAACCTGAATTTTCAACTGCTGCTTTCTGGAGGCCCATTCTTCTTCCATCGCTCGTTTATAATCATCAGTCTCCTTGAGCTTTTCTCGTTCAGTAATTATATCTCCTTGAACAGAATGGTTTACAATATCACCTTGAGCATGAAATGCATCCTTGCCTCCCCGCTTGGCTTCAAAGTCAGAAGGTCTTGCACCAAACTCAGCTTCTGTTTCCTTGGATGGCTGAGAATTTACATCCCTAGAAAATACTTTTTCTTTTTCCACTTTACCAGTCTGACGATGCAATTTAATTGGAGAAGTATTGCCAGCAGGTATTTCCTGAGTAAAACTTTCATCTTTGCTATTTGGAACAGTTCGCTCATTGTTGAACGGTACCTGACAAGATTTCTGGCACATGCCCAAGGAAACATCTCCATTATCAAAATTAGTTTTCCCATGAGGAAAATGCTTGTTAAACTCTTGGCAAGTAGAATGATCTTTAATGGCATCTTTACCCTGATCAGTGCAACAGGGGTTTACACTATCATTATTTTTAGCACTGGGCTTTCGAGTGGAGCACAAAGGAGGCTCTTGAGAAGTATTCTTTTCCATGTGAACAGTATCTTTCTTAAGAGAAGTTTCCTGCGACCGATATGAGCTTGAAGAAGGATCATCGGCATTTGTTCCTCTGCTGAAATCAAAATCACCCATCTTAAGAGAAGTTTCTGCACTCTCTGTAAAATCAGGAGGCCATGAAAAATAGTTGTTCTGGTGAAAATCCCAAAATGAACTTCCCTCTCCAGCATTTTCGGAAGCAGTAGGCCAGTGCCCATCCTCTGCTTGACCAAAGGCAGAAAAATTTTGATTCTTGTTATTACCCCTGCTAGAATCAGAGGGGAAGGCAGTTTCAGAAAATTTCTCATTCCTTCTACTTAAATCGTCAGCAACACCTGTTTGAGTATTATTGACATTCACAAAAAATGAACTCGACTGATCTTCTGAACAGTGTTTACCGTTCTTACGGGCATTGAATTTTCTCTTAGAGAAAGCTTTCTTCCACTCTTCATGGAGCTTGCCACAGGAACCTTCCATAACTTCACAGTCAGAGCTATCATTATCTGACGAACAACTTTCATACACCCCATACAGTCCATAACGATTGCTGTGAGAACTTTTCCCAGTGTGGGCCTGTTGCCGCTTTGATGATCCGAACACAGAAGTTTCTTCCAAAACAACCCGACATTCATCATCATCAGACTTCTCAGGCTTAGGCACCTCATCCGGGGCAGAGGAGGTGGAGTCCTCATCATCAGTTTCATCATCATCAATACTAATTACACCTGGAAACTCAATTTTTTTGCCTTTCCTTGAGACACTTGAACTAACTAAATTTGGCGGAATAGATTCTGGTTCATCAATCAATATAACATTATCCGTGTCAACATCAATGATAATAACATCATGAAGAGCCTGATTCATCTGACAGCCTTTTAAATTCTGCTTCCTAGACCATGTCCTAGGTTGAGAACACTCTCGCATAACTTTTTCCCCCTCCATTTCTTCTCACTCTAAAAGACAAAAAGCATATCAATTTATAATCCCAATACAAACACACGTCTTAACCTCAAAGTTCACAAACTTACATTGGTCTAATCCAGACTAGGCATTTTACACTAAATCAAATCATCAGCTGAACTTACTAGCAAGCAACAACAAAACACATCATTAACTTTTATATTAGCTAACAAAAACGGATTAAATCAAACTAAACCCCAAACCTTTATAATTACAGTCAATTTATCTCAATGACTAATTCCACGTGTCGAAATATATACAATTATCCATACCCACCCTCACATAAACAACTGAAAGATTCTGAGAAACTCAAGCTCACAAAGTTATCAAAACAAATACACCAACATTTCCAACATGGGAGTATTTGGTACGATCACTTGATCATCATTATCACAGAAACCTCCACATATTCCTAAACAACTCTCATTTTTTTCCCCCAATTACAACGCGGATAACTGAAAAACCCTAATTTCAAACCTCAGAGGTCAAACAACCACCAAAATCTAACATAGACAATATAGAAACTATGATTGCAAGTAATCAAACTAAATCGCAACGAGTTGAAAAGCATCGAATCAGAAAAAAAAGAAGCTACCTGATAAGTTTGGACGGTTACCGATCGGAGGGCATTGAGAAGTAGAAAAGATGAAGTAGGGGTCTTGAAAAATTTTTATATTTGATTTTGAAAAACAAATAAATAATAATAATTTAAACATTTATATTTGAGACCGGGGTCAGTTATCTGAACGGCGTGGAGTTTGCGGGTTTATTTATTTATTTATTTATTTATTTATTTATTTATTTATTTATTTTGGGTCGTAATTTTTCACACTCTAATTACAAAAGATAATATTTTTTTTTCAAATATAATTTTATAGTGTCTTTTTAATATATAATTAAATTTAATTAAAAAATAAATTATTTTATTTTATAATTTTTTATACCATTTGTATCCTTGAAATATCATTTTATTTATAAAGTTTTATAGTTTGATGGAATTGATATTTGTTTAAAATGACATTCTAAATCTTAAACCCTAATAAAATAAAATATCATAATTCTACTAGACATAAATATATGACCCGATACGGAGAACATCATATAAGTCATCATCTTTAATATTCTCCATAAACTTAACAAAATCTTAGTTTTCATTGAAATCATATTAACGAGGAAGAAGATGAGACTCATGATCATTCACTCCCACGTCTGTACTAAAACAGCATAAAACAATTATTAAACTAACTATATATTAATCCTGTATTTTTTAATTACATAAACTGCTTTTGATTCGTAATGTATTTTGGGATTGATATTTGTTCTGAATGACATTCTAAATCTTAAACCCTAATAAAATAAAATATCATAATTCTACTAGACATAAATATATGGTCCGATACGGAGAACATCATATAAGTCATCATTTTTAATATTCTTCATAAACTTAACAAGATCTTAGTTTTCATTGAAATCATATTAACGAGGAAAAAGATGAGACTCATGATCATTCACTCCCACGTCTGTACTAAAACAGCATAAAAAAAATTAGTAAACTAACTATATATTAATCTTGTATTTTTTAATTACATAAACTGCTTTTGATTCGTAATGTATTTACAGTAGTTTAGTAAAAATCAAATATGAATCAATTGAGGAGTTTTAATTTGTAATGTATTTACAGTAGTTCAGTAAGATTAAATATGAATCAATTGAGGAGGTTTAAGTTAACTAAACAATTTTATAAAAAGAATAATTTATATTAATTATTAAATCAAGGGTAATTAAGTAATTTTAATATTATTTAAATAATTTATAATTTTATTATATTAAAATAAAAAAATAAATTGAAAGGATATTTAAAGTAATTATTTAAATATGTCATGAATATTTTAGTAATGTTGATGTTGGATTTAGTAATTTGATTGTGGAAAATAGCAACCATGTTTATTTTTATTGTTATTTGATCTTTCTTGAGATTGATTGTTATTTGGTGATATTTTCGAAAGGCCCTGGAGATCTACTATAATTGCATAACCCTACTGAATTGAATTAATTATTAGGGCGGATTAGTTAATATATATTTTCTCTTTAAAAATTTAAAAAAGAATAAAAATAAAAATTAATTAAGTGGAGGTAGAATTTAGGAGAGAAGAATTCACATTTTTTATACAAAAATAAATTCTAGAACTGAAATTACTTATTTGGAATTATGGATGGAGACCTAAATATAATAGATATTGAATTGTTCATGGATATGAAGAATTGGTTAAGAAGGAAATAATAGAGTCACACGTTCCTTTTCCAGAATTGACCACTTTTATGAGTCGCTTGAAATGTATATACAAATCTTACACACGAGTTACTATTTGTTCAAGTATATATGGAGACGTATTACATAAATTCATATAATGTAACAAGTGGAAACCCTATAAACTACTGTAAGTCCGTTAAAATTTTACTAGAAAAATTTAATAGGATAAAAACTGAAGAAAGAAAGAAAAATACTGCGGATGAATCCAATTATAAGAACTCTCCCCTGTTAACAGTACTTGTATATTAATTTTTTATTTTAGAAAATTTTCACATCTCAAATTCGTAAACTAACTTTTCAAAAGTTGAGGTCGATAAAGTCTCCATTAATAAATCTGATAGATTATTTGAAGACCGGATTTACTTCATATCAATTTGTCGAGATTCTTGAAGCTCGTGGGTGTAGAAAAACTTGGGCGACATGTGTTTCGTTCTATCGCATTTGACATATCCACCACGAACTAGGGTGATACCAGCGGCATTATCCTAAAAAATTATTGTTGGCTCTTTCATTATTTGGGAAATACCACATGAACTCTAGATGTGACTTATTACAGATCTCAACCAGATACATTCCGACTAGTTTCATATAATGCGAATATTTCAGTGTGATTTCAATATGTGGCAATCAGAGTTTGTTTTACAGATCTCCGCGAGATAGTCATACCATTATACGTAAAAATATATTCAGTTTGAGAACGGACCTTATGCGGATCCGAAAGATACCCAAAATTAGCATATCTAATAAACCCAGAAGAATTATTTGACTTTGAGTAGAACAATCCCAAATCAATAGTTTCACAAAAATATCTAAAATATATTTAATTTTGTTCTAGTGACGACGGGTTGGAGCTATATCTAACCAATAAGTTAACACCAAAAACTATATCAAGTATCGTACATTGGGTTAGATATAGAAAGACACCAATAACGCTCAGATACTGTGTCCTAGGATCCAGGACATTGTCATCGTCATCTTTGGTCTGAATGGATTTTTTTTTTTTTGATTACGGGAACGAACAACCATCGGGGTACTTAATTATGATATTTTTCCAAACTGAAACGTTTCAGTTTTTTCAGTATAAGCCTTTTGATGTATCAGAATCTCATCAGACTTATATTCCATTTCTAAATCTAAGATAATATTTCATTTTCTCCGGGTCTTTCATTTCAAATTCCCTTTTCAAATATTCAGTATTTTTCTGAATTTCATCTTGGAATATGATTAAATTCATATCATCCACGTAAACTATTACAATTATAAAACTGGATCCTGATTTTTAAATGAACATGCATGGCCATATAACATCATTAATATACCCTTCTTTAATTAGATAGATGATTATACCACATTCGTCTAGACTGTTTTAATCCATACAGTGATATTTGTAACTTTATATGAAAACCATGAGTTTTATTCACTTTGAGAAGTTTTAATAATTTTTGAAGGATCATGAAAATATTAGTATCGATGGAACTATACAAATATGCAATAACCACATCCATTAACCTCATTTTTGAATCCCTTTCTTTGGTCAGTCCAATCAGAAATCGGAAAGTAATTGTATCCATCACAGGTGAATATGTTTAATCAAAATCAATTTCAGACCTTTGTGAGAAATCCTGAGCATTCAAATGGATTTTATATCTCACAATCTCATTTTTCTCATTTCATTTCCTAACGAATACCCATTTGTAACCAACTGGTTGAACACCTTTAGGTGTTTAAACTATGGGTCCAAAAACACTTCATTTTATCAACAAGTTTAATTCTGCTTGGATTACTTCTTTCCATTTTGGCCAATCATTTTGATGCATTCATTGATGGATTGTCATTGTGGTTTATATTCATCACTCATTATTTATGTTGCTACTGCATATTATAACGTCTTTATGGTTCTAGATTTTTTTATGTAATAAAAAGATATCTCCTCATTTCTTGATTCAGGTATTTCTTCAGATATTTTTTCATGTAAGATTTTCAACTTCCACAATTTGTAAATCTTGAGAAGTGGTATCTTTTGAAGGCATTTCTTTAACAATGTTCTTATTTTTACTTTTTCATTTTTCGTGGTATATTATCTTTAGACCAAACGGATTACCAAATTTTCTATGGATTTCACATGCTTCGTTTGCTATCATTTTTCTGGACTCATCAATTGGAATTACTAGTCGAGTGAGTGTATTTTGAGCAGAAATATGAGATCTAGTCACTCTAGTTGTATCGGTAAAATTATTTGGTAATTGGTTAGCAACCATTTGTAAATAGATAGTCTTTCGTACTTCACCTTCACATTGACCAGTATATGGATCAAGATAATACAACATTTCATTTTTCCATATGAATTTATTATTTGTTTTGATAGGAGCTTCATTTTTACTAAGTCGCGGGAATATTTGTTCATTAAAATGGTAATTTGTAAGACGTGGAGTAAAAAAATCCCAGTCATGGGTTCAAGATATCTAATTACTGATGGTGAGTTAACCCACATAAATTCTCAGACGACGTTGGATTCCATTTTGGTTCTTTAAAGAGGCGATACGGGAACATATACGACACAATGAAAATTTTTCAAATGTGATATATCTGGTTTATGTCTAGTTACAAACTATAACGGGGAGTATTCATGATATGTAGTGGGTCTCAAGTATATCAGTGCAATTGTATATAATATTACATGTCCCCAGGTAGAAATTGGTAATTGGGTTCGTAACAATAAAGTACGAGCAATCATTTGGAGCATTTTGATTAATGATTCTGTCAACCCATTTTGGTATAAAGTGTGGAACTAGATGCTCAACATTAATTCCAATCGACATATAATAATCATCAAATGTCTGTAAATTCACCAGAATTATCCAAATAAATAGATTTAATTTGATAATTTGAAAATTGTGCTCTCAATTTAATTGTTTGGGCAAGCATCTTAGTAAATGCTGAATTACGGATAATAAAAAAAAATTGTGATCATCTTGCAGATGCGACGATTGACACCATAAAATAGCGAAATGGTCCACTTTGTGAATGAATTGGTCCACATATGTCCCTTTGGATCTTTTGCAAAAATGATGAATATTCAGGATTTATTTTATTTGGAGATGGTTTTGTTATCAATTTTCCTTGTCTAGAAGATAGTACAAAAATAATCCTTTGATAATAAAATTTCTAATCCTTTAATGAATGTCCATATGAATTTCCAATAATTCTGCGCATCATTGTAATCCAGAATAATCAAGTCTATCATGACATAATTGGAAACTTGTAGGATCCAATATCTCTTGGCTCACACTTACAAAAGTTTTGATTGTGAATACTTTTGTATAATATTACCATTTGTGGAGTTTTTTCGGAATGACCTTTTGTCTAAAAACAATGGATGTTAAATACTCCAATTTTTATTCATTTACAGTTTTCATATGATATATATTATTATTTATATCTTTGAAACTCAACAAAATTCATTTTAGAATTACTTGAATATAAAGCATTCTGAATACAAATTTTAGTTCCATTTTCCAATAGAATTATAGTTTTACCATATCCTTTAATCAAACAGCATGACCTGATATAGTATTCCTTAAGCCTTATACTTGGATATATTTTGGAAATATTTCTAATCTCAAAGGATAGAGTGCGTTATAGCACTATCAATTAAACATACATCAGAGATGTTTTTTAAATTTCTATATTCTATTCACATGAACAAAATATTTACATTAATATTTACATTACAAAATATACCATAAATATTTCAGAACTTTAATTATAAACATGTATATGCAACAAAATTATAAAATTCAGTGAGAAATATTTTCATCACTTCTATCTATATTTACAAATACATATATTCAAGCTTCCTTTTGGTATTCAATATAGTTTATAAAATTTTCAAGATCCAGATTATCGAAGAAGTTGGAGGTATGAAAATTTGAAATATTCTTCTGGGAGGTTATTTTTCCACTTTCCAGATTAGCAATATTTGCTTCCACAGATTTCTTCCCTAATAAGGAAGCTTGATACAAGTCTATCAGGTGTTGGAAAGTTTGACATTGATGGTGAAAATGATCACTATTTTCAAACTTGTAACAAACATTTTGAGAATCATTATTTCTATTATTAGAATTTTCTGTTTTGGGTTTCATATCTGTTCTAAACCAGGTTTCACGATTATGTGAATGAAACATATTTCCACCTCTTTCTTGATTCGATGTCATCCATAGCCTCGAATATTATTATCACGACCACGACCACGACCGTGACCACATCCAAAACCAAGATCTCGACCTCGACCACGATTCGGGTTCCCACGACACGGAACATATAAGCATTTATTTTCGGTGGTGCTATAGTACTAGTTGGTCGTAATTCATGATTTCTCTCAACAGTTGGTCATATTGTTCCTATAATATTAATTTGTAAATTAAGTCACCAAAATTTTTAAAATTATTTTGTCGTAAACTCAAAGATAGTAACACCTTATCAACATGGAAAATGGACAGATTTTTCTCAATTTTCTCTTTATCCATCACTTTTTCTCCACACGTCTCTTTTATTATTGTTACTCAGCGGAGTTCAGAATTATATAACCTCAACTAGTTCTATTTATATTGAGCTTTAGGAAATTCAATATCTTTTCGATGTTCATATATATTTTTCAAAGCATTCCACAATTCAAGTGGATCCTCCACATTCAAATACTTAGATTTCAATCTTTCATTTATATGGTGTCTAATAGCCTTCATAGCTTGAGATTTTTATTTTTTCAGAAGCATTATTTTCTTCTTCAATAATATCTAGTAAATATATGACTCATAAGTAGATTTTCAAATCCGTCACCCATAATAGGTAGTTAATTTCAGAAAGTTTCAAAGTACGGAAATTCAGATCTGACATTTTTTACTGTATTTATATTACAATATTTTTTTTTCAAATTAGCCGAGCCCAAAAATAACGTACCAAACATTTTATGATTCGTGGAAAGGACGACTGGAGAGCATACTCCTGATCACGTGTTGTAAGAAAAAATTGGGTGGGGGATAGAAAATAAGAATTTACAATTCATGTATAAGGCAAATAAATTCTAGAAGTGGAATTACTTGGAACTATCAATGGAGACTACATCCTCTTGTAAATATAATCAATTGAAGAAATGGAAATGTTCGAGTAGAAAAATATGAAGAATTGATTAAGACCGAAGCAATGAAGTCAAGACACACCTTTTCCAAAATTGACAAAAACAAGTTCTCTATTTTATGGATTGCATGGAATATATATACAAAAGTTTTACACATGAGTCACTACTTGTTCAAGTACATGTAGACACGTACTATACAAATTCATATAATGGTGTACTATACAAATTCATATAATGGTAGCAAGTGGAAATCCACTCTAATATGTACAACACCTCTGATTTTTTTAATTGTTAAATTTACTGTAGCAAGTACCAAACCAACAAATTTGGTTTTCCTTTTATACTCTTACATTAGTTAAAATATTTTTTTTTTTTAAATATTATTGCTCTTATATTGATTAAAGAAAAGATCCAAACATTACAATTATATTTAAGAAGGTAAAAAGTAAAAATATAAATTTTCCTTGAAATTTACATCTGACCCCAATTTCTATTAATTTAAGTTACAAAGTATAATAGATGAATATATTTTTTCAAAACAGAGCAGAGAAGTCTACATAAGAAATTGAAAAAAAAAAAAAAAATTTTGAAAAAAAGGCAAGCATTGGCATTGTAAGTGTTGAAAATCTTCATCTATTTCCTTTTTTATGGTTAGTTTCTCTCTTTTGGTTATAGTATGCTGATAGATTTGGTAGGATTCTCCAATAAAGCAATATGAGATGAATTTTCAGGCCTGTCATGGTGGTGATGATTATGATATTGAGGTGGATGAACTCTTATATATACAATAAGAAAATTTTTCAGAATTTAAAGACGAGGTATATTACCTATCATCTGAAGATGAAACTTAAATTAATAATGATTCTATGAATAATTTTATTTAATATTATGCTAAAACTAAAGAAAATGAAGATGAAAACAACAATCCACACCTACTAAAGGCTGAAACCTTGACAAGCATAAATAATGGACGTAAAAGAAAAAATATGTGCATCAACACAATGAAGTAATTAACTTAGAGACTCCTAAACATTGTCGATCAACATTTTGAATTGCCTTGGGGTAGTATAAGCAAGATATGTACATATATTAATAGAAACAGAAACATGATTAGCAGATTTTGAAATAAACTACTTAAATAGCAATTGTCGAATATGGTTGTGATCAATGTTTATGATGAAAAACGCATAAAGTCCATTACCCAAGAACATTGAACAACAACTAGAGCCTTAGTTGCTGCTTTACAAGTGAGCGAAAGCAATATTGTTAGAATGCTTAAAAAGGAATATTCATATCCTGCACAAACATCATCAAACCATTAATCATAGCCATGCATAAAATAAGGAAAATGGAATGAATTCTTTCCAAAATCATTCCAGGGACTATAAATGAAAATCAATATTTGAGTTGCTGACAAACTTGGTACATATAGATGAGAAATGGTTCTAGTTAACGAAATTGATGCAAAGGTACTATCTTTTTATTAATGAAGATGAACCATTTAGGAGCATACAAAGTAAAAATTTTATCCCAAAAGTCATGTTTATAACAATTACTTCAAGACCTGAGTTTAATGGTGGAGGAAAATATGGAAAAATTAGAATATGGTCATTCATAGAACAACATATAGCAAAAAGAACAACAATCAACTGAGAGAATGGGATAGTTGAAGAGCATTACCCTCAGTGACAAGAAGCATAATTAAGGAACCACTAATCAAGTTAATCATTTCCAACAATCAAGAAAAAATGACATACAAAGAACAATAAATACTTATGATCCAACAAGATCAGGTAAGCCCACATATAAGTCCATGTGATAGGAATTTCATGGAAACAACCAATACTTATGGATTTACTATATATTTAATATATCAACCAGCTCAAAGCCCTGACTTAAATATGTTGCACTTGGATTTTTTAGTGTCGTTCAATGAATTCAAGAAAAAAAAATCCCAAATGACATATTAGAGTTAGTCAAGTCAGTCAAAGACGTTTACAATGAGTATGAGAAAAAAAAAACTTCACTACAATTGGTTGCAACTTCAATATGTAATGAAAGATATTGTGTAAGTAAAAAGGAAAAATGAATATAAGAATATGTATATTAGAAAGACTAAGTTATAAAGCATTGGTGAGTTGTCATATCAAGTAGAGGTGGAAGAAAGTCTTCTAAATAAAACTGCTCAATTTCTAAATGAAAGCAGCTTTGAGTTTAGGCAAAAAGAAACTGAACCAGATGAAGTCCCTGGTTATGAACTGATCTATAAAGTACAACAACCAATTGAAGATAACATTTTGTATGCAATTTTTGTAAGTAACAAATTTTTTTTTTGTAAAATTTGAATAACTAATTATTCCAATTATAAATATTAGAACTTATGTAATTAGATCCACTACATAAAAGCAAGTATAATCTCAGCGTCAATACAAGCATAATACTAAACACATAAACTATAATAGCAATGGATCACTATAAACATAAACACAATTAGTAGCATAACCTAGAACTACATACCTTTTACTTTTTTTCTGCC
The DNA here is from genome assembly GCA_031304145.1 of Cardiospermum halicacabum. Lineage (NCBI taxonomy): Eukaryota > Viridiplantae > Streptophyta > Magnoliopsida > Sapindales > Sapindaceae > Cardiospermum > Cardiospermum halicacabum. Next base: position 19,755,083 of record CM062397.1, read on the forward strand.
TAAAAATTTCTACGAGCTATGATTCATCTTTAACTTCAGTGGCGAAGTTGTTCATCTATTTCTTAGCATGTGAAATAGACATTTGAATGTAAGACTTTACATATGGACTAATCTGAATAAATTTAACGATATACTGATTTTTCTTTTACAGATTCTTAAGAAAGTGATACAAATCAAAATTAAGTTCGGCAAGGAAATGTTAGCAATCATAGAATAAGAAATACCCTGCAATAACTATTAAAACATTATTGATTTACTCATTAGATGGTACATTTATTTGACAAATGAAAACCAAATAGTAGATTTAGTATAATAGATATATACTCTATTTGATATACTATCACTTGTGTAGAATAAAAGTATACCATAATATGTGTACTCTAGTTGTTGTAAGACCAAAGCTATAATGAATATAGCAGACTAAAATTCGATAAATTCAAAACAGAAGTTCGGTTGCCAGACTGACCAAGTAGGTAAAAGAGGAGCAATATATGTTTGTCACTAAAGCTTAGTGTGGAAACCAATAGATTTATCTCTGCAATAATATATCATTGACTAACATAACTCTAACTTCTCCTTATTTGATTTCTTCAAATTTCTTGACTTCAACCTTACTTCTATTCCTCTATTTTTAGTGTTTTGCATTAGATATTCCAACATCTGCAAAATAAGTTAAAAATATAAACTTTTCAAATTCAATACTCTATAAACATAAAACCAAATAAAGAGAACTCATTTCATACATAGGGGTACTTCTAGGGTAGTGAATGGAAACAGAAAATTATCAGTGTATATAGGTTCTAAAGAGTCCGACACAATATGATGACTTTTAATACCATACAATTTTGTTACCACTATCCTCAGCATCTTATCAAGTAAACAAAATTGAGCATCAATATCATCTTTCGGTTTTTGCTCATAAGGTTTTGGTTGTTGTTCCATACTCATTGCTGATCATAAGCAAGTTGCACAGAGTATTGCACTATATATTATCTTCTTATACATACAATCCTGGTACTAATATTCTCAACATCGAATCAGGCAAACTAAGTTGCACACCGATATCATGTTTAGGTTGTTACTAATGAGGTTCCGGTCTTTTTTTTCCATTACTCGTTGTTGATCATAAGCAGGTTGTATTGAGTCTTGCACTGCATGTTGGTCCTGATCATGCTATTACTGGTGGTCATTATCATGCTACTCTTATTATGGTTATTATATCTAACATTGTTTTAATTACAGGAGCTTCCAATCAATCAAAGCATGATACCCACGTTTAGTGTGAGCCCTAATTCGATCTCTCTTCGTTAGATTGTCCATTAGTTAACACTAACTCTACTAAAAGCCATAATTATACCAATAAGAGATAAGCTTGATTGAAAAAAGTGTGAGAAATGAATTTATGAGAGACTAAATGGGAGAGATACGAGAAATTAAAGTAATAGCGAAGACGAACGATGGAGGTAGAGAATTAGGATTCATCATGAACAGTAGCAAGATCAATGAGAGAGTAATCTTGTGAGATGAGTGTTTGTGATGCGCGAGTAAAGGCTGAATTATACATTTATTTTTATATTAATTTTATTTATGTATTTTTAAATTTATAAAATTATAAATTTTTTTCATTAGTCTATGTACAATTGTCGTCTCAGCCAGCCCCTTATATTTGTAATTTTGTCTTTATTAGCCTTTCAGTGTTGATGTGACGCTTGACATAGTCGTTTGATGTGTGGCCGAGATGACACGTGGTAGTCTACGTAATTCATCGAATGACTACGTCAGGTACCACATAAAGTACGGAGGGGCTAATTGAGATAAAATCACAACTATAGAGGGCTAATTGAAAAAAATTGGACAAATACGAAGGACCATTTGTTACTTATCCCCAATAGGAGACCTACCCGCACTTTATAATTGATTAAAAATAATATTTTCTAGTCAATTTTAACTAAAAAATATATTTTATGGAATTTTAAATAGAATTTTTTTTTATATAAATAATTTAGAATTACATTTTAATTACCTATAAATAAGTAAGTTAAAAGTTATTAATATTATATATCTATCTATTATTAGATATATTTATAAAAAAAATTTAAAAAAAAAGAAAAAAAAAAAGCAAATTTAGGTGGTTAAATTTACTTAATAATATGTAAACAATGGACATTTTAAACCTGAATTTAAAATCGAACTTGGTTATAATGACGGATGTGAAATGATATTCTTATCATCCTAACTAGTTGGGTTACATAATAAATTGATAGATTCAGATCGAAATTAGTTTTCACGTTAAAATTTTATATGCTTTATTCTCTTTGCTGTATATTTGTTTTGTCATAGTATTAAATACACGTTTCCACGGCAATAGATCAACGATTCCTTCCATAACCAATGCTATCAAAATTAGTTGGAAGGGCTATATCTCTATATGATTCCCATTTTGAAATATAATAACTGTTAAGTGACAAATAATAGAAACTATTATTGCATTTCATTGACATACACATATGTATACATTATGATTTACATTGGCAAAGCAGATTGGACATCCATACACAAAAACATTAATCAATGAGACTTAGCAGTAGCATTGTTCCCTTCTTGAATGAAAGAAGGCAACACAAGAGGAGAAAGCAGAGGAATAGGATCTTTACTTTGATCGTTATAACATGAAACAAATGAAGAAGAAGAAGGTGGATCAGATTCTGATTCTGAAGCAGCTTTGATGATATTCAGCTGAAGAGGACATGGGGCTCTACTCTGCAATCTGCTCTTTGATCTCCTAAACACACTTTGATATTCCTCTTTCTTATCACCACTCACTGTTTGGAAACCTGGAAACTCACCACTTCCTCCACACTCCTCCATTTATTATACAAAAATGTTCATGTCGATGTCATCATCTCCATTTATGTCTAAAAAAATTACCCATCAAGCTTCATGCAATGTTCTGATCCTGATCTGGTCCCATGTGAGGTGGGAATCTCACTGCATTTATCAAGCTCTCAGACTCACATGACACTTTCTGTGGTTTAATTAATGTATTATACCTACCCCATTCATTAAGCAATTTCACCTTAGCACAGAAGGTTTTCATTGAATATTTTAATTGAAATATGGTAGGTCATCATCATTATGTTATTATGACAGTCAAGCCGACTTTATTATATAATGATGCTCAAAGTTAAGACCAGTCCAAGCAGAAGACAAGCCACAGTGATGGGCGTGCATATCAGTCTGTCTATTTTCGACAGGTTGCATGTGGAAATTAATGTTTGTTTATTCTTTTCAATGTTATCCTCCATTTTCAGTCATTTTTGTAGAAAAAAGAACACTGTCATATTGAGGAGGGTACGTGGCAGAACCCCAGTTGAGTAGTGATAGGAGCTGGTGATAATGATGAATTTGTGTTTGATGCAGAGACAGACATACATACATTTATGTCTTATTCAATGAAAATGAGCATTTTCTTTTGCCTTTTTCTGCTCTTTGGTTGTTTGCTTTTAAGCTTTTATACCGCATAAACATCCCATTTGGTCAAAAAGATGGATCATCACATCACTTTCTTCATCGGAGACCATTTCCACAAATTTCAATAGTTTTAACTGTTGTTTTCATTGAGAATCAGAATGTGAACAAGCTATATGTAACATTCAATAGCTAGCTAGCTAGCTACCAGATAAGACTATGATGGGAAATTTGAAACATAAATTAATTGACTGGTCAAGGTTGGTAGCCACAATTGTTGTTCTATTCAAACAAACAATTGTCAACATCATATTCCATTGAGAGAACTAAAGACAAAGAAAGATGACAAAGAGAATAGTGAACTTATATACCAAGTGTTGAAAAGAAACCATGTCATTTGACAATGAATTTTCTGTTGTACTTTCTTGGCATGTTGGCTCCAACGTCTGATTGGATACTCTTTGTATTTTCCTAAATCTAAGTTTTAACACTATGCTTCCAATGCGTTAAGGGTATTGACTGTACAAGTTTAAGTCAGCCCTACCAATCGGTTTTTCTCAGGAGTAGGATCTAACCAGGCCGAAATTAACGAAAGAAGGTGACTTGAAGAGACCTCCAAACAAGGATCTACTGGTTGGAGATTCCTGTGATGATGGTTTTGAGTCTTCTGGATTGCTTTTCACTTTAAGTATAGTCTGGCCGATGGATTGCCGGATGGACTCGATTGTCTTAGCATCAGCAGGACAGCCAGATGCATCGCGAACATAGAATGTGTTAAGAGCTTTACCACATTTTGTTGAGACTTCAGCTCTAGTGACAGTGAGGCTGTTTTCGCGAAAGATACGAGTAACATCTGATAGCAGGCCAACTCTGTCTGTAGTGCACAATTCTAGCTTCAAACCCTGAGTGAGGTGCAAATTAATCAATAAATAAAATAATGTGTTATCTTTACAAGAACAATAACAAAACAACAGATGATGCATCAACATTTTTGTTCTGTTTCAGCTGTTTTCACTGACTTGAATGCTGAACAAAGATTCTATAGGTGTTAACATCACATCTATTTAAGACGAATCCATTCAAACAACAAGAAGGGGAGGTAAGTCATATTGGAAAACAAGAGGAGTTCTTTGACAGGAGTATACAAGTCTAAATGGTAACAAACAAATACAGTCAACATAGAAAAAGACAAGCAGACAAACAAAAAATCAGATCTATGATACTAAACTAACCTCAGATACTCTTCTCTCTATAGCTGCCTGAAGGCATTGAATCACACGCTCTCTCTCAGCATCAGATTTTACAGGAGATCCATCTATGTGCCTTATGTAATACTCCTGCACTCAGAAACAAGAACATAATAAGAAATGACATCAGAATAACATAAATAGCTTCTGTAGTAAGTAAAAAGCAAAGAGACAAATTGATGGCGAACCTGAAAAGCTTCTGGTCCCTCAGCATCTATACTTGCGTGAAAAACCACATACTGCATGTCTGTCAAAGTGCATACAGTGTCGAAGAGAAGTTTCGGTCTATCTTTACTCTGGATGGTAACAACTGAGTAGTTCTTGTCAAAACAATTAACAACACTAACATTTGGCCTTTGCCTTTCATCTAAAGAATCATCATCGGAACGTTCATAATCCCTATCAGCAAACATTAACTGGTGAAGCCTCCTATCTACGTGGGTCACACTGTGAGCAACAACAGTCTTAGCTTCCCCAGATCTACTTCCATTCAGGACATTGCATAAAAGTTCCTTGATAACAGATAGCTTATCTGGGTCGGGGACCATACTTCCTGTTTCCTCATCAGTCACTTGCATCACAGCCGCAACCCTTGTGTTGTGAGTCCACAATTCCGCATTCACTACTTTGCATTTCAGGTGAGTGAGAACAGCACTCACTTCAGATAGAAGACCAGGTCGGTCAGTTCCTGTTAACTCAATAGCAGTGTGGTCCATAGCTGGTTTAACCTCAACTGACCTCATTGAAGAGGTAAAACAACAATCTTCTGGTCCAAGAGACTGAAAAAAGGCATAAACCCAAATCAGCAAAAGTCCATAAACACAAATCAGAACACTGTGAAACTTAGATGATATAAAAACAACTTTACCTTTCTGATATAATCTAGAATTTCTTCATTAGTAATCTTATTTCTGTCTTGATCCACAACATGAAAAACTGGTAAAACAAAAGAACATCAAATATATCTAATCTCTGTCCCAAATTAAAACCTTTTTCCACAGCTAGACAAAGAGAAAAGGCAAAACATTTACCATCCATAAACCAGGAACAATCAGAGGAGATATAGCCTTTGGTTACAATAAGATTAAGATCAGTAAGGATTTGCACAACTTGGAGAAGTATTCCATGTCTATTTGCACTATCAACCTGTAACCATTCACACAACTGAGAATGAACATCAAAAGGGCACATAAAGAAAGAATAAACATAAAAAAATTAAAAAACTCATAAAAGCCAAAAGATATGGTGAAAGAGTGAACACAGAAAAGAACAAAAACCCCATTTTACACACCCTTATGATAGTTGCATTCTTGCAAGTCTCAGTATCAATCACAACCCTGACAGATGAACAACAACAATGATGTTCAAACATCAACAACACCACCACCAAATTTCATCAAAAACAAAGAAGAATGTTTAAATTAGTACCTGGGTTGATTCATTCTTCTAACGAGCTTCTCATATTCATCACCACTGTCAGGTGAAGAAGAGCTCATGTTGATTTCTGAAGAATTTTTGAAAAAAAGAAAAGATTTTGGTTAAATTAAACAAACAGAATCTAAAGTACTACTTCAGACCAATGAAGAGAAAGACAGTCCACGAAAAGAAAATGTTGAAAAGGGGATTTTAGTTGGACAACAAATTTTTGGAATTTGAGGAAAAAAAAAAAAAAACTGACCACTCTTCAAGCTCTCTCTTGTTCAAATTCACAGAGACATCAAAGAACATCAATTTTACAAAGTTGAAACCAAAACAAAAGAGCACAGAGATTCTCAATTAAAGAAGAAAGAGAGACATAAACATACAAACACAGAAACCAATGATTAGCGTACCAGGAAGACCGGACCGAACCCACAGACCAAACCACATAAACAAATAAAAACACTGAAACTCATAACAAAAACAGAGCACGAAAAACTAGAGAAAAAAAATTAAACACCTACCCATCATGGTGTTCTTGAGAACTGGTTATCTTCTAAAACCCTTAAAAAGGTTTTGTTTAATTAGACCACAAAAAGAAGTGTTGTATATGTGTAACGAATTAAGATTCATGAACAACGGCAACAGAGTGAGAGAATATATAGTGTATATTTGTAGATGTTAAGTTAAGACCAGGCACCCTTTGGCACAAGTCTCATTTAGGAAACAAAATAATTTTTTATCAATTAAAGTTTTACTAAAAATAAAATAAAGTAAAAATCACAAGTTTCTGAAGAAGATACTGGACACGATAATCCAAAACCCGCAAGTTCTTGATTTATTCAAAATAGGAGGCGATATATTAGCAATTATTTTATTTTATTTTATTTTTTTTGTAGTATTATTATTTTGTTTCCAAAGGTGTGTTTATATTTGAGAAAAGAATCTAGGGTTAATTACTTTTATACTTGTATTTATTATATTAGGAAATTAAAAAAAATAAGAAATACATTTACATTATTTATAAATATATATTTTTTAATAGGAAGTTAAGTTCACCTAATATAGAAAGAATTTTCTTATTTTTTGGAATTGATTTTTTTTTTTATTTATGAAAAATGAATCTTACAAAAAATGTTGAGATCTTTATTATTGAGGAAAGTTTACAAATTATATAATAAATTTATTAAATTGGAAAATCAGTTGGTAAGAAAATATATTCTCATAAAATAAAATTAGTATTTTTATTTGATATATATTTTTTATATATTAAAAATAATTATTGTTTTTTAAAATTAGACTAATATTTAATTTTTTATTTTTCAGGAAAAAGTAATATTATTAAACTTATTTTAAAAATTATTAGGTTACCATTTTTATAGGGAAAAAAAGTTTAAAACCCAATATTATATCATTTATAAGGAGAAAATATCATAAAAGTCTAAATAGTTTTATTTGAAAAAAATTATTTCAAATTTGAAATATTTTATAAATTTTGTTCTCATAATTTAAAAAGTTTCCTTTCTTGAGAAAAAAATATACTCCCTCCGGATTATTAATATAGAGAAAACTAACTTTTCACGGGGATTAAGACAAGACGTTAATTTCCACTATCGCCCCTCATTATTTCATAATTAATACAATAAATTTTTAAAAAGTTAATTATACATATCTTTTAAGAAATGATATTTTAGACATTTTAACTTTAAAAAATTCTTCTTAAAAAAAATTCTCTATATAAATAATACGCCCAATACGGAAATTTTCTCTATATTAATAATCCGGAGGGAGTATAAAGAAATTTTCTATAAACTTTTTTTAAGAGAGACATAACATTAAAAAAAAATAGTAATTTTTAAAAAAGCTGAAAATTCTTATTAGAATAAATTTTATTTCACCAATTACATTATAAATTAATTAAAAATAATTTAATAATAAGAGCATTATTAAATATCGCACCAAAATATTGTATATTGTAACAAAGTATTTGATTTTATTTTTGTTTTTGAATTTTAAATTGTATTCGATTGCCAATTCGTAATTTTCAACTTAAAATTTTGATATCGTAAATATTGATTTTACTACAGATGAAAATTTAGTCCGCCAATCCATTTATACGTGCGTATCTGAATTAGTAACTCATAGTAGATTCAGATAATCAAATTAAAAACTAACATCGGTACCAAAACAAAATCCGTAAAAGGTACATGTTTAAGTATAAGTATCTTTATCTAGATTTTTTAATGATAAAACTTTTTAAAATAAATAAATAAAACACTAAAATACTTGTATTCATATTAATATATAACTTTATTGTAAATTTACCTATTAAGTTATATGAGGATGGTTATGTTGTGGAACCCATTTTGCTGATGTGTATGTAGCTGTCCAACTAACTCTAAGTTTAATTTCGTGTTTAGTAAGAAAAGGTAGTATAATGAATTCATCCTTTTTGGTAATGTATATGTACATGTGTAACTAACTCTAGGTTTAATCTCGTGTTTAGTAAGAAAAAGTAGTAGTATAATGAATTTACCCGTTTTGCTGAGGTGTATGTACCTGTGCAACTAACTCTAGGTTTAATCTCGTGTTTAGTAATAAATGTAGTAGTATAATGAATTTACCCGTTTTGCTGATGTGTATGTACTTGTGCAACTAACTCTAGGTTTAATCTCGTGTTTAGTAAGAAAAGGTAGTAGTATAATGAATTTACCCGTTTTGCTGATGTGTATGTACCTATGCAACTAACTCTAGGTTTAATCTCGTGTTTAATAAGAAAAGGTAGTAGTATAATAAATTTACCTTATACTGACATATAAGGCTTTTATTTTGTGAACAAGAACAACTGCTTTGAATTGAACAAAAATATTTTTGTTTCGTTAGATTTTCAATTAAAGTAGACAAAACCAAGTGAACCTTGAAAACGCATTAATAATCACTTACTGATGGTTTTAGCCACTGGATGAAGGATACAAACTCGGACTTATATATCAAAGTATATAATTTTTAGTAGTTCAGTGACTCAAAGATTATGTGTCTGAAATGACAACTTTTGTTGTTTTCCATATTGACATGAATCACATAAAAGTAACAGTAGTAGTATATGAAAACTGGAATTTATTGCAGGATATGCTTTAATATATTAATTCTCAAATGACAACGCGAGCATGCGATACATTGATAGTTGATTATAATATTAAAGCAATAGAGTGATTAGATAAGAATAACTACATGGTATCAACGAAATTCTAGAACTAAAGTAAATAGATATAATATGATCAAGTGTACTAGAATTCTTAAGGGCAAAAATAGGTCAGAGCTCCCTCAAGTTGTACTGTTTTCCTAGATAGATACTTAAACTTCACGAATTCCCACCTGAATACTCTAATTTGTAGAAAATACTAACACTAGGTGCTTGAATGTGATTTCGTAGTTGATGGGTGGAGCGTATAATACACGCGAGATGGTGATTTTGTGTTTTGGTGTTTTGTTGTATAAACAAATAATTAAAGTGAGAGGTGATTTTGTTGGGTCTCGAAAACTTTCAATTTTATTTAATGGTGGTTGAATATATTCCCATTTGTCCAAAAGTTGATTAGTCCAACAAGTAAGCAATACTTATTTGCTCTGTCAATGTCATACATACAATTGTCAACCCACCCACCTTTATAAATCACTGATCTGGGTTTTTGTTTTTGGTTCAAGTAAAATCTTACACAGATTGAAGCAAGCAAATGTCTGACAAACAAACGGAGGAAGCAATGGTCTCAATCATCAACGAAGCAAAGCATGAAGAGAAAGAGGACAATAGCAACAAGTCCACGTTTGGCTTCAAAAACTTCCTCTGACATGGTGGCTCTGTCTATGATGCTTATTTCAGTTGTGCTTCTAATCAGAAATGTATGTATGGATATTCAATTAACAAACCCTAAAACCCTAATTCGATTTATTGAAGGTTGAATGAATTATTTTGCTGATGTGGACCCAAAATATAACCATTCACGCGCCTTCGATTGCCGTTAACCCATGACAAATGCCAACTAAGCTTCAAGTACCTAGTGTTAGCATTTTTTACAAATTGAGGTATCTAGGTGGGAATTCATATAGTTAAGGTAGCTACCTAGGAAAACAGTATAACTTGAGGGAGCTCTAACCTATTTTTTCCAATTCTTAAGTAATTACTTATATAGAAACCTTCATGTAAACTTTTCTATATAAAGCATAAAAAAAAATTGTAAATTCAATAAACAAAATATATGATCTTTTTATTATATGTGAAAAGCTCAAAAGAATTTTACAAATTTAAGACATAGGTAGGATATTTCTAAGTTGTAAAAAAAGATGTAGAATTGAAAAGGTTAGAATATAAGAGCTAATGTTAGAAATAGAAAGCTTGATACACATTACTAACTGTGAGTTACTCATTGCCAATTGTATGGAAAATTTGTATTAAAATTGTTGGCTCCGTCACTATCAACATATCATCCTTAAGTAGATGTAGAAGTTAGCGGAGGTATAGGGTGACTAGCCAAATAAGTATACTAAAGATGATAAGTAGGAGATGGCACGGGTGATACTAGTTTGGAAACCGTCAGTGGAATCAAAATTTTTATTGTATTTTAAAGTTTTGTGACTATTTATATATATATATTTGGCAATAAAGTTTCTTTCATCTACCCTCTCTCCCACTAGCACTCATTCCTCAATAGGATACTTGACCATTAAATGAAGCTTAGAAGTTATGTGGATAAGAAGCGATATTAGGAATACCAAAGGAAATAACTATGTTCTAGTGAGCATGTTTCTATTCAAGATGAGTTTTATGTGTCATGAGTGTTGATTGCCACTGCAAGTATACGGGGTTCATTGCAGCTCTCCATATTGATCAATAGAGACATGGATTTTTAAGTGATGATAAATGAAGTTCAAGTAATAACAAATATTAATATTAACTATTACTTAACTAAATATTAAAACATAGAACTCTATTTCAAATTTAGTGTTCTATGCAGTTTATCCATAATATTACTTGTCTATCAAATCACATCACCCACCTTATTAATCATTCTTTCAAAGCAATTAATAATTTTAACTTAATTTAATTTAGTTTCCTAAATCAAATTCAAGTTCAGATCATTCAAAAAGGGGTGGTAAAGAAATCTCAATGAGAATTCTATTTTTAAACATTAATCATGAAGTTGAACTTAGTTATTTAGATATCAAACCTACTTACTAGTGCAATTATGAAATCTAACAATAGAACAGACAACAAATAACATACTTGAATAGATCTTTCAATCATTAAATAACATAAGATTCAACACACGAAGATTAAATATCCCTAAAAACTTAATTTCAAAGTCATAGAGTTCAAATAAAGAGACGTAAACATCAATGAGTACATTACTACAGAAATTTATTTAAGAGAAAAGAAAAGGTAACAAAGAGCTCTTGTTAGGAGAATTATGAACAGTATCTCTTCTAATTCAATATTTTATATCTCTTTCTTTCTTATATTTTCTTCTTCTTTTCCTTTTCTAAAACTCGTCACCTATTTGTCTCTGGTCAAATCTTCAATTCAATTCCTTTTTCAATACAAGTAATCACTTTTAAATTGAAAAAACCTTTTATAAATGATTCACTTGGCCAGTGTATACATACGCGTTCAAACAATGTACATCTTTATTAGCAGAATTTCTCTTTGAAAATCATTACATGGTTACTGTGTAACCACATGGTTAGGCCGTGTACTTCACTGTTGACAAGCTTCCCTTCAACAAAAATTTCACAATCCATGTAGAAAGACACAGTCAGGTTGTATATTTCACCGTTGCAAATTTTTCTTCTTCATTTTGTATGACCAGTGTAAAACTACATAGCTTAACTGTGTAGCTTACTGATCTTTTGGACAAATTTATTTTTTCTCTTAAAAACACTCAATGTCCTGCAAATAATAAAATAAAAGAAGCTTATCAAGATTCTAATAAAAAGAGAGTAAATATACAAATTTAGCGAAGAAAATGAAAACAAATTAGAAGAAAGTTGTACACAGAAAATTCGCTTATCAAGTGAATAAGAGACTCTCATATAACCTGTTAGAAAAACTACACCCGAATCATATTCAGTCTCAACACCACTTAAATAAGTATGAATGAGCTCTTGATCAGATACAACATGCATCACTTTTACCAGAGATGTTCATGCATGCAAACTTCTTATAATTTGCCAAAGTTATTTTTGAAGAACTAGCGTGATTCACCTTACTGATAACAGAATCACCAATAGTATCCAACAGTTATGAGTAACAAGCAAAGCAATAGTTGTCGATACGAGTCTAAACTTTGTTTATAGAAATCAAAATGAAGATGGAATTAGCGATACCATCAAGATTAGATTATTGTATAATATAGGGAGAGACATGAGCAAGAGAAATGTAGATTTCCTCATCTAAATAGCCGCCAGACTTTATAATTTCCAATTAATATAATTGTTTTGGTCAAGCAAGGGTGGTAGGTTGAAGTTCAAAGTTTTGGCTAATGTTGAAATTTTAAAAGAAGAGGGGTGCTAAATATTGTTGCATCACTTGTGCCAAAAGTAGAAGATAAAGCCATTATAATTGACTTGACAATCCTAATACTACGTAAACATTTAGAAAATTGCAAAGTTAGTGATATGTCCGACTTCTACTATTTTCTATCTATTGCTAATATATCTCCCTAGTTGTAACTGCTAAACCCATTATTGCTACATGTCTACTACCTTCTATTCTAATACCCAATAGTTGCATCGAAGCTATGTTCTGTCCTCTATGAAGCTATGTTCTGTCCTCTATGAAGTGAAGCATTCTAAAAACCAACATGGTATCAGAGCTTTAAATGACTTAATCACCAAAGATATGATATATGTGTTGATAACTTCTAAAGATTGAAATGTACAAGTCCAAGTAGCAGCTTCTAAGATTCGGGAACACAAGCCCAAATAATGGCCTCTAAGGTTCGAGAACACGATACGAAACAAACACAAGCCCGAACAATGGCCTCTAAGGTTCGAGAATATAATTTCGAGCATGATCTCAAGATTTAATCCGCGTGTAATCACAATGAGCCGGAGGGAGAGTACTAAAAATGGGAAGATACATGTATGAAATGAAAATACAAAAATACATTAGCAGTTAAGAAGATTTCAATGATACTTAATTAGCAACAAGAATGGAAGACACAAAAATAGTGAAGTCAAAGAATGTAGAGCTATTTGAAAACAAGCTAGAGTAGCTACAAAATTAACTTAAAGTTACTGAAATGTGCATTAAGTGAAAGCGTTGAAATATGATGCACATTAAAGACATCTCTAGAGAATCTATATATAAATATAAAGCGGAACTCTCAGCGGACCCCATGAAAATGACGTGGCAGCGCGGATAGTTCAGCGTTAGGTTGAAAAATACCTAAAATCACTATTTTTCAAACTCGACCTAATTTTGCAAATCAAAATACGCCACGTGTTTTTTTTTATAAAGTTTTGTTATTATTATTTTTTTTAATGAATTGATCGTCTCTTGAAATTCAAGAAAAATAAAATAAAAATATATTAAAAGATGAATGAAGCTATTAAATGTCTATTAACTTTGTGACTTTTCTATTTTATAACGTCTTTTTACCTTTTAATTCGTGTTTATGTACATCTCCACTCTCTCATCTTTATTGTATTGTCTCTGATATATGTATATATATCTCATTTTTTTAACAAAAAAGCAACCAGATGCAATGCAATCAAATATCAAAAATTGGTAATTAATCTTCTCTCATTCTTCTATACAAATGTTTATATTTTTATTTTATTGATTATTGTTATTAGCTCTATATTTATAATTCTTTATTCTTACCATATTTTTATTATATCGTGTGTTTGTGTTGTTCTAATGTATATTTTTTTTTTAAATAGTTTTATATGTGAATTTGTTAGATATATCACCACATAATACGTTGATTACCATGAATAAAAAAATAGGTGAGTTTCGATTCACTTTTTCTTTTAACCTTTGTTATATATTTTAAAAATAATTATTTTTAAAGTTTGAATATAATTTTGTAAGGTATTTTTTTTTAGATCTAGATAATAACCGATCGCATAGTCATGAAATTAAAAATAAATTTCTTAAATTTTTAAAAAAAGATTTTTGTTGTTTAAAAATTCAATTAACTCCAAATAAAATTTTAAATTTTAATTTTTTTCTTTTTTATTTCCTTATGCAGATTAATGTCAAAGAAATATTGGAAGAATATGAAAGTCTCGAAGAAGAAAAAAGTAAATGAAAATATAATTTTATAGTAAATGAAAATATAATTTTATTACTTTTTGTTTCCTATTATAAATGTCAAAGAAATATTGAAAGAATGTAACAAAGTAAATGAAAATGTAAGTTTTATTGTTAATTAAAGTAATAACAAATATAGAAGAATCTTTGATATTTTTCTATTTTCTAATTTAATAATAATTGTTCTTATTTAATGCTACTTATACCAAAGTCTTTTTTTCAAATGATTTCCACTTATGTATACATTAAATGTTTTCATATACTGTATTTTATTTTCTTTTCATTATATCGTTTATTTTTTAGTTTAGATGTTTTAAATAATAATAACTTAAATAGAAAAAAAATTGGTGATATAAATTTTAATGGAGAAAAGAAAAGTAGTTAATGGTTCATTTTTCTAATTATTATTCGGTTAATGCGATAATTATAAATTAATTTTTTTATTTAAGTATAATATTTTATTTTTCAAAATTTATTACATATTTAAAAAGATTTATTTTTATTGTTATTATAGTATTTGTTTTAATCAATAGTATCAATGCATTCATCAATCATTTTAAATTTGAAACTTTTCAATTTTTTTTTTGAAATTATCATTGTTATAATTAAATAGTAAACTAATTGCACCTATTAATGTACATTGCATTTTATCTATCTATGAGTATTACTCCCTCCGTTTTATTTCGTAATACCTTTTTAACATCAATTTATTCAATTCATTTTTTTTAATTTGTGTGAAACATATAAAAAAAGTTATAAGTATTTTAAAATCGAATAAGTAATTATTATTTGTTTCCACATGAATTTAATAATGTCTTCAATTTCAAATTTCATAGTAATTTCATCATCTTTTAATATGCAAACTAATATAGAAAATGTTACATATACTTTATATATATATATTATTATATATGCTATGTCTATATATATATGATTGCATATTTTTTTAAAAAATTTAAATAAATAAAATAAAAGAAACTTATTTTATCCATAACCACTAATCTAAAAAAAAAAAAAAAACAACAACAACAACCATAACTCTTGATTGTCTATATTTTTCAACCCACAAAAAGTATTTGTTAGTCACTAATATTGATTGTCTTTGTAATTTGATTTTAAAAGGTTCAAATTTATAAATGTTAATTTTTTTAAATATTTATAAAATAAAATTCTTTTTCAAAATTATTGATATTTATTAAATAATTTTGATATTAATAATATCGAATTTACACATAAAGTTCATATTCTAAAATTAAATAAAGAGTATGATACATATAAGAACAATTAAAACAATGATATTAAATTATACCACTCATCCATTTTCACAAACAAACATTTAAGTGTTTGTTTGGCACTAGATGTAATATTAGATGTTGAGTTAGTTGTTAAAGTAGCGATTAACTATTAGTTGTTAAATTAGATGTTGAAGTAGCGATTTAGCATGAGTGCTTGTTAATTACAATTAGATGATGAAGTAGCTGTTAGATGTAAAATTACGTAAACAATACAATATATTATTTTTACCTTACAATATAATTTATTAGGGTTAGTATTCATTTTTAAACAATTTTTTTCTTTTAAGATTTTTAATTTAAAACCAACCAACCTTTAGTTATCAACTAATTAAAAATGAATAAAATATAGATTAATTTAAAAAAGTTATTTAATTTTTTTTAATCATATTTAATAAATAAAAACATTATTAAAATTAACTAATTTAGTACAAATAGAATTTTTTTGATTTACATTATTAAGGGCAGTTTAGTAATACTCATAAACTTATAAGGGTAAAATGGGAGCTTTTTGATTAGCGATTCGTGGAAAGCTACTTGAAGTAGTGTTCTGGATATCGCTAATTAAAAATCTAATCGCTAATTAAAAAGTTTCTTCCAAACGATATAATTGTCAAATCGCTAATGAAAAATCTAATCGTTACTTAAAAATCTATCTACCAAACACACACTAAATCAAATCATAACAAACTATTATTGAGTTGGACCAAACCACTAAAAATATTCTTTTATTTAAATATCAATTAATCAAAACATTAAAGGAAATCTTTTCAAATTTTGTATCACTTTCTTTCCATTTTCATCAATTTTATTTATTACTATTTATTAATTTTTGATTATGTATATTCCCTATCATATTAAATTGAAATTTTTTAATATTATAGATTAAAAGCACTATTCACATAAATTATATAATTAATTATTTTTCTATCCTGTAAATTATATAATTAATAATTAGCTATTATATCTTTGACGGATAGAATGATGAGGCGAAATTTAATACTAAATTAAACATCACACATGATGAATTAAAACAACAATATACGATTCCAATGAAGACTTTAAATGGTAAATGAAAAGACGCCAGTAATAAATATGCGTCGGAAGTTTTAAAGTCACATTCAACCATTTATCACGCTAAAATATTATTATTGATGAATTGAATATTCAATTTTATTTGTAAATTTTGGTATATAATAGATATATATATTATTAGTGTTATAAATATTAAATATACATGATTAAATTATTGTGAAAAATTGTGATTTGGATTTAATGTTAAGAATTGAAATGTCTTTGATAAATTAATTTAATCATTCCAAAATTTTCAACTTTTTAATTTGTTTAAAATGTAAATGATATGATCGGTTAATAAATTAATTCAATATATTTATATTACCTAATAATATAATTCCTTTCTATTTTAGTTGAAAGTAAAATAAAATAAAATTTATTCTAAATTATCATTAAAAAATTTATTATGATTTGGTGAATTAATAATTAATTTTATATTTTTATTTGATCGATATTTTTTATTTTCATCCCCTTTATACCTTTTTTTTTATATATAAAAGTTTAACATGATTAATCTCAAATTATTTAATGATAGAGACAATGTTGAAAAGTGAAATGATGTTAAAAAAATAATAATAAAATTTGAAAAATATCAAATAATTTACCTTTAAAAAGTTGTCAAGTTAAGTTAAATATTTTTTTCCTCAGTAAAAATTTGATTAGAATTGTATATCTTTTTCCCAATTCATATTTTATTTTTATTAAATAAAAATATATATTAAGTTAAAGTATAATTGTATTAAACCATTAAAAATACATATCACATTTAATAAGTACCTAAATTTCTTATATGATACTTACGCGGACCAACTAACTAGTTATAAATAAAGAAAAACCGATACTTACGCGGACCAACTAACTAGTTATAAATAAAGAAAAACCGAAGAAGAATTTAAAAACTACAAATAATATAAAATGTAGTAGTATCTAAATTAAGACAATGTTAGTTATGTATTAATATTATTTAATTAAAAAAATGTCGGCCTTGTGGAGACTCTAAATAGGCATGAGTAATATCCATCAGGTAAGCAAAAATGAAAGTTGAAATGTTATAAAACACATCCTTCAAATGCCATTATCTAGGGTTACGCATCAGTAGGTAACAGTTGATAATTGATAATGGTAAAATTTTGGTAATTGGTAATGTACATGTGAATTGATTACTAATCAATTTTTTTTGCCTGTTGGTAATCAATCTAAGATGGTCGATAATTGATAAATACCAACAATCTCAACTTCACAATTTTCAGTTAGAAAACAGTCAAAAATTATAGATAATCGATAAATTATCTATTGATAATCGGTAATTAGTTAAAAATTATCATTAATCAGTTGATAATTGTCGATAATTAGTTAGTAATTAACGTTATTGGCTTTTGAATTAATACTAATATAATTATATATAAAGGATAAATAATTTCGGTGATTTATCGATTACCAATTGGTAAATTAATGAGATTACTGATTACCAATTTGAACAAATTTGACGAGTCAATTACATACCGATCAATTACTGATTAGAGATCGATTCGATTGGTAATTAATCGATTGGATTATTGATCTATCCAAATTTGCCCACATCAACATTATCTTTTATCTACCACTCCAATATCCCCAATACTAAAACACCATTGTGGCTATCTCCCAACCAAATCCACTTTTATTCCATAATCCAACAGGGGTATTACAACTACGGGATGTAGCATTCTAAAAATTGTTAGAGCATGGAAAGAGTTTTGTTAGGATATTTACTGACATGTTTTTCATTACTATTTATTTTAACGTGATTTAACATCACTCTATGGTCACGCTTGAAAACCACACCCGCGGCTACATAGCATGCACAAGTTTTTTCCACCATGATCTCATAAACAATCAATATTAAGATCTTGCTCCTCATTTCTTATCTCTTTTCTTCTCTCTTTCCTAATCATCACCAGCTCACCAAATATTCCAACAAAAAATTGCATTGTACATGCTCTTAACATGTACAATACTTGAGATTTTCTAGGGATATTTGTGGACACCGCAACCAAATTGCGTTGTTTTGAGTGTTTTATAACCACTCCTACCTAAGCGCGTATTAATAAAATGCAGCATAGTAGAAACACGTATCACACACGCAGAAGCATTTAATATCAATTGTTTTCTAAAAGCACGAGACCAAGGCCCTGATCTCTCTATTCTCTCTCTTAATTATATATATATATATATTAATTTCTTCAGTAACAGCTCAACAAAAATTCTTTACAAATGTACGTGGTTGTACATGCTCTCAGGATTATTTTAAATTACAAGGATTATTTTAAATTACAAGGATTTTCTTTTAGGAAGATTTTTCTATTTTGAATTTGATTTTATTTTCTAATTTTTTTAATTCTTTATTTTAGAAAGATTTGAATTTCTTAATTTGTTAATTGTATTCATTAGTTAAAAGGAAAACAAATTAGGAAATTATATTTGGTGATTATTATAAATAGAGCTATCTCGTGAATAAAAAAGTATCTTGTCTTTTTGAAGTGACGATTATTGAATTTGGATCATACCCAATTGGGGGTAATGGTTATTGAGGTTAGGGTCTCGCCCTTAAAAAAATCTTAGTTGGGGATAGTCTCGTCATAATGAAATTTTGTATTGGGATTGTCTTCCCAGATTGAAAATTATCTCGCCGTAAGGACATTTTGATAGGAGGTTGAGACAGGTTAATTTTCTACGATATTGGAACGGGTGTGTTCCACTTCCATTTCAGCTGGTGCTACTTCTATGCGAGTCTAGTTGACCACTTAAGCCCCGGAGTTTGTCTAACACAATATATAATAAGCATTCACTAATCATTTTACAATGTTCCTGAGACAATTGAAGTGGTGTCCTAATCATCATCTTTTTAGTTTGAAAGGCAGACAAATTAGGAATGGAGTATTGACTTTTTGTCTATGAGTGCTCACGTTCGTACATACATCTTATCCCAAACTTCTCTTGTATGCTTCAATTTTTATTTACTTTACTGTCCATTTTTTCTGTTTGTTTTCTCACTTCGACTCTGGCTTTATTCTATGCTACTCCCTTCCAAGTTTAAAGCCTATTGAATATTGGCGGAACCTTGCATATAATATAATACAATATATTGAACTATTTATCGTTTTATCACTATAATTTAAATATCAATGAAATGAGGTGCAAAGTCATTTGGTAATTAAATTTATAATTTTTTTAATTTGGCTAAAATATCTTTTAATTAATAAAAGATTATATTTTTCACAACTTCTTTGCCATGCAATCCGAATTGTAAGCAATTTTTTAAAATTTTGATTTAATTACTATTTTCTGAAAATTGAATCGTAAATAAGATTTTATTTTATTTCAAAAAATAATAATAAAATTTTTCTTTATTTGATATATTTTCATTATTTTTTCTTTATAAAAATAAATTGATACAAATATATTTAATAAAAAATTAAATATAATTATATTATGATTTTCATAATAATTGATTTTTTAAGACATTTAATAACAAAGATATTTTTAATTATAAAATTTAATATACTTTAGTTAATTCATCATCATTTTATAAAATATAAAATATTTATAAAATTTATTGTTATTGATTATAAATATAAATTTAATTTTTCACAACTAAATTTTTTTATGAATATTTAACCAACTGATTCTAAGACATTAAACAGAGCCAGATCCAGATCCATATCCATATCCATATCCAAAATTTATCCAACACAATGTAAAGCAAGGTGAATAATATCACACTTCGAACTGTTTTGTCTATTAGTATGTTGGAGAAGACATTAATTTAACTAACCCCATTAACTTAATTAAAACAAACTTTGACGTGACAGTGACAGTGACAGTGACAGTGACAGTGACAGTGACAGTTGAGCATGTGGTATAATAGTAGGACTCATGTTTGAAAACTGATTGCAGCTCACTATTCTAAACTGCTGTAAAATTAAGAATATTTTCATTTGATAAAAATATAATGATACATTGGAAAACATGATTAGCTCACCATTTGTTCAACGTAATTAGTCAATGGTCAAACTCTGATTACAACATATGCACGTCCTAGCAATAGAGAGGTACCATTATAAATATTATAATAATATAATTTTCGGAAAAAGAAAAGTGCACGTGACATGACACCATGCATGTGGAGCCAGAATGGTAGTCACGCACGTAGCACATGACTTGTTTTGGTCTCTTCCTGGAAATGAAAGGCCGTCCTGGTTGGATGCCACATCATCACCCGCGTCGGATAAAAGGGTCCCACACAACCTTTGGTGGGTCCCAGTGAATGAAACAGGTACTGAAAATGGTCCTCTCACTGATATCGGATTCTCTATAGGCCTAACTTGATTGATATCATATCATATCATATGATAAGAGAAGAGTATACTCATTTGACGAACCTAAACAAGACACAACACAACACAATCACATCAACATGCAACTTGGTTTGGTTTGGTCCTCCTACACTATCCCCTAGTCTATTTCAACAAAATCTTTTCTCTAGATACTCTCTTCATTAACAATTAAATCAACTTTACTTCCAAACACAGAAACTGTTGTAAAGATTCGTTAGTTGAGAGGTTGGAATCTTTTTGGACCAATTAATAATTCATCACGTTGTAGAAAAACTTGTTAACTAAAAGTAGATGATATATAGCTAGGTAGGCATCCAAGTTAACTGCGAAATATCTAGCAGCCATTACTTTTGCGTTTATTAAAAGTCAATCAATTAATGTGTAGTTCTCGCCACCTAACTATAAGCACCAATTTGGACAATGACTTTACTGTGGTTGGTTTTTTAACATTGCAAAAGCTCGTCTTAAGAGAATTTTGGCTGTTGGAGAAATAAAGTTGACTACGTCCAAACATGTACTTAACGACAATTAGTGAAAAGAATCAAAAGTCATAGAGCACATGTTTCTAACTTTATTGAAGCGAGTAGAACATGTGAACTATCTGCTGACATTGAACAACTATTATGCATGCATACACACCATAATATTCTGGAATAAAAACACATTTAAAAGTAAGCGAATGAGTTTAAAGTAGTAGCAGAAAAAGTAACCAAAAACCACAAAAGTTGAGGTGTTAAAATATGTTTAAGATCTTGACCCCAACGAGTGAACAAACGTGTCAATATGTTTCAATGGATTCAAAGGAGAGTCTAGATTTTTGGAATGAACTTGCAAGTGAAGTATATTGGCATCGAGTTTGTAAAATGCATATATTTAAGTCCAACACCTTTTTGTTTCTTTACCAGGCCCAACTTATATGTCTTTTTTATTTTAAGGCTGTACTTTCTAAAAGCCCACGATCAATTACATCAGCTATTTATTTATTTTTTAATATAAATTTCATAAATTTAAAAATAGAATAAAAAAATTGTCAACGGTTAGTATTTGAATATAAGGTTAATTCATAAAAATAAAAAAATAAAAAATCACTGTAAATTTATTAAATTTTCCAAAAAAAAAATAAAAAAATTACACTAATTTGAAATTTCTACATTTTACCATTTTTATGTTAATTGGTGTGGCGTTATTATTCATTTATTTGTGAAGAAAAATGGTAAATGGAGAAAACTCAATTTGTGTTTTTTTTTTATTTTTAAATTTAATAAATTTATGGTTATTTTTTGGAATTAACCCTTTAATATATATACTCTCCCGTCCCACTAATCTTGTAACGTTTGCTTTTTAATATTTACCGCATAATTTCAACAGTAAATATATTTAATTATATACAACTAAAAACTATGGTAATTTTGTATTTAAAAAATAAACATGAAAACGAATAAAATAAGACCTTATTTAATAGTATTCTTTTTATGCATAAATCACAAAATAGAAAACAAAATTAGTTAACGGTATTTGTGAGACAAAAGGAGTATATATATATATCACATAAAAATTTTAGTTTACATTTTAAAAATTTTTTAATTTAATTTTATAAAAAATCAAACACTTCATTTATTTTTTAAAAATATTTTTAAAATAAAATATTATATAAGTAGAGTTAAATATATAAAATTAAAAAAATGTTTGATATATTAGTTTGTAATTTTAATTTTTTTTTTTATAATATATCATTTTAGAAATAATTTATCATTTTCAGTTACAAACTTACCATCCCATTAAAGCATACTTTTGTTGTGATTAATTAAGGGTGGGTTCGTGAAGATCTACGGTTTGACCTCTAGAGCTATTTTACATCTCATGAGCAGATTTCTTGACTAGCTTTTTCATAA
Source organism: Cardiospermum halicacabum (assembly GCA_031304145.1). Classification (NCBI taxonomy): domain Eukaryota; kingdom Viridiplantae; phylum Streptophyta; class Magnoliopsida; order Sapindales; family Sapindaceae; genus Cardiospermum; species Cardiospermum halicacabum. The sequence goes on from CM062397.1 coordinate 19,778,165, forward strand.
TAAAACAATAAATATAAAAATAAAAAATTCATCTTACTATAATAATTTGTAACCAAATATATGAACAATCAAAAAGGGAGAGTAGTTGTTGGTATAGTAAAACCACACATGCAAATTGATAAGATAATCAATAATAGACAACATTCATGATTCACTCATCAATGCAGCAATCTTCTACGTCTCCATCATGAAACACTGCAGTAAAGTTTAAAGACAAACACTAATTAAAACCTACAATAGTATTTGTAGATTTGTAGGTCTCAATCACCATTTTCGCATACCGGTTGGAATCTAACATGAAACTCAGATTCGCTACAGTTGTAGTCATTTGGAGAGATAAGCCAAATTTTGATTTGGGTAGATTATATATAGAGAAAAACTTTATTTCCAAACTGAATTATGTTGTGATTTGAGATATATTCTTTCCAAAAATCCGACTACATAAAAATTGGATAGATTTATAATAAAAGAAATATTAAAAAAAAAAATTAAATATTGTAGATAATAAAAAAAAATTTAATATAAAAAATATTATAAACAAATTATTAATAGAAAAAAGTTTTCTTAATTTATAAAAAATCTGGTACAAATGTTTGTATCACTTATTAAATATCCTAATAAAAACTATGTAGAGACTCCAAATTCATCTATGGAGACAAAAAGTGTCCACATATTACAAATACGATCAGTATAATTAGATTTGTAAACTTTATCTTAAATTTTAAAATTAATATTAATTATGTGTGATGATAGGTATATAAACCAACTCTGGTATAATATGTATTTAATATTTATCTTAACTTCTCATTAAATCTAAAATTTCATAATCTACCATAATCACGTAAATTTTGTTGATTAGGTTAAATACTATAGAAATACCTTTAAGAATATATATATATATATATATATATATATATATAATTAAAGTTTTGATATTACAAAATGGAGCGAGCTAACATCCGCCAACTGCCTTCACTAGATGTAACATATTTTCAATTTAATATGATAACAATGTTTGTAAGAGAATACATCATATAATTGCAATTTGTGACCAAATATAAAAAAACAAAAAAGTCGTATAGGCAGCCGCCAGTATAGTAATAATAATATCACACATGCAGATTAACAACAGAATCAATAATAGGCCACATTCATAATTACCTAATCAATTATTAAAGACAATGCACCAATCTCCATCCGAGATCATCTTCATCACCATAATTAAAATTAAAAATAAAAATAAAATAAAAATAAACACTCCATAAAGCATAAACACAACAGGAACTAAAACTTGAGCCCAAATTGACCGAACTTCTCTTCAGTAATCTCATCCATCTTCCTCCCCATCTCACAACTCAAATAATTAACCCAATCACCCACCTCACCTTTCCTAAAAAACGCATTATACTCTTCTCCCGAAGCCAATTTCCCTTTCTTATTAACCTCCAAATTCCTCAAATTCTCAAAGCTACAAAGCTTCAAAATCTCCTCAACAACACTCCCTCCACCCTCCAACCCCAACTCCACCTCCGAAAACGGACAGCCCAAGAACTCACCCAGCTTCACCAAATATCGGGCCGGATCCTCCTTCATTTCCTCATACTTCAAAAACAAAACCCGGCCCGGCTCCTCCAAGCTGGCCCTATAATACCCCAACACATGCTCCCAATACGGCCCATAAAGACTCACACCGCCACAAAACTTCTCAAAAGCCTCGTCGATACAATTCGGCCCTTTCGCTTTCTCTCTCAACTTATTCGTAAAATGCCACAACGACACGAACGTGTCCTTCGGGTTCCGACAAAGAAACACCAACTTGCATCCCGACTCTTTAACCGAATCCGGCAACGAATTTAACGGCAGATGAGTCGAGAACACACGTGGAGACTTATAACTCGTTAGATCGGGCACTTTGTTTTCGACATATAACATGGTTTCCAAAAAGGGTACGAGTTCGTGTGGATTGGTCGTGAGAAGTGGATGTGTTTGTGTTTGTGGGTAGTGAGAGCGGTTGACGAGAGCGAAAGTCAAGGCTTTTAACCAAGTGGTGCCTGATTTGGGATTAGTGATGAGTAATATGTCGGATTTTTGAGCAGTGAAGTGGTTTTGACATGTGAGTACACCGTGAAGTTGTCTTGTCGTGTGCCAAAAGCCTTGGTATTGATGGAGGTGGTTCGCTACCCAACCTTTTTCTGTCGGGAGAGTTGAGATTAGATCTTGACGTTGTCTGTTCATTTCCTCGTCTTCCTGTAGATACTTTGGTCGGCCTTCTTCAATCTCGACTTCGACTGTTGGCATTTTTGTTATCTGGTGCTATGTGCTATGGTTATGGTTATTGTGTTATTTATAGACACAATTTCGAAGTTTGAAATTTGAATACGTAAATGATAGTGATAATATTTGTTAATATATGACCCACAATGTCATTCACCTGCCACCTCATCTTGAAAATTTAGTCACTGACTGCTTTAAACTATTATTTACGTGATACTCCATTTAGAGCAAATTCAATTTTATTAAAGTAGAATCGGAAAATGACTGCATTGCTTTACGAAAATGAATCCAATGATATCCATGTTTTTCACTGTTTTGAAATAATAATTGACGTGAATATATATATATATATATATATATATTTATTTGGTTATATAAATGAAAATGGAAACATTCTACTGTAGAATGATGGTCTGTCCAGGCAGGGTGGTTTGTTTTGTCTCAGTGTTTGTATACATACTACAATTATTTGTTTATGGACATATTATTTAGTTCTTCTTCTTTTTCTTTTTTTTCTTTTTTTTTTTTTTTAATTTTACCAACCAAAAAGGAGATTATGGGACAAATTAAATATGAATTTTCAGAACAGAGAGATTGGATAATGAAACAAACCAGACATACAACATCATTGAATATAACATAATAATGATGTGATAACGTGTGAAATTTTGATGGGAAAAAATATATATATATTTTTCCTGTTGTTAGACTCTTCACTTTCCTAAATTTTTATCTACCTGCATTATTGGATGCGTATTAGTTTCTAAATCTAGGCAAAATCGTTTATGGTATTAGAACCATAAAATCATCATCTCTTTGAATTCAACATGTGAAACATTAGAACAAATCCCACTACTAACTTGGTGCTTTTTGGAAATATGGAAGTTCAAGTTGAACCAAACAAGATGGAAGTTCAAGTTGAACCAAACAAGCTTCACTCCATGTCATCTAATAAGTAGAAATGGCTATTAAAAGGAAATCCACTCACACCCTTTATAAATTCAGATTATACAATAACATTGAGGAAGATTAAAAGGTTTGACATGGCTGTTATATTTTCAATGCTCTCATATTATACAATAACTTGGTGTTTTTTTTTTTTTTTTTTTTTTTTTAAAATTTAATCTTTGAAAACTCCCCAATTAAATGTGTTTAAGTAAGAACAATCTTGGGTGATTTTTTTTAAACTTCTCAAAATGAAGAATTTTTAAGAACTGTATACCCAAGAATTTCTAATATGCAATATTTTTATATTAAGAATCATATTTATTTTTCTCACATCTTTCAATAAAAAAATTAAAATGAATAAATAAATTGTATAAACATAAAATTATCACTAATTCTAAAACAGTATCACAAATCAACATTTTTATAAACAAATAAATACATAATAACTCTGTGTCCGTTCACAATTTTATAATAAATGTATTTGTAAAATTCACATTAATCAAATTTTGGACGTTATTTTTTCAAAATTTACTTAAATTTCTATGTCTATAGACTTATAAATGTTGTACTTGCCATAAACCACCCGTCTTTCTAGTTGTATTGTATAGACTTATTATCTTAATTTGTCATTAAGAACATCATTTTAATATTTATTTGATGAAAATATTGTAAATAGATACTAATGCAATTAGTAATTTTACTAATTTTAGAGTTGTTATTTTTGCGTATATATATATAGTAAAGGAGAACTTTCAGCGGGTCCCATAATTCTGATGTGGCGCGCTGAAAGTTCTCCATTAGGTAGAAAAACACTTAAAATGAGAAATTTTAAAATTCGTTCATATTTTACCAATTAAAATCTTACACGTGTTTTTTTAATGCTTCATCCTTTTCTCTCTCCCGTTAATTTTAATGAGATATTTATTAATTTGAAAGAGACTTTTACTCTTCCTTCACCATCAATTTTATTTTCACATCTCTTTCTTTTCCCTTTTTTAAGTCTTCATCTACTTTTAATAAATAAATTTTTATCACATGTCATCTTTCATCTTCTTTGTAAATATATTAAATCCACATTAAATATATTAAATGATTCATTTCATATATCGAGATATTAATATATATTAAAATTTTACGTTATGAATTACGTTATATAAAGAGGTCTTTACGATTTAATTTTTCATTTCATTCTTCGTACTATCAAAAGCAATTCTCTCAAAAGAAGGTGATAACTTTTTATCTATTTTTTTTATTTTTATTTTTATTTTTATTCTGGATAGTTTGTTTGTAGTTATTTTATTTTATTTTGTGGTTGGTTATTAATTCTTTAATATATATATATACATATATATATATAAAATTTTGACAATATGGATTTCAGAATCTTTGTTAAGATTTAATTGTGATCTCTCAGTCTCCATCATTCTTCCTTTAACTTTTAATATTATTGTTTATTAATAATTCTATAATTTATCTTTTTATTAATTGATTGTGATGCATTTATTTGTTTTGAAATTAAAAAAAAATAGATATATTTTTGTTTTGTTTTATTTATTTATTTTATGTTTACTTTGGCTAGAGAGAGAGATCCACATTTAAATAAATAATTCTATTTAAATATTTTTTTTATTAATTAAATATTTGTTCTAACTATTTTAACCAAAAAAATACTAAAATAAAAAAAATAAAACTAACATTAATAGTAAATGAAACATTTATAGACTAATTAAAATGAGATAAAATCATCTTGGAATACAACAAAAAAAAAGAATTAAATTTATTTAGTAATAAAAAAATCTTGAAAGGACATTAACTAAAATTAATCACATTTAAATATTCACATCTAGATATTCCATCAAGAGAAAACATTAGTTTGTATTTTATCAAATTAAATTAAGTGCTTTATCAAATTAAAATTGAGGAAAAGTATATATATATATATATATATATATATATGAGATAAAAATTCACATATAATTAATAGAAAATAAATTAATTAATTAATATGTTTCCATTTCTTGATAATATAGTTGAGGTCTAATTTATTTATAAACAAAATGAATTTAAATTAACACAAAATCTTTAATGGTTAGGTAACTTAAATTAAAAGTAACACTTTAATTTAATTTAATTTATAATTTTTTTACAAAAATTACTTTCCTTATTTAAATAATTTTATTATGATCTAAAATATTTTCTTTTATTCTTTATACCTAAGTTAAATAAATTAAAATTAACATATAAATAAAATTGCGTACAAATATTACACATATTTTGAATTAGTTGTAAAATTTAATGTTATATGTATATTGATAAATAAAATAATTTTAAATTTAAAAAATATTACAATATTTTATTAATTATAGTTATAATTTTTTTATTTATAAAAATTTACATATATTTAATTTAATACAATTGAATATATTACAATTTTAATTATTGTTTTATAAAATTAAATATAATTTATAATTAATATTAATATAATTATTTAAATACTAATAAAAAATTATATTTTCGCACAGAGCGCGAACAATGTTACTAGTACAGTATAAATGTCTATTTAACCAATACCAAATTTATTATTTATCATTTATGGCTAACTTTGAGAATTATTACTTAAAATTCGAAGTATTATTGAGCATGACTGAATCAATTCAATCTCATAGTCTATTTTAAAATGATACGTCTGGATAGTTATTCTTTTAAAAAATAGAGTTCCATGCAGCTTTAAAACAATATGAAATTTCACCTGTCATATTATTTCTCACTTGAAATTTTAATATCTAAATATAAAATACCATACTCTTATTACAATCATGGGTTCCTTTCAATCTGCTCTCTAAACAATTCATGCATATATATTCTCATTTTTCTAAATATTGTAATGGTAGCCGATGACAGTACTAGCTAGGTTGCTAAATTTTCTTATGAAGCTGTATAAGCATATTTATTAAAGAATGATTAACACATGGATCTATAAGGTATATAAGCTAGGACATACCTTGAACCTTCGTGTAACAAAGTTCAGAACTTTTGATTCTCTTGGATTTAGGCATATCTTCCACCCACCATTTCATGGACCACAGAGAGGTAATAAAGCTCGAATGTGTTTCTCCTTCACTGCTCAGAAATGAAAACCCTAAGCCTTCACTTCAACTTGTATACGACATTTCGTTGTCCCCTTTTCAAATTCAATGAAATAATTGAGTATCAAAATCTTACAAAGTTGACTTCAAATTCAAGTGACATTCAATGATATATATATGTGTCATTGCAGGTGCTCTTATTAAAGCACACAATTATCGTCCATCTTATCATCTTACATTTGTTTACGACATTTTAATACCCAACAATCATTCATTTCTTTATATCTTTACAACTTTAACCTAAATGTGCATCTTCAATCATAGTGCTTTTGTTTTGAAGGGTCAATAACTTCTTTTCTTTTATTTATAAAGACTTCTTTTCTTTTATATATTATAAGGGTTTTAGAAGCCTGAATTTTACTGTATTTTCAAATTAGCCTCCAACTTACGAAGGGTCAATTTAACCCTTTAACTTTCAAATTTTATGTCAAATAAATCATTTTTGCTGATGTAGAGGGTTTAATTGACATTTTGAAGTTAACGATTTTGTTCTCAGATCACCTCCACATCAACAAAAGGGCTTAATTGACCCACCATTTACCATTTGAAAGTTGGAGGGCTAACTTGAAAAATAGTAATATGTTTGAAAGTTGGAGGGCTAACTTGAAAAATAGTAATATGTATGACGTAGGTACAACCAGTCTTATAGTGTTTTCATTCCTCAGTATGTATGATGTCCAAACTGAATATTTTTTTTTCAAGTCCATATAAATTTTTAATATATTCATTTTCAACATATTAATAATGCTTTTTATTGTTATTTTAAATGCGGTTGGTGTGGTGTATCTATGTTGACAATTTGAAATAATGGCTGCAATTTAGTTTTGAAATAAATAAATAAAATATAAACTTATCATTTTACATAGATGTCATGAAAATAATTTAAATTTAATTGAAATCAAAATTTGGCAACAATCCAAATCAATATAATTTAAAATAGAAACACCCAAAAGAATAGAGACAGAAATGACCTTAATAGGTAAAAGAGAAGATACATTTGTAAAAAAGGAAAAAGAGAAAGGGACAAGCATTAAATAGAGAAATAGCTGTTGAGCTTTTGGAATGACAGAGAGAGTAATCATAAGATCCTCAATCAGAAGCTGTAAATAGCTACATGTGCACAAGTCAGAGCACTGTGTATATGCAATAGTGCAAGATATGATTATGATGTTCGTGCTGTTCATGAGAGCATACACAACGTCATTTACATTATTGTATTGTAATCAACTCAACCACGCAGCAACTACAAAAGCAGATTCAATGAGTAGCAAAAGATACCTACTTATGATTGTATTATGCAAAAAAGATAAAACATAATCTACAACATATCTAGACTTGTATGTTTTTAAAAGTTATAGAGGAGACATGTGATGATATTAATTTCACAGTAATACCATCTGTTCTTTCTGACTATTTGCAATAAAATGCACCACAAATACAAGGAGGGGAGGTGATCATCATGACAACTTTAATATACTACAGAAGCATGCAATTTAAATAGTTGGTCACATCAAAACCCCACCCTACCAGCTATTCATTCAACACACTCAAAATCAAAATACAACCCACTATATCTTTCCATCAGCTTCTCTAAGCTTAGTAGAAAAGATAATATTCTGCATATGAACTCACAAGCCTCTATGTTTCCCCACAAAAGGATGATATTAGCATAAAAAACCATGCACTAGGAAAATAGGTTTACAATAATAAGTACCTCTGTTATGTTATGTGCGATTTGTTAGTCTTTAATGTAAGAAGAATTTACTTCTATTTCCTGGAGGATTTACTACCTTATACTTCAGACTCCAGCAAGTCCAACAAAATTGAACTTGGATCACTGGACCCAAGCTGTGCATACTCTGATCCTCTCACATGAACTCTAAAGCAAGCTGCAAAACAAAAATAAATAATAAGATTTACAAAAACTAGTATAACTCAAGACTCAAATGTTCTATAAAAAAAACAACATATACTACAATAATAGCCCAACTTATTTCACTATTCATCCTTCACCATCTATTTATATTGCAAGTATGACTTGATATACACCATATTCCTTAAATCATACACAGTAAAGGACAATACTTTACTATCTCTTGATGCGGTGCATTCTAGGACTAGTGGTAAGCATACTAAGTCCTGAGTGTATAAGAAACTTTAGTACTACCAAAAATAATCCTTAAAATTTGAATAGGATAATTAAAGTAAAATTGCAAGGACTCATAGCTACCATTAGAACAATTAATAATATCGAGCTTTCTATATAATATAAGAAAATGTCATCGCCATAAATGATGAAATATTGCTCAAGTTCAAATCGGATTTCTCAATAGTTTGAAACCATTCTTGGCCAGGCACGGTATTCTCGTGTCATACATAAATACATTATGTATTTGACTTTTTTCCCCCCTTTAATATGTGTATATATACATAGAATGGTCATTAACAAATTTAGTCATTCAGTTAGGAGGTATTTGCTTTTCTATATAAAGACTTAATGTACCCTTCTACAAGTATTATTTGATCAAGACTTTTTCTTTAAGATTTTTCCATATGGTTGTTCACTTTGTTTTTAAAGACATAGGTTTATCTTACTAATTTTTAATTTTTAATTTATCATTTATCCTTTTATTTCATCTAAAATTTTATATTTAACACTTTGTTATGAGAGATTTTAGGAATAATTCAATACCTATGGTATTGTAGAAAAAGGATCAAGTTCATTAAACAAATATCTTGTAACAAAAAGATGTGCTTCAGAAAAACTCTTGTTGCATCTAAAATTAAAATATAAGGAAAAATAAATATATCCAAACCACTCATATTTATACATAAGTTTCAATAGGACTTGTTGGAACAAAATAAAAATAAAATTATTGACATAAAGCCTTATAAGAAAAGCATTAAAGCTTATGATAAAAGTGTAAAGACAAATACCATTTTCTATTTTGATGACACTTTGGAGCATTGTATCCATCTTCATCTTCATGTCATGACTATCATTCATTAGTGGGAAAACTAGGGTCAGCTCTCGGTGGATTTCGCGAACAAACCGACAAATCTTCTCAGCATATTCAATTTCACCATCAGATACTCGACCAATTGCCAGCCGCATCAGTTCTCCTGTCAAATCTGCAAGCTGAACGAAGAAAAAGTAAGCACCTCTTGCATGGGAAGAAAAAAAAAATCTACTGGAAGACAATGAATTTCAATCTGTTTTGAGTTTTCACTCCATACTTCAGGTTTTTCCATAAAATCATCTCACTCAAAAGACTAAAGGTAAATAAGTTAGGGTTTAACTATCAAATCATCCTCAATCAAATGACCGATGAAGTAATGGAACATTTTTAAATGATTCTGATTTAAAATTCGAGTATGATCTACTGATAATCCATTCTACATGACTCCATACAGATGCACAAACCCAACCCTGCTCCTGTCTCCCACACTCAAATCTTCCTGCCAACTTAGCTAGAGTATAACTAACTTGGAAGTCTTCAAACTCGTAAATCTTTTTTTTGACACGCTTGCAGAGAATACTGCAAATCAATCTTGACACAAGCATGAACAACGTATACTTTTTTCATTCTACAAACAAATAGTATGAAGTTAGGTAATTACTCCCAAGAGGTAGTCAAGGACATTGACTTGCAGCGGCTCAAGAGATGGATCACTGAGTGGCAACAAAGTGGCGTTTATCTCTTCAAGATTCAACAGAGTACCGGTTCTGCAGAATTTACAGAATGTTGCAGCCTCTATGTATTCTTGCACCTATCATGCAACCATAAATGAGTCAACCAAGACAAAATGCTTCTATACTTATAAGAGTGACAAGAAAGAGATTCCACCCCAGGAGAGTATGCTCGCCTTAGCTTCCAGAAATCAGTCCCTTGTAGTTCTTTCACTAATCGGGAGATATACTGATCAATCACAGCCTGTAAATCTTTCTCTGCCTTCTCTAGAACTTCATCTTTGTTGTTTTTGCTAAGTCTGTATCAATGAAGTCATAACCCAAGGAATTCAGCACTTGCAGGGAAAAAAAATTCCAGGACAAAAATCAAGTCATCATCTGTACCAGCCAAACTCATCCACAATGGGAATGCAGAAATGACCCAGGAAAATATTATACACAAATAAAGGGATTCTACTTTCACTATTACAAATTTTTAAAATCAAAATCTGAAATTTACCACAAAGACATCAGAGATTATGTCTATCCACCAAAAAGCAGGAAAATTAATAATGAATCTAGTTACCTGTGAACCTGAAATATCACTTTCTTGCTATTGATGGTGATATCACGACTCGCTTTGATCACTCTCTCCCGTTTTTCATTCTATATTCCAAGATAATTCTATTAGCAATCTCATCAAATAAAAAGCAAGTTCAATTCAATTAAAGGCAAACACATGCAGCAGATACAAGAAGCCTGAACTCATGACCAGAATCAAAGACAGCAGAACATTCACAAATAATTGTAGCCAACTGTAATTTTTACTGAATCTTCTTATGAACAGCATAAGAAAAGATTACTGCTCAGTCACAATATTACAATTATTATAATCTTTATCCCAACAAATCACACACAAACACTAAATTCCGACTTCAGTTCAACCAATAAACCCAAGCTCATGCTATTCTAATTCACAATGCAGGAAGCAAACGAATCTGTTTGGCAATCAATTGCAGCAGAGTAAACACAATGTGAAGTAGCAACAGCCAAATAATAATCAATTTTAAAATGCAAAAAAATAATTGAAAAAGAAGGAGAGATAAAAGTATACAAAGTTGTTGAGATAGTCGGCGTAATTAGCAAAGGAATCGGTGATGGCGGTGGAGGCGTGGGTTGTCATTGTCCTGGCTCTTTTAGCTGAACTCAGAGGCTCAGTTTCTGCGATATTGAAGCTATTAGGGCTCGGCTTGAATAAATAAAACAAAATATTTAGATAAAAGAGAGAGATAGATAGTTACGTTGATGGAGGCGATGAGGTTTGGATTTGGAAGCCATAGGTACGAGTAAGATCGATAACCTCTTCAATGCTAATGCCGACAACATCTCTCCTGCTCACTGCGCTTATTTTCCATTTTTACCTTTTTCTTTAAAAAATAAAATAAAATCATTTTCACTTTTAATACAAACTTTTCGTAAGACCAATATTTCGAAAATTCACCAATCCTTCCATTAATCAGTCTATAACTCAATTGCAATTATACATACTAATTTCATATTAATATTTAATATTACGATTTCAATTACCAGATGACTTTGGTTGGAAATTAATGATAAGCTGGCAGTCTGATTCTCCTCCATTTTCATCCAACAATAACATCAATAGTTGTAGCTCAATAAAGTTGCATTTCAAGGAGGAAAACTTCATGGCCAATACATCATTTAAACTTCAATAGTGAGACAGAGAATCATTTTTTTACCATATGGAATGGATTTCACCCCTCAAAGATTATTGTAATTGTCATCTAATACAAAATTAACCACATTCAGGGGTTCAGCTCCTCTAGTATTTGGTTTAGAGCACTGCTATCTTCCCCTTTCATGGAGACTGTCACCTAAAAAAGGAGAATTCACAACATAAGAAATTTGCTTATTCCATTCGTACAAATGCAAAGAAAAAAGATTGGAATCCTAATGAATCACCTCCATTCATGTATACTGGATTTTCGGTATGATCAACGACAGTATAGTTCAAGATGTTATTCTCGTTGAAGAAAAATATTGCCCTCAACATCCCTGGTAGCTCCATAACTTGAGATTCGACTCTATGCAATTTCCTTGTAGTTTTTGACCAACAGACCTTTCTTTCCTTGCTGAATCTGAATTGAGATCTATCCCGCTCAAAATATTGCAGCTATGGAATCACGAAAAGTTATGATGCCTCCCGAACACCTGCACCAAGAGACTGCAGCTTTGATTCGCCCCACCATCGATCCTGAAATCAAGAGAGAATTAAATTTCTTTTGACAGTGAAAGGGATTCTTTAGACAAACAAAGGGAAAACCATACCGCACTGTTGAAATTAGAGTAAAAGGAGGCTGTTTCATGAGTCATGACTCGAGCTCATGCTCCTGATCTAGAGGAGCAACCTTCTATTTTGCTGTCTTGTTCACCTCCCTCTAAGGATGAGATGGAAGATCATTATACCTCTCTCAGGATTTGATCTGGGTATAACCCAAACTTTACCATTGCAGCAGCAAGTTCAAATTTTGAACTCATATCACCACCTTGATAAAAAGCCTTACAGATCACTTCACATATTTCCTGATCAGGAAGACTGCCATTTGACAACATCATAGCGAAAAAATATTTTGCTTCATTAACTAAACACCTTTTGCACAATCTATTGATCACAGAACTGTAGTCTGTGATAGATACTTTATACCCCTTTTCAACCATATGACAGAAATATGAGAAAGCTACACAGACATCCCCTTTGACACAATGTGCTTTGATTACTGAGGTGTAAGCAGCTTTTTCCGGATAGATATTGCGATTCTGAAGAAAATACATTAACCTGTCTGCATCTTGTAAGTCACCATATAAACAAATGCCATTGATGAGAATATTATAAGTAACAGGCGAAGGCTCAAGCTTATGCAGCAACATCTCATCGTGTAATTGAAATGCTAATCTTAAGTCCTTGGATTCGCAGGCACACTGGATGATGGTATTATATGTGATTTGATCAGGGGTTAGGCCTTCAGCATACATATTCTTTAGTAATTGAATGGCTTCTTGCAGCTTCCCATGCTTGCAGAGTCCTTTAATGATTACGGTGTAAGTGATATGAGTGGGTTCTATATATTTTACACTCATCTCTTTCAGCAACTTAAACAACATGTGCATATTTCCTTCTTCACAGTATGCGTTCATCATAATAGTATATGTTACAGCAGTTGGTTCCTGTTGATGCAAGATCATCATGTTTTCCAATAACCACCTTCTAGCTTCAGCTACCTTTCCAATTTTGCAGAGCCCATGAATGAGAGGATTGAATGTGACAACAGTAGGAGTAATCCTTCTCTCACTTAGCTGGTTATATAGCTGAAAAGCCTCTCGAACATTACCAGTTTTGACATAACCATCTATCATGATATTGTACAAAATAATATGTGGTGTCCAGTCATTCATAGTCAACGAATCAAAATACATTCTTGCCTCCAACATCATTTTGTTCTCACACAAACCCAGAAGAATGGCACCATGCACATAGCTATTTGGATTAATTCCTTTTGAGCACATCTCCTGATATAGCTGAATAGCTTTCTGAACTTCTTCTTGTTTACAGAGACTATGAAGGAGGATGGAGTATGTGACAAGATCTGCCTTCAAGCCAGCAGCTTCCATTTCATAAAAAATTCTCAAGGCTATATCAACATGTCCGCTTTTGCATAAGCAGCTGAGGAGTACACTAAATGAGACATCATTCAACTGCAAACCCTTTGAAAGCATCTCTTCCAGCAACCTTAACCCTTCTTCAATATTGCCTGCCTGGCAATGCCCACATATTAGAGCTGTGTAGCCAACATTATCCAAATCTAAACCTTTAACTAACAACTTTCGAATGAGCTGCCGAGCTTCGGTTGTCTGACCAAGCAAATGAAACCCTTTGGAAAGAATACGGTAAGTTAGCATATCAGGTCCCACCCCATCCTTCTGCATTTCCTTTGTGAATTCTAATGCTTCTTCCATGGAACCAGCTATGCAAAAACCATGAATAAGAATATTATAGCTATAAGCATCAGGATGTAGACCATACTTTAGCATCATACAAATTAACGCCTTTGCAATTTTCGCAAGTCCTAGTTTACAACATGTAGACATGATGGTATTGAAAGAAACAACAGAAGGCCCAAATTCCTCCCCTGCAGTCTCAAGCAGAAAGGCAACTGCATCTTGTAGTCTAAACTGCTGACATAGGCCATCAATAAGAATAGAATTAGTATACTGACTCTTAGTGGTTGCATTATCCTTAATTTCACGATATACATCCCACATTAAATCAGTGTACCTCAAATTATACAACAAACTATTATAAGTTTGTACCGAAGCTTTCAAATTCAAGTCTTTCATCTTCACAAGTACAGAGAGTGCATCATGAACCATCTCTGCCCTTGAATAAACAAAGGCCAGCATGTCCCACACCTCATAGTTGGAGTCCCAGTCCCTGAAGCTATTTGTTAGCAACTCACAAAGGGAAGGAGCTGAATCAGAGCCTAACAGAAATATAAGCAGAAAAAGCAAAATGAGCAACTATAATCGACTAAGTACTGTCTAAAATTGTTGATATTGTCCAATCTCAATATCAGTATCGAAGTATAGAAGCAAGAAATGGGGCATATAAGTCCAATATAACCTCTATAAAAAACAACCTATCTATGACATCTACATTTACACAAACACCTGTTGTGTGGAGATATTTTAACTATCAATGAACAGCATTAAGAATAAATGTTGAGAAATCAATACCTTCCACTTGCAGCAATAGCTCTAAGCAGGATCTTAGCTCTTTGAACCTCTTCTTGGCTGCCAAATTATGCAGAACAACAAAACTCGAATAGTTGGGATGTTTAATCCCGTAGTCACTCTTCAGCCAGTGGAGAAACTGCTTCGCTGTGACCGGGCACTCAATCTGTATACTTTCAATGATCTGCACAATTTGAAACTCATTCAGCTTCGAAAGATCAAGATTTCTCAAATAACTTTGACGAATGAATCTCTGGAAACCTAGTGTTTTTAAATTTGCTACAATGTCGTGAAGTGGGTCGTTGTAATTTAGTTCAATGGAGGGGCTTAAGGTGATGGGTTCGGCGGCGGAGACGGTAGGTTTAGAGAAGATTAAGGAGGTGGTTGGCAGGAGGAATCGTCGTTTGATTGTGGAAGGAAGGGAATTCCACTTGTTGAGCATCAAAATTGGGTTTAGATATCAGTTTTTCCGAAAATTAGGGTTTCAAGTTTGAGACCGGTATTGGGGGTTACATGTTTGACTAGTTTCCGAACGATGAAGTCCAAGGAAGGACATAAGTTTGAACCATGAAAAAACCGTACTGAAATCCATCGCTCAAAGTGACTTGCGTTACTCTCAAAATACTCCTAATCGACTCATTGTTTACGAGCTCGAGTCGAGTTTTTCTGAAACTGAGTCGAGCCCTATATTATTCTACTCGTAAAACTCTTGAGAACTCTTGAACCTTATCGAGTTTCATTGTAAAAATGATAAACGAGACGAGACGAGTCGAGCTCGAGTACACAAAATTCGAGTTAAGAAAAATTATATAAAATTAAAAAATTATGGGTGAAAATATTAACGAACTTTAACGAGTCGAGTTCGAGTAACTCGTTTATCATTAGAGCTCGAGTTCGAGCTTGATTTTAGTAGCTCGACGAGTTCAAGCTTGAATTCGAGCTTACTATAAACTTTCACGAGTGGAGTCGAGATTGGGTATACTCAGACTCGACTCAACTCGTTTACACCCCTACTGAAACCGAATAGTGTTAGGTGGGTGAACATGGTTAACGGTGTGCTTTACTTTAAGTTGAGTAGATCTTATTCATCGTAGGAAGAAAAAAAATTTATTGCTTGTTTGATTGGTTATGTGTGCTTCTCCCAACAAAATGGTATTAGGCTTAGTTTGTCAGTTTGAAAAGGATGAATATGGATAATAGTTTGAATAAAAGTAGAATGATTACACTAAATAGTTCCAATTATCAGTTTTGGAAAGGAAATATGAAAAATCTCTTATATGTTAAGGGTTTTTACTCACCTATTTTTGCTGCTGAAAAACCTAATGATAAGACTCTGTGGACTTTACTACATAGCAGGTGTTTATTAGGTAATGGATTAGTGATAATATTTCGAACCATGTGAGTGGGGAAATACATGCTCGAACTTTGTGGACAAATTTGGAAGAGTTGTATGCTTGGAAAACAGAAGATAATAAATTATTTCTGATGAAGCAGATGATGCAGCTAAATTATGATGATAGTGCTTTGTTAACCTATCATTTGAATACCTATCATGGTATTATAAATCAACTGGCGGAAATGAGTATAAAGTTTGACGATGAGGTACAAGCTTTTGGTTGCTTAGTACACATCCAGATTCATGAGAGACCTTCAGGATGTCTTTGTCAAATTCTACTTTGAATGGTACAATAAACCATGGATATGGTGAAGAGTAACATTCTGAATAAGTTCATAGATGGTAAAAGCTACAAGCTTGTAATTTGAAGAGCAAACATACGACTAAGTAGGCAGTCTCTGGAGTTCCTTGCAAACATGCAATGTCAATCTTAACAATAACTTGAAGAGATCCTATATATTGAGTTAGTGATTATCTCACGGCAGAAGCAATGATGAAGTGTTATGATTATGTCATTCACCAAATTCTTGATAAATCCATATGGTGAAACACTGAACATCCTAAAATTTTACGAGCCCTGATAAAGAGAAAACATAGAAGACAAAAAATAATAACAAAAATATGATCATGTTATAGAGGGCCCAATAAAGCCTAAGTGGTCAGGTAGAGGACATTGTTACCAATGCTTAAAGGTAAGATATAATGTGCGAAGATGCAAACAATCACTTCCTACTGTTATGCTAGCCAGGACCGGTAGAAGAAGCATTGTTGGACATTCTAATTCAAAGACAACAAAAGGAAAAAAGGTATGTTGAAAATTCTATGAACGTGTATATAAAAGTACAATACCTATAATGCTAATAACTTGTTTTTAAACTACAATATGAGCCAAGCAGGTGATAGCACAACTGTTCTTCCTCGTCCTTGAGTATTCACGATGAGTAAATTTGAAGTATTTGTCATGAATTGATTATTATGGGATTGATTTGTGCCATAAATAAGATCGTGGAATTAGTTTGTACACTACACAAAACAATGAATCTATTTTTTTTTGCCTATACTTGTACTGTGTATGACTATTGTACAAGTTGGAAATACTTTTCAACCAATGCATTTGAAGAAATGTCATATTGCTAATAGAGTTAAATGACCATGTGATGAATTTATAAATAATCTTATAGCTGACCAGACTAGTGGAAAGAATAAAAAATAAAAAATTTGACGCTGGAAAATCAAACAAAAAGAAGTTTGCTAAGAAAAATGATGAGAACTTAATTATTAGGGATTTGATAACTAGTCAAATATTCATAACTTGACCAATAAGTAAAATAAAATCTCTGACTTGGACAACAAGTAATTTTGGATTTGACTTAACTTCAACCTTAGAGCATTCACAATAGAGAGACACCTTGAGTCCCAAGAAAATTCTGCCAACAAAATATTAGTTTAAATCAAATCAAGTAATAATTATCAATTTTCTCTCTCCTGAGTCCCTCTAAGTTGGGACGAGTGACAACTCTCACTCACCAATCATATGTTCAAATTTTGCTTTTATTTCTTTCTCTTTTCATGTAATTTTATTAATATTTTAATTATTTAATATTGAAAATTTATTTTATAATATAATGTAGGGTCCACTTAGCAGAAGAGTAACTCAAATTGGCACCCTTATTGTGGATGCTCTTAAGAAACTTGATTTCTCACTGAACAACCCTCACACACGCACACGATGGATTTGAATTAGATCACCTTAATTAAGGTTCACTAATTCTCTAGAGTTTAGGTTATTAGCCTTCGCCCTAGCCCAAGCACTTGGTAGTTAGTCAAGAAGTCGAAAAGATAATCTAGAGTTAAGGTAGTTAGCCTTTCTTCTAACCCAAGCAACTGGTTATTAGCCGAGAAGACGAAAGATATAATTAGAAAATACTCTCAATTTTATTGATATTTGAATTGAATGAATGAATGTCTAAAAATACATAAATCAACCTTTTAAATAGGCTGATTATGCCCCAAAAATAAGAAAAATCTAATAAAATACAAATAGGAAAACTAATAAAAGTAAAATAACTAAAATAAAACCTGATAGGAATTGAAATACTATCTAACCCTAATTTGAAATAGAAATAATTAAAACCCTAAATATTTTTGATTATTTGTAGCGTAAGCAAACAATGGTTATTTGTATTTTAGGTAAAATTATTTTAGTTTATTCTTCCAAAAATAAGTCGTGCAAATATAACTAAAATTAAAGTTAGAATATATACATTTTGCATCATGACTTGATCTTTCATTCTAATTACGAACTTTTGCATATGTCTACTTGAGTTTCAAGACGTTGTAGATAATGATCATGTCCATAGGTTGTTCCTTCGTTAACGTGTCTACCAGTGGTTCCTTCTTCTACTTCTCTTCCACTGGTTCTTTCATTTACTTGTCTTCTGTTTTTCCAAAAATAGAATTTCTAGATAATACTTCTATATCTTCATAAATAATTTCGTCTTCTTCAGTATGTCAAAATATCTAAAAATCACACTTATTTTTTTCACAATATAAATAAAACTTTCTAAGATTATTAATAAAGTCCGAAATTCCAATTGCTACTTTTGGATAACACTTGTATTGCAGTTTCAAAATCTAATAACATGTCCATTCACATTTAATAATATTCAGATTTTTTTTTCCAAACACATGCGCAGGTTTATTATTACACCTTCAAGTATTATTTATAAGAAAAATAAATATGAATATTATTTAATAGAAGAAGAGATACTTACTTCAATTGGGGTTAGAGGATATAAATGTATGGAGAAAACTATAGGACAGGAGTTTGACGAATAATAAATAGAAAAAATTGTTATAACGATTAGAAAACGACTAATTTAAAAGAAATAAAATAAAATTATTTTTGAAAAAAATGAAATAAACTTATGCATGATAATTTAATATATTGAAATTATATAATACTTTTATTTCCGAAGGTGAAAAATATTTAGTTAGAAAATTATTATCAGTGATACTTAAAAGAAAACCAAATGAGTGAAAACCGATTACAAATATAATTTTAAAATGAAAAAAAGAAAAATATATGGTGTGGAATGTAATTTGCCGGGAAAACTTGGTGCATAATCAAAACACAAACATTTATTTGACTTCTCTTTTGCAAAGATATTATTGTTTTAATTAAATATTAGGGGCAGCAGAGTGATAGAGCATTTAGGTAAGCTACTGAGACTCACACATGAGAATGATTATGGATATAATTTCTCTATCTATACAGACAACATGTATGCTTCAACACACACCTTATTCTATTTCTATTTCCATCACAGGAGTACAAGTTAAGATTTGATATTGCCAGGTCCCCCAACTGAGACATACCCTACAACTAAAAGCCTCTCATCATTACCTCCATCAAAAACCATCTCATCAAATGTAGTTTCTATTTACAAAGTCAAAACATTTTAAAAAAAATAATATAAAATAAAATAAAACACTAAAAGATAAACTGCAACATCCACGCAAATAAAACAGATAGTTCTAAATGGCTTTTCTCATCTCATATAATAGCGACTTAGTAACCTTTTATTAAAATTAATTAATTACTAATATGTTGCATTAAGTGAAAGATATAATATATTTATTACTCTGATATTTTATATCTCTTTGCTTTTAAATATATGGTTGTCTAAGATTTTTTAAAGTTCGTTTACCTAGTTAATTCCCAATTCTGGTTGCAAGGTTTTTGTCAAGCAAAGGTTCTCTAGAAGGATTTGTAATATTGATGGAATTTAAATTATTATTATATATTAAAAAATAAATTACAATACGTTTCGATTTTTTTTAATTAAATATTTTAAGTTACAGTATAAATTTTTATTAAATAAAATTTTATTAAAAATAAATAATTCAGAATACAGTTGAAATTAAAATTCGATTAAAAAATAAAATAAAAATAATTCAATCATAATGTGAAAACCATAAATTATTTTTAAAATAGTCGATTTCAAAATTTTAAACAACAATTTAAAAGTATAAATTTTGGATTGGAAAGACGTTTAAAATATTTATCTCACTGAATTCGTCATTCTAAACTCTCTGCACAGATTTATATTATATTAATAAGTGTAAAATAAATAATTATTATATATATATATATATAACTATTACTGAATAGTTGATGTAACATAAGATGAGTATATTGGTGGGGAATGAGAAAGACATTATACTATACATTGAATGGTCCTAAATATGTGCATGCCAATCTAATTCATGTTCTGAATATATTAAGAAATAAAGAGCAGCCATCACCCATCTAGAATGGTCAAATAAACACTAAATAAAATTACATAGAAAACAACAAATTAAAAAACAAAAAAAAAAAATGGTAATTGCTTGAAAACGAAGGAGAGTTGAAGTTGATGAAATTCACATCACACCAACTGAGTATATACTATTATATATGTGCATTGTGCATATACACATTACTCACTATAATCTAAACAATAGCAAAGAGACTACGATGATGATGTCCAAAGGCAATGTGAGAAGGGCCATGGTGGAGAAGAGAGAGACAAAAGAGACTAATAAGCAGAGCTTGTTGTCTAAACATTTGAAGAAAGTGTATCCAATTGGGCTACAGAGGAGCAATTCATCACTGTCTTTGTCGTCGGTGTCGCTGTCTTTGTCTCAGAATTCGAATGACTCGTCTGTCACGGCGGATTCGACCACCACAACAACAGTTCCTTTAGAGCAGAAGATATCGTTGGCTTTGAGATTGATTTCGCAGCCTGAGAGACGTGTCCTCAGAAATGTTCAACCAGAACCGCCACAGCTTGCTGATGCTGAACCCAGCAGGTGTAACTGGATCACTAAGAACAGTGGTATTTTCAATGCCTAATTTATTATTATAATTATTTAATATCTACACAACTATATATGTATATATATTTTTTAAATTTTTATTAAATTAATTATGAGAAATAAATTTTTAAAAAATCAACTTTTCAGGCTTTTCGATTTAATTTAGTTAAAGAAACAAAAATAATAATAATTATCTTAGTTTATTTTTAAAAAAATTTAAAAATAAAATAATTGATAAAAATTTTAATTTTAATTTAAAAATATTATTTTTAATAAAAAATACAAAAATATAATTTTAAAAATTAAATATCTTGATAGATAAAAAAAATTCAAAATATAACTAATTTTTAATATATCAGAGGTGCATAACACATTGAAATAATAAATATATATTTTGGTTTTATTCATTCGAAAAATATTGATAATATAATTATTTTAATTTAATTTTTAAAAATAAAATTTAATTTTAATATCAAAATATAATTATTTTTCATAATGTAAATCTGTTTGATTTAATTTTTTGATAGTGAAATTTTTATTTATTCCTTATTTTAACATTTCTATGCTATATTTCAATCATGAAAATGATACTCAACATATCCTTAAAAAGAATAGTATTAGGTTTTAGAGTATATGAAGATAACAAAGAAAAACTACAATGGGTTGTTGAGAAGTTTAAAATAAAGAGAATAATTCAAATTTATACTAAAATATAATCAAATGTTATCCTTAAAATATAGTGATAGATTCTCCTAAATTTAGACTAAGTTTCTGTATTAATTATTTAAAAATTTGATGAACAGATTCAATCTATGTAGCATTTCATGATGAATGTTGGGGAGTACCTGTATATGATGACAAGTAAGTCTTATCTCTACACTATTTTATTCATAATAAATTTAATAATCATCTGATTAGTCAAAATTATCAAACCAGTCAACTGTTCGAACTACTAGCAATGTGTGGTATGTTGATGGACTATAACTGGACCGAAATTCTTAAACGAAAGGAATTATTCAGGTACTACTTATTATATTAATTAATAAAATAAAATAAAATAAAATGATTTGTATTAATATGGAGATAATGAGTGATTCATTTGACAGAGAAGCATTTGCTGGATTTGATCCGAAAACAGTAGCTAAAATGGGTGAAAAAGAGGTGTTGGAAATAACTTCAGATAAAGCTATAATGTTGGCGGAGAGCAGAGTTAGATGCATTTTAGACAATGCCAAATGCATAATGAAGGTATTTTAGTCCTCTAACCGTGCAATATCGTGTGTCGACACTTTAATCAAATATATGAATATGATATATAATATGATTCAAGTGCAGATTGTGGATGAATATGGATCGTTTAGTAGCTATATGTGGGGACAGGTGAGTTACAAGCCGATGATAAACAAATTCCGGTACCCAAGAAATGTTCCATTAAGAAGTCCAAAAGCAGAAGCGATGAGCAAAGAATTATTGAGACGTGGATTCAGATTTGTAGGGCCTGTGATAGTGTATTCGTTTATGCAAGCAGCTGGGTTGACAATTGATCATCTTGTGGATTGTTTTAGGTACAGTGAATGTGTTGGCCTTGCTGAGAGACCTTGGAGGCATATTTAATCTCATAACCTTATTTTC
The DNA here is from genome assembly GCA_031304145.1 of Cardiospermum halicacabum. Lineage (NCBI taxonomy): Eukaryota > Viridiplantae > Streptophyta > Magnoliopsida > Sapindales > Sapindaceae > Cardiospermum > Cardiospermum halicacabum. Next base: position 19,800,900 of record CM062397.1, read on the forward strand.
TTATCTATCTATCTATTTTGGGTGAGATAGGATAGGACCAAGAAGAGTTTGGAATTGTCCATTGTTGTATATGGGATTGTTTCTATAAATTATGCTGCTACACTTGTATTCTTCGTGAATTAATAAATTAAAGAGATTTTTATCTATTTAGGTTGCTCTATCTCTACGTTTTAGTACATGTAGATGGACCCCAAGCAATAACCTTCAACATGGTTCAAATGTCACACGACCATTATTATTCTACCTTAAGAATGATTACATCCAGATGAGACAAAAAGAGACAAATCCCAATCTCAATCTCACTTTATCTTCAGTTGCAATCCATGTCATATACATAAACCAGCTTCAAAGACAGCTGGATGCAATATGCAGCAGTACTGAAACACTTTTAAGTATAAATCATCTGCTAATATATCAAAATTATTCCTATGAAAATGAAAACCTAACCAATTGATGACCTCTTGATAAAGACTGCACCAAACATGATATAACCTTTGTCTGATCTCCAATGTGCAGAGTTCAATGGAGTCCTATGTGTTCTCTCTCTTTATTTCTATGCCAGTCACATCCCCAATAAGTAATTACGTAGAATTACTATATGGTTAGAAATAATTCCAACAGCAACTAAACTATAATGCAACAGATTTTAAATATTTACAAAAAAAACTTATTATTTATCAAACAAATACCATAAGGAGAAGTCAAAGAAATAAACAATAAGAAACATCAAAATACAACTAATTCTACTACTGTTCTCTCCCACTTAAAACACTGATATGCAAAGAATATTTACAGCCTAATGTTCACTATTCCCACCAACTAAGCAACCAAATCTATCCTAACAAAGCCTCTCCACACACCACTCCAAACAAACCCCTACAAGTCTTTCTTTCTTTCTTATTCTTCATATTCCATAGCACCACTACTACCTTACTACATAGCAAGTACCTCAAAACTGGCAAGAAGTGCCAAGCCTCTGCCTCTGCCTCTGTCCTACGCTCACCGACTTACGTTTTGCAAATGCTGGGTAGAGCAGGTCCTGAAACTTATCCAAAAACATAGTCCATTCCTCCTCATTCAGGTCAGCCAACTCCACAAAGCTCACGCTAGCAGGAAGTTGCTCATTTGCACTCCTGTGCCCAGAAGAAGATGAAGATGGGTTGGGACTGTAACCATCCAGATTTGTGCCAAGAAATTTCTTAGTTTTCTGATTCTTGTCATCCAAACTGGTGTGCTTTAGTGACATTGAGAGCTTTGAGACTGTTGGCACTTTCTCCTCAACTGGCAGAATAGTTGAAATTTTTTGCTCCTCTTCTCCCTCACTTTCATCCCACTCTTCAATGCTTTCCTCCAGCTTCGAAAGAGGATTTCGACCATTCCCAAATCCAATTCCAACCTGAGACATGCCTCTGGATGCATGATAATCTGCTCCAAACTTATGAGCAAAATCAAATTCAGTATCCTCATAATCTATATCAAATTGGAACTCTTCATCACCATCTTTTATTTTGGGTGAAAGCATCTCCCTCTCCTCCACCAGCCTCCTAGCTTCAATGCATATAACTTCCAGTTCACTAGGCTCCTCCTCACCAGCACGAAATTCCCTACTCATCATCTCACCTATCTCACCTAAACACAAACCAAAAACAGCTGCTTCTTTGAGGAAAATTGTGCAGAGCACCAAGACACGAAGACAAGCCTCTCGTATCATAGGAAGCTCCCTCCGAAGCATTTCACAATCACCAATTGGATCCAGTTCACGAATATACTCTAGTTCATCTTCTGAAAATGGAATTGAAGCTTGAGGCCAATGAATCCACTCAAAGTATGGATCCTCCAGAGTTTCTGGTAGACATAAGCCATGATCAATAGGAATGAGTTCAACTTGACCAAAGTTACCGACACCATCAAACTTCCTAACTAAAAGGTTTCCTCCATGCCTATCAGTGTTGAAAATCCTAATATCTAAAATCCCTATACGATGAACAGCTGATATGGGGAAGCTTGAAGTTCCATGATCACTCGCATCGAAGTTATGCTTGACAAACTGCTGGAAAGAAGCAATCTTGCTCACCAAATCTTTCCTGTGAGGTTTGTTTTCATTGACCCCATCATTGACATTGAAGATCGAGTGAGTGATCTTTACCAGCGCCGTGGATGGCACATTGGCAAAGTGATCTTTGTCTAGGAGATAAGCAGCAACCTCTCTGATCCCTGTCTCCCCAACCCGCACGGAACGTTTCAATCCAGGCTGTCCCAGTGCTTTACCCACAAAGCCCTTTGGGTTGTTGGGAGCAAAAGGTTCTTCATCTGTTGGTTTCACAATTGCAACATTCTCACCTCTGCTATTACGAAAATAGTATGCACCTCCGAGCCCACCATGCACAGGAACAGGTTCAATACCCATCTTAATTGCTTTGACAATGTCCTTCACCAATTTCCTAGTATAGTTAAAACAATCAGACTGTCCCAATATCTCAATAGGACCACTCTTATCTCTTTGCTGTAGATCACTCCCACGAGGTGACAGGCAAGGAGTGGAAGAACTCCTATGTAGATAGTTGCGGGTCAAGAGGAGGGGAGAATCATTTCTAACCGCACTAAGATCATTCTTCAATATCATATCCCCAAAAGTCAGTGAACTCTCCTCAGTTGGTACATTCAGTGCAATCTGCAATCTCCTTTTCACCGTATGAGCATTATCACTGCGGTCCAATTCCATCCCCAAGACACAACCAGTCTCTGTTTGAACAAAAACCCTTCTCCTCCCAGCAGGTTGCTTCCCATCCATTCTATTGTTCCTCTGGTATTCCCCACTAAGTGGGGTTTTCAAGACAGCCACGGCCATTTGAGTTTGAACTGGACTGTCGAACTTACGAGACATGAAATGGACTAGCAACAAATGCAGCAGCGGATGAGAGATTCTTCCCTAGTGAAAGGGTTTGAGCTCCCAACCAGATTGCAACCAAATAATTAATCAACGGAGATAATGAACCCGAAAAAATCATCAAATGATCAACTCAACCCCACAACTCAAAACACAAAGCTAAACAAAGCAGTCCTCTACACTAACCAAGCCATTTGGGAAATCCAATCCAATCGCCAGTCAAAAAATCTGAAAATATACACCAAACACAATCTATCAAAACAAGAATGCAATATACTTAAATTAACAAGATATAGGTATAACAAATAATCATCAGATTAATCAATAAATTTCTTTTCTTGGACGGAAAACAAACTCAACACTAAATAAATGAATATAAAACAGTAAGGAAACTATAGAAATGCATCTCTCATGCGCAAGGAATCACCAAACAACATATACGAAACATCAATGCACTATTTACAACTAATATCAAGAACATCGACATAAAACTATATCTAAACTAAACCTACAACATTTCAGATTGAAATAGAAACATTGAAAACAAATATAAACTCAACACATCACCAGATCTGAACATACCAGAGTCTCCAGCTCCACACCGAAAACCAAAAGATTAATTGAAAGCCGATCAGAACATATCAGACAAAAAAGAGCCGAGTCTAAGAAAAGATCGAAACCGATTCGACTCAGCGAGTTACAGTAGCAAGACACTGGTACAAGAGAGACTTCAATTGCTATGTTCCTGCAACCAGATGATGGTGGTGGTACTTTAACTATACGCGTGAAGCGGGGTTAAGAAGTAACCCTGGTTAGACCAAGTAATTGATTTTTCTCTCTCCTATCCTCCCTGTTTGATGATGGAGAATTTATACAAAATGGAAGTGTCTAGAACACGACGTTATAGCCGCTGGATTGAGGAAGCGGTAAGCGAGCGAGGGCCGTCTGATTTGAAACGTTGACGTGGAGGTAACAGATTGGGTAGTGACGTGGCGGGGGTCACGTTTTCTGCAGGTTGTGTCAGGAAACGAGAGAGGCGTTTTTTGTTTTGAGAAGAGAGATTTGTGTGTTAATTTACCAAAAACGCCTCAATACGTTTCACAGTTTCACAGAGTTTCTCTCGCGCTGTGCTTTTTTGGTCTTAAAGATCAACTTTATCGTATTGAGTTTTGTTACAAAGTTAAAGTGTGCATATTTCATGCAAGGTGGTCTTGTTTACCATTTTTGAAAGTAACACTCTTTCTTTAGGTACACTTCTCACACTTCATGCATATTTTTGCATGCACTCATTTTTTCAACGTTTTAATATATTTAAATTTGTGGTACATATAAATGTTATTAAAATATAAATAAACTTTGATAAAAATATAATATTAATATAATAAATATTTTTATATTCATTTATAATTATAATTATTATTATTTTTACTAATAAATTATATAATATTATTTTTAAGTAAAAATATTTTATTGCATAATTTATTTTTATTTTGATGTAATATTTTATATTAGTTATAAATATTTTTTATATAAAAATATCCTAATTGTATTCCCATTAAATTAAAATAAAAAATATATAATATCAATGTGATTTTTGTGCATGTTGGTGGTTTATTATAAATTATTCAATTAAATTATTACTTAATTTAAATATTTTTTAATTTTGATTTAAAATATTGCAGGAGTTGAACTTTTTGATAATTTGTTATCATATGAATATTATATAAAACAATAATTGTGAAAATGGTACAAAATATTTAAATATATATAATTTTATTTAAATGAAATATTAAAGTAATTAATTATACAATATTTCCAATTCAGTAAATTGTATATAGCTAAAAATGATTATTTTTAATTGAATAATAATATTTATTTATTTTTTTTAAAAAAAGTAGCTTAAGTAAAATATGTAATTAATGAATAAATTGATTACATAAATTGATATACCCTTCAATTTTTAAACTAAATTCTGTCAATTGGGAAAATTTTAATTGGCTATCATATGTTAATCATGTGATAAGCACATTGACAAATAAAGGAAAAGGATGAAGCTTAGTTTGGAAGAAAGTGTAAACATTGTGGTTGGAATATGACCGTCAAATATTCATTTTTGATCACATCAATTAAGTTGATAAGATTAAAATTCATCATTCAATTTGGATGGATTCAAGGAAATGTGACCAATGGTTATGGTTGGATTATTAATCTCACCATGTCACACCTAGCTACTTATATTTCCAAAAACATATTAAAAGCCAATATGATGCCATATTATATAGGAAAAAAGCAACACTTACCATCATAAATATAGAACATTTCAATTTCCAAATAATAAGAGTCTACATCTAAGCATCTAATACTTATAAAATTTTCCTAAAAAATTATAATACTATATTATTCATATTTATTTATTTTTTAAAAAAAAACAACTATAATGCAATTGGAAAAATATTAAAATTTAATATCTAAATAATAAAATAAATATTTCAATTTTTTTATTAAAATTCATATATTTATTTATTTAAAAATTTGTACACGATCACTATAATAAGTGATCATCATCCTGAGAAGAACCGAAAGAGACGCTATGGTAATCTATGATATAGATGGCAACTACCAGTCAAATGTTTTAAGTCACTATTACAACATAACTTAATCAAATTACAAACACCCTTTAAAGGTTTTAAGTATGATATTTTACAAGGTGATATGAGAGATGAGAGATGAGAGTGCCATTTGGTTGGTCGCCATAGAAGATAGCATTAAAATTTTTGAGTGGGGTTTCATGATTTTTAACCCTATTCAACCAACATTTTTTTCCATGTGTTCACTGCTTTAATTATCAACTTAAATTTTGTAATAGCACAAATGCAAGATTATGTATATGTTTGAATTTGTTTGTCATCGTACAGTAATGATATGGAAGTGTGTCAAATATACTTCTCCTCATTTGTCTTATATATATATAATAATATATATTTTATAATTATAATTAGATTATGTATTATATGATTAATTAATTAGATTCGAGTGAAGTTATTATAAAGTTAAAAGATAAAATTATTATGTAAATATAATATTACAAATAATTTTTAAGAGAACGTGTGGTCACAACTTTTTTTAGAAATAATATTTAACATTTTAAATTTCATATAAGAGAGTTCTCCATTTAAAAATATTCATCATTATATTTTTATTATGATATAAACGTATTCCATAATAGTTAGGTTTTTTTAAGACAAATTTAGATAAAAATAAATAAATACATATAAAAAATTAAATAAATATTATATAATTTTATTATTATATAAATAGTATTTGATTTAATCCCATATTATTATTAGTTTTTAAGTTCCTATATAAATTTAGGATTTGTTATTGGTTTCGAGGATGGTCATATGTCTCTATCTATTTAATTAAATAAAAAAAATATTTGTGTATTGTAATTTTTAAATTAACAAATAGTTATTTTAAAAATAATTTGAATAAACTAATGTAATGAACCACTATTTTAAGCTATTAAAATTATTATTAATTATTAATATATAATAACCATTTGATTTGACGACACCATTACAGTGATATTCGAAGTCTACTAACAAATACATGCAAACCCTGAGCTTATTACACCAAACCACACAACAAGCACATACATCAAACAAGTTCACATTTAAATATATCTGAAGCTCAACTTATTATGCGGAACTGAATATTCATTCATCTATATAATAAATCTCAACACAAATATATAGTATAAAAACTAATGCAACTAAAGCTAATAAATTATTTAGTCCACTAATATTGGTGTAATAAAATAGACAACATCCTATTCGAACACCAAAGTCACTTCTACTAGCCATCATGTTAGGGATTTTCATTATACATCTCTTTCATCACAGGCCACAAGTTCAATGATCAAATCAATAAGATGATGAATCAGCTTTGTTGATGATGTTGATGTCATGACTAATCCCAAATTATGCTCTGATACCAGTTTGTTAGGGATATACGAAATAGAATAACACCAACCAAGTAGAAACAAACGACAAAGTAATTAAGAAGTAGAAAATAGACATAAGAGATTTAACGTGGTTCGGCGATATGCCTACTCCACCAAGATAGCAACTTAACTATTGAGAAATAAGAATTACAAGTCATTCTGACTACACACTCTCTCCAATGCTATCATACGCTCTACATAGACTAGCAATAGCCTAATTAACCAATTGTACCGAAAGGAATAACCAAACTTGACGAAATGCCTTAAACTGCTGGAGACAGAACGTCTTCTCCAAGCTATCAATTATACCAACAATGGTGATATCTATGTCAGACAACTTATGGATACCTAAAAGGTAGTAGATGCGCCAACTCTTGATGATTGGAGTTATGATCCCAATCCTTGATCACCACCTAGGGGGATGGGATGAGATAATTACTTCTTCATGAGACAACTCTATTTATAGTGATCACTAAATATACTTTCCTAATTTATTTCCTCTTTACAAGGAATACCAAATCATCATAATTAGGAAAACCAAATAATTTTCCAAATAAGGATTATAATAATAAGGAAATAGATCTAAACTCAAAATAAAAAATCCTTCCTAAAAGTATGAATCCTTATATCCAAGTGATTAGGAATTCTTTGTGATTCAAGACATCCTAACACATCCGATACTCCTTTACCTGAAATATGTAAGAAATCTCACGAGTCTTTCTTTTTAAAAACAAATAGCATATACAAAATTAGTGGATACTTCCGAGATCCATTCTTTTGAACTTTCAATTACTGCAAGTACGTGGCAGCTTGAGCAATTCTAAATGCTTACCATTACTCACAATGAGAAGAGGAATGACATGTAGATCAATTCTAGATACTTATCATTCCATTACTGCAACATTGTCTATACAGTTTAGATTAACAACTTAAAGCTTTTGTTCTAACAAAAATAATTTAAAATATATACATGCTCTCTAGATCACACATAGCAATCAAAGCTTTAAAAGCTACTTTTAAAATACTCCATAATAATATAAAAATGTTTACTTCAAAATCCCTAGAATATTTGATGCACACAGTAACAAATCTTACAATGTCGAGGAACAACCCCACTCCTTCCCATCTCTTTATGCGTGACTAACTTGCTACGAATCTCAATCACATAAAATGTACAAAACTAATCAACTATCATTTTCTAAATAAACAATTATTATTTGCACTGAGGAACTAATTACTGTTATTAAAGCATTTTTCAATCAATTTTGCGTCAGACGATGTCAAAATCGTGTATCGATTACTCTTTGAGATGGAGAAGAAAATCACACTTCAATTATATTTTCTCTTTGTAATCGACTAGGGTTTGATAAGAGTGGAAAAAAATTCTAATTATATATCTCCTACCCTTATACAATGCTTTATACGAGACAACCTAGCGAGCCTAATAGAAAGCTTAATAGGTCATAAATGTTTATATTCTAACCATTCCACCCACAAAGAACCCATTCTATTTGTTATATACATTCCGTTATATCGTTCTAAAAATATAATAGAATAACAACAATAATAATATGGTTAATAAAAATAAAAGTACCTTTAATTTTTGATTCACTACAAGCTTCCTCTTTTAAGGTATTTTCGTCCTAAAAAATCAACCCAGGATATTGACTACGCACGTCTTGCTCATGCTCCCAAGTTGCTTCTTTAGGGGTATAACCCTTCCATTGTACTTTGACCATAGGAATAGAATGCTTTTGGAGCTTAATCATTTGTCTCTCTAGAATAGTGTTATGGGTGCTTTTAAGACTATATCAAAATTAGGACGGTGCATGGTTTCTCTTGGAACCGCTCTAGAACCGAGATCTGGACCGGAACCGGTACCGAAGATGATATTTTTTGGTATCAGTTTCGGTTCTTTTTCTTTGGAACTAAAATGGAACTGGAATTGGTACTGGAACCGAATCAGAATCGGTAAAGGAACCATTTTTTTATAATATAAAATATAGTCGTTTACGACTATTTAAAAGTATGCACAACTTATTTGTAAGGTAATTGAACTTTTAAACTTATTTATTCATATAGAATAAGTTAGAATTTGTCAGTAAAGCTTTTGCAATTTTTTTGGTGTGCATCTTCATAACCAATTTAACAAATTGATTAATTGATGGAGAATATTAGTAACTTCTCATGTGTAGAGGTTTATTTTATTATATTGATTTTGAAATTATTATCTTCTAAATATAGATTTGACAAACGATTATTGTACAAGTTTTTTTTAAATAATTGAATTAATTGCGAAGAGTCTGGTTACTTTTTCAGAATCGGTACCAAAGTCGTATTTGAATAACCGGTATTATTGAAATCGGAACCGATAAAGGAACTAAATCAGTTCTTAATGATTCTAAATATTAACTGAACCAATACCAATTCCTAAAAAAATAAAAAACCGATATTTCGATTTTGGAACCTATACCAAAACCGATCCCACTTACCTTCATATAAATCAACATTCGATACAACTAAATTAAGACTTCAATACTCAATACGATACGTGCCAATATTGAAATTTTCCATATAGAATGAAATGCGGATTGAAATCGATTGTACACAAAATGATTCAGCCTTTTTAAACATTTTCTCCATATTAATAATTAGTATCCAAATACAATCAATCCAATAAGAATAAGAATTATTAGTGACTAATTCAACTATAAAATCAACCAACAAGTTCAACTAAAAGTTGAAAAAAAAAATAAAATTATTATTTTTAAATTTTTTTCATTACAGCGAAGTGATATTTTAATATTCAATCTAGTAGTTTGGATATAAAAAATAGTGAAAATTATTTTAAATGTACCTTTTAAACTTCAAAATATAATTATAATCCTGTTTTAAAAATATACAAAAATATGTTTTTAAAAGTTTAGTTTTATTTCATAAACTGAATTTTCAAAATATTCCTAAATTTTTAGGATTTACAAATTCTATGAACAGTATGTGAATGACTTATGAAATGAAAATTAAATTTTAATTTTCCAAAACTAGCCTACACATTATAGTTTTTATGTCCTATAAAAAAATTTTCCAAAAAAAATATGAAAGGAAATGAGAGCAATCATAGAAAAATTGTTATAGTGATATACAATTATTATAATATAAATTGAGCAAATATATTATTAAAAATAACTAGATAATACCCGTCCGCATTGCGCACCATAAATTTAATAAATAAATATTTAAATATAAAAAATATTTTCAATTAAAAAAATATTATCTTATAAAATAGTAAAAAATAAAAAAAATAAAAAAGGTAAAATTCAATTCAAGTGGAATTTAATTTTTTTTAAATAATTAATTTTTTTATAAAAATTCAAAATAAATTACTTTTCATCTTATTATTTTAATTATATATTTTAAATAATCAAATATACAAATTAATTTTTAAAAAGTAAAAATAAAATGTCATCCTTATCTTGGTAGTTTCAAAAAAAATATACACAATTTAAAATTGATATTTAAATATTAAAAATGAATTTATTTTTATCTTCTTAAAATTACTATTAAAGTACTTTTTTATGATATTATCACATAAATTTTACAAAAATAAAAATAAATTAATTATTTTAATAATATTTTTTTTTCAAAAAATCTTAAAATTACAATATCAACATTCTAATAAGTCAACAGTTAACCTATTGTGAATATTATATATATATATATATATCCATCCTTTTAAGTAAAATTATTTTTTAAATGCAATTCAATTTTAATTTTAAATCAAATTGGTAAATTCATATAGATTTCGTTAATACGGTATATTTTTTTAATTTTATCATTTTTTTAATTAACTAATATTGTAATTTATGAATAATTTAATTCAATTTATATTTATTCTTATTTTAATTAATTAATATTTTAATATCCTATTTCAATTTATATGGATCCTTAATTAGTCTTAATTAATTAATATTTTAATTTATGAATGTCCTAATTCGATTTATACATAAATTCTCTTACCTCCACCTTTTTTTTTATTAATAATGAAATATATAATTAGTAATTCAATATATTATATATGAGTTTAATTTATACATAAACTCAAAAGTTAATAATTCAATTGAAAGAAAAGAAAGATTGCACAAATAATTAGGAAAAAACAATTCAATTTTCAAAATAAAATAGTAACTTTTTATATTAATATATTTAAATTAAAAAATTTTATTATATATTTTTAAATAAAAAATATATATTAAGGATATAATTGGAAATTAAAGTGTACTATTTATTATTCTTCGCGTTAATGAATAAGATTAGAATTATTTTATTTTATATTAAAATTATAAAAATAAAATATCTTCATCAATTATTATTGAATTATATTTAATTTTATATAGTAATAAAAATATATGAATTAAAAAAACAAAAATATTATTACATTGAATAATTATAATAATACAAATACAGGGAATACATGAAAAAATGTATAAAAGATACATAATATTAAAATAAAAATAGAAATTAATATAAATTATATACATTAAATTTTTAGTCAAAGCCATATCTAAGTTGGACAAACTCGTCTCCTAAAAGAATACAAACATTTTAAATCCGCAAGTGATTAAATACCACAACAGCCAAAACATAACTCAAAATTACGCCTTCGACTTCTCTGATGTTTTCAAACAACCATGATCTCATCCCAAACTCTGCAGGTTCAAAATATAAGATGCAAAGAGAGTTAAAACTAAAATTTTAAATAATAATAATAAATAAATAAATACCAAACATCCTTCCGCATTTGATTCTAAGGCGAGATGTTTAAGAAACCAAACTATAATTCAGTTATCCCAACATCTAATAATTCAAAAATTAAATTCACGCCCCGAAAGGTGTTGTAACAAATCCTGTATATGTGTAAAAAAAAAAATCAACAATCAATCACCAAATTTTTTTATTAAATATATTAGAGTTTTCGAACTTTAATTAATCAAATCTACATATGAATTTTTTTTTTTGAAATACGCTAAAATAATCTATTAGGGAATATAATCTAATAGGAAATATAGAAGTTATACCTCTAACAAATAAAACATGCTCGAATGATACTTTTGTGACATACTAAAATGGATGAATATACGTAATGATTATATACAGAGATGTGAAGTTTGATCTAGAATCAAATTCTATCACATTTGAATATAAAATATTTTACTATTTATCTTTATCTTTTTCTTGAATTTATTTATTTTATATTTATAATAAAATTGTTGTTAGGTGAATTTAGAATTGTATCCCTTGTTAATAAGTGATGAATATATAATATTATTTAGTGGCATATTAAAAACATGAATATATCGTAATGATTATATCCAGGGTGTGAAGTTTGATGTAGAATTGAATTCTATCAAATTTGAATATAAAATATGTTATTATTTATGTTTTATCTTTTTCATTTGAATTTATTTATTTTATATTTATTATAAAATTGTTAGTGGATGAATTTAATTAGAGATAAATATGATAATATTATATTATTTTTAATAAAAATATATTATATAAATTAATTATTTTTTTAATTTTATATTTATGATAGAATTGTTGTTGATTAGGTTGGTAATATTATTTTTTTAAAAAAATTATATAATTACAAAATTATCTTTAGATTATACTAATAAATAAATTATAAACATAAATGTATTGAAAGACAATTTTATTTAATAAAGATCATTGTTATTTGATTAATATAAATTTATTGTTTGATTAAGAGTTGTCCTGAAACTTCTCTACTTTTATATATATATATAGATATACATTCATATAATTACAAAATTATCTTTAAATTATACTAATAAATAAATTATAAATATAAATTTATTGAAAGACAATTCTATTTAATAAAGACTATTGTTGTCTGATTAATACAAATTTGTTTTAAGAGCTGTATGATACTTTTCTGCTTTTATATGTATAAAAAATAAAAAAATAAAAAATATTGTATCTGAACCAATGACTCATAGGTATACAAAGGATATCCAATCAACTTTAAAACGGTTCAAGGACATGAGCCCCGTACCCCTCATTTGTGAAGACCATCAAAATTATGCTCGATTTGATGTAAAGACTCCTAATTACAAGCTGTAACAAGTTTCAAAATTTTAACCGAAAAAATGTACAACTGTATCCATGGTCATTTTAACTGGAACACGAAATGTTGTTGAAGCGGTTACAGTCTTGGAGTCTACTAGAGAGATCAACCTCCCTCAGCCCACAGACTAAACAACAATTTGCTTTACTCTTCTTCTGATTCCCCCACTTGCATCTTCCCAATGATGTGGTCAAATATACGTCCCCACCCACCGCACGTGACAGTGACTCGTGCAAGTCCTCCATCTGACCTGTTGATATTATCCTGCCATGTCATCTTTTTCTTCGATCAGCTTTGCACATGATCCCACTAACCCATCATCCCATTATTATATTCTACCAAACTAAACTCCGACATTTTCCTCGACAACAATTAATGGGCATTGGAGCATAGGCCACATAACAAATTACTACCTTAGTCCACATACTATGTATTATGTATATACATATATTGTGACCAATAAATATCTACCAAAATGATTATTAATTGGAGATATAATAATTATAATTTATAAAATATTAGAATCATGTAGCAGTGTACATGTTGGTGTGACAGGAGATTTTATAAAATATGAAATAAAAATAATGTGAGTGATACTGTAGCGAACAGAAGACCGAGGTTTCGGTGGGCGTAGGTGCTGGTTTTAATAAAGGATACATGTCACGTGACTTGCACGGGAGTTGCATGTATTCTTGACTTTCAATTCGTTGACTGTATATGTGTACTTTCGCTTATTGGCTATTATCCGATTATATGATTTCATGTTGGTTCAATTTGGCGGAAAAAGTGGAGATATGTTTTCAAGTGTATTTCAAGGCTATAATCTAAGTTAATGAATATCGTCCATGTTTATCCGGACAAGTGTGTATATATTAAAGTAGTATTATTTAAGTTACTTAAAAAAGTTCAAGTGTGTAGATTTAATACCAACATTATAATTACCAACCACCATAGAAACCCACTAAAGCTATAATTATTATTGCTTTTGATGATAGATACCTAGCTTATCTTATTTAAAAGATAGTACTTGCATTGGTTAGGTTCATACTTTTTAGAGACCAATTATATATTTATAATATAGTTCGCGGGTCTGTCGGGTCGTCCACAAAAAATCCAAACTCATATGGCGGGCTTCAAAAGCTCATACTCATATGGATCGGGCTCCATTTTTAAAATGGGTATTAAAAATCTTGCCAAGGCCGGACCTAAATGGACTCCAAGCCCATATTGATACTGCTCCATATCCATTTATCAAATTAAAGAAAGGGAAATAAAATAAAATAAAATAAATAAAGAAAAGATAAACATGACCTCACGTGAATAGCATGAGGTTACGCACATGTCATCCGGAGGACTAAAAAAAAAAAAAAGTGATCGTGTAGGGTGAACAAAGGTCTTGGCCGGAAAAATAAACGACGATGAGGACTGCCAAAGCAAATCAAGACGACGAAGAATACGATGACGGCGACTACATCTCTGCCAAAGAAGGCGCTTCCAATAACGCTTCTTCCAACGCCGTTGCCGCCGCCGCCGTCTCGGCCACTACTAAAGGTAATAGATCGATCTGGTTTACAATTCTCTTTCCGTTGTTCTAATTTTCAAATCATATGCTTTGCTAGACGGAAAAAACAGTGACAAAGCCAATGCGATTCGATCCAAACACTCTGTCACTGAGCAGCGTAGACGCAGCAAGATCAATGAGAGGTTCTTCTTCATCTTTCATGTCTTCTCTGCATTACTTTTATAATATTACTATTATTTTTTAATTTATAATTTTTTAATTAATTTTAATTTTATTTTTATGTAACTTCTAGATTTCAGATACTGAGAGACCTGATACCGAACAGCGAACAAAAGAGGGATACTGCGTCGTTCTTGTTAGAGGTTTGTGGTGGATTCTTTGTACTGTATATATCTACATGGAAATGATGTTTCCGTATTCCTCCGATAAAATGTTGGACTTGCTTGGCAGGTAATCGAGTATGTGCAGTATTTACAAGAGAAGGTGCAGAAATATGAGGGTTCTTACCATGATTGGAATTCTGAGACTACGAAATTGATGCCTTGGGTAAACTACTTTCAAT
This sequence comes from Cardiospermum halicacabum, assembly GCA_031304145.1. Lineage (NCBI taxonomy): Eukaryota > Viridiplantae > Streptophyta > Magnoliopsida > Sapindales > Sapindaceae > Cardiospermum > Cardiospermum halicacabum. The sequence continues at coordinate 19,816,019 of CM062397.1, forward strand.
AGTTCTTATTTTCTGTTTCTGCTTGGTTGTGCTTGCCATGGGTTGTTTAAATACCTTGGTTCTTGTATGGTTCTATTCTATTTACAAGTTTAAATGGTGCTTCTAATGTTCAATCAGTGCATGAATATCATATTCCTGTCCTTATTGATTGATTTTAAAGAAAAATGGTTATGGAGTACGATTATTAAGTATATGTAAGAGTGGTTGATTTCAGTAGTTGTAATCATGCACTAAAACATTATTTTGATTGCATTGAGAATTTTAATTACCTAATTAGAAACTGCAGGTTCAAGTTTAGGGATCTTGTATTCCACTAAGGCTGTTTAATTCACAATTAAATGTTAGGCTTATTGCACTTATACTGGTGAGTATGGTTGCTTTGTTCTGAATTTCCACTTACCTTTTCTTTTAGATGATGAAGATGAACTAGTTAGAAATCTCTAACCCCTTGGCATGTTGGTTAGGAATAGTTTTGGGAAAAAAGAGCTCTCTGGGTCATTTTTATGGAAGATGAAAACATGAAATGAAGAGGGAAAATATGAAGTTGCCATAGCCCTTCAGTTTCCTAACTTTTTAAATATTTTGTAGTTTTCCTATCATGCGTTTGAGTTCTTAGAAGTTGATAATTGGTGATAACATGATTTGGTCCTTATTTTTTTTTTTATTAATTATAATAAGAGCTGTTACTAGTTAATGTATTAACCATTTTAGTAGTTATAAGTTTAGCAATGAACATTGGTATCAAGGGTAGGATAATGTTATGATCCTAAGTGACCAATTATGGGACTTGGATTGCCTCACTGACAAAACACAAGGCTGGCTTTGCAGGGGCCTTGCTCTCTCTTTGTAAGCTAACTTTCGTGGCATTGTTTACCTAAGGTACCTAGTAAGTGGCAAATGATTTATGTTAATTGCTATGTAGAATACGGGCAAAAACTTCAACTATCTTGGTTTATTGTTTATTAATAGTTTTTAGGCAAAAGACTAGAGCTCTCTGCTAAATTATTAAGAAAAACATACACAGAACTAATTCGGTGGAGAAGTCGTCACAGTCCTTAAGTTTTTACCCAAGTTTCCCTATATTGCCTCCTTTCCAGTTCTCTTATGAATTTAAGTATTGGAAACCGATCATGGTTTCTAATTTTATGATCTTGAGCTCACTTTTTCTCTAAATAGTCTTTACGTTATTGTTATAAATGGACTTTATAATGTTATATGTAAGTAGTTATTTGGAAGTTGCTATCACAATCCCTTAGTTCTAATCATCCTTAACCTTTACTTCAGATGATGTGGCAAGGGATTGATTTTCATTGTTTTGTGGAATAGAGGATAATGTGGTGTTTAAAAATCTGCAATTACTTCATCTGCATCCTCTAGGATGAGTTTTTAGGCAATAAAATTGGCCAAGTTGAAGAAGAAAATGAAGGGAACGGGTACAAAGGTGGAGGAAGTTTAGGAATTAACTGGGAAATGTTAGTAATTGAGTATTTTATATCAAAGTTCCTATATAGTGAAGGTCGGTCCTGATCTGTGATATTGGATTGATTATTAGAGCCTAAGATTATGAAGGTGGCTGAAACTCAATGAATTCTGAATCAACTTTTTTGTTATCTTTATATTTATAAATTAATGATACATTGTTTTGGTACTAATTGTTCAATTTGCTCTTGACTGAATTATTTAGTATTAGCGCAATAGATCCAAGGAAGAAACAAATGTAGTAGATTTACAAAGGAAATCTATCATAGTTGAGACTTATCGATTTAAGAACTAGAATTGTTGGGATGACTAATATGAATTGGAAAATTGTTATAGTCACAATAGGGAGGCAAACGAGTTAGAGTAGATTGGGGTTTCTAAACTTGGTTGATTGGAAGGTGACTGGAGTTGTGATGCTGGTATCAATAGGAGGGGCTATTTATCTGAAAACTGGGAGGAGGGATTTAGATTTTGGAAAACTAGAAGAGCTGGAAAGTTGAAGGCAGCTGGTGCCATCAATGGCTTGAAGGTCTATCAGAAGTTTTTATGCCTGTTTGAGGTGAAGTTAGTTATGGGCAATAAGGCTGCAACAATTAGACTTTCTTTTGTTTTTGGCCTGGAAAAAAGGTTCTTCTAGAGTGAAGTCTATGTGAGATTTTAGAGCAAGTGATGGTTTTCTGATTGTGTCTTATTGAAAATTAGTAGGGGGAGGGGGTTATTGGCTTAGAATTAGGATGAGAAAATAAATGAATAAATAAATAATAAATTACTGAGACTCATATCAACAATCCTATAATGGTTGGATTTATAATGAAACTGTTAGGTGTTTAATGGACATGACAGTCTTGTAACCACTGTAGTGGCTGTTTACCATGTGACACTCTTGTATTGGTCCAAGCTTTGGTATCACCCTGAGACAAGGTGAATCTTACAGGGTTCAATAGTGATAATCTTAGAGTCAGTTTAAGAATTAAAGGAAAAATGCTGGTAACTGTAGCATATAAATAAAGGGTCCTGAATGTAGGGTCAGTCAAGAATGGGGATGTTGGGGCATAGGTTGGAAAGTGAATGAGATTCTGGAACTCAGCTCTCCTCTCATATGTGTTTATCATCAATAATACTGTTTTCTTATTATTTGTCTATTCTTTTGTCAAGGGGATTTTGTCATAGTCCTTTACTTTTATTAAAGTTATCCTCAATTATTTTACATAGCAATTTGCTTCAAAGTGGATAGCTATTGTGATCAAATTTTCAATGGTCCATTTTTTTACAAGCTAATATGATAAGTATTATGTACAATGTGGGAAGGATCTAAATGCCACATAATTAAAAGCAAATAAAAACCTTACTCAATTTGATAGATTTTGGCTATATGAAGTTTCTCATTTAGCTTTCTGCTGTCTTTAGATAAATTCCTTTTAGGTTTGGATTCTCATGTCTAACAACAGTCCTAGTAATCTTTCTGTCTCTCTCCTAGTTTTTGGTGTTTGAATATCCTCTCGTGTGAATTGCTGCTACTAGTTGTCTACGGTGAACATGCTCACACACACTTAAAATGACCTTCTTGCACTTCATTCTCTTTTGGTTCTTCGATGTTTATAGTTAGCTTCCCATATGTACACTTATCTATCTTAATACACACACCTCTGTCAAACTATAGTTGCATGTGTTTTCTCTTGATGGTTCCAATATTCAATATCATATAGCATACCTGGATTTATTCCAACATCATGGAGTTGTCTGCATAAATTAAGTGGCAACTTAGTGACGCATGAAACCTTTATGGCATGTCCCTATAAGATGGTCTTAGAATTTCATAATTCATGGTCTTGTTTCTGAAACCATTCATAGTTTTAAATTTAATGCTCTTTGCTTCTTTGTCTCCTTAAGGACTAATTTACTCAGGTGTATATTTTTGCTCAGGGATGGTAGCCTGGGACAGTTGTGATGAATTCTTTTACACTGAAATGTTTTGGCAATCATGGGTGTGGCTAGATTAATACTATTATATTGGGGTTTCAATGAATAAGTATAACAAAGACTATATATTTATTTTTTATAATAAATCTTGAGGTTTATATATCTGTATATTGTTCATTTTTTCTCTTTTAATATTATTTTATTTTTTTTAATAAAATAAAATTGGGAAGCATTGGTGCCTTATACAAATGTTAGGTTGAATGGTATGCCCTTCTGACATATACACTTTGCAGTTTGACTTGTTATTGTCTTCCTTTAAACAGAGAAACAGTCATTGGCGTGTGCAGAATTTTGCTGGTCATCCACAAGTTATGAAGAACAGTACAAGTCCAGGTTCGACATTCCTTGGCAAGTTTGATGATAGCGCTCCTCGTATCTCCGCTACCATGCTAACTAGCACCCAGAATCCGGTGGATTCTGATCATAGCAGGGATATGGCTTGCAAAGTTGTGGATGGCCAACCAGAATTAGCAAACAGGGGAATCGTTCTTCCAATGCCTATGCAGGCAAATGTATCTGCTTCTGTCCGAAATGATGGTGGCTTACAACATCCTCTTCATAGACCGGTTTCCGATGCACAGTCAAGTGAGTGTCTCATGACAAATGATGCAATGAATAATCAGCGGGAGGATCTGACAATTGAAGGGGGCACTATCAGCATCTCAAGTAGCTATTCCCAAGGGTGGGTAGTTTAAGACTATATATTGATATGGTTTATTGCAAGTGTAGGGCACTCCCTTCTGGTTTGTCTTTAGAATGAGATCATGCTCATGCATGTCTCCTATAATGAAATTATTTGAGGGGGGGATATTGAGATCAGCTACTTATATGAGTGTTGATAAGTTGCTGTGCTAGTGGCTAATGTGTTTCAGCTTGATACTTGACAGGTTGTTGAACTCTTTAACACAAGCATTGCAGAGTGCTGGTTTAGATCTGTCACAGGCCAACATCTCAGTGCAGATTGATCTTGGTAAGCGGGCTAACAGAGGTGGTCTGGAATCTGGAACGTCCACTGTGAAGGTATAAAGTGGGTAAATAGGATATCAAATTTTGTTTAGGGTTTTGTTGATCTGCAATGCGGCATATCACACACACATACATATATATTAGTGCTAGTTTTGCTCTAAGTGGAAGATCATCAATTTACTGCTGTTTATGCTAATTTGCTCTATAGGACCCCCAAAATTCTCCCTCTAGCAATCATATAACAACAAAACTTAGGGATGTGAGCAGTGGAGATGATTCTGATCAAGCTCAAAAGCGGTTGAAGACATAAGCATAAGGTAATAAGGCAAGTATGACAATTCCTGAAACACTATCGTCACTGAGTTTGTTCTTGCTTGTTACCTTACCTTTTATTTTTTCACTGGCTTCAGTGGTTAGCATTGTACATGTAATGATGCATCTGATTTGTCTTGGTTCTCACAGTATGTTGTGAGAGCTGCTCCCCTTAACAATTTATATGCAGCTGCTCATATGATAACACATTGAGGGGAATGTCATATCCATTAATGTGTTTGTACCATATATACTATAATGTTTTCAAATATATCATGAGGCCTTTTGGTTTGGCCCGGTTGCTGTGAAAATAAGATTGGCTTTTGGCGTGTAAAATTGGAATGTGTCTTCTGAGTTGTGTAATAACTGCATATGCCTATGAAATAGATGTTTCATGCTTTGTTTTTCCTTGGATATGCTTGCTGTGGGTCATACTTTCAAATTTCAAAATGCAGAATCTGTTTTCATACAGAAATTTTATTGTTACTGTAATTATTCTTTTCAACCACTATCAAATGTATTTTTTATGGTCATGTTCTCATCATATGTTCTTTCTGTCCTCCTTTCATGACGTGTGCCTTACTATGATTTCGTTATCCACCATGAACATGTGGAATATGTCTGAATCTGACGTCGTTTTCTTCGGAGGTTGCGTATTCAAATATATGAAGAGAGATATTTGACAGTTGGACCATTCTGATTATCATGTTATGAACAGTAAACTTGTAAGTTGTACGATATTTCGACAGCTGACTAACATAAAAAGTGAGACTCACATGACACTTTCAGAGCATGGTTTACGGTGAAGTGCTTCACCATTGGCGTTCTATTCTCTCTGATGTGGTCGAATAGACTCAGATTGTTCAACTCCCCCTAATATAAATATTAGTTTATACAAAAATTCATTTCCAAATAAAAAGATATAGAAAACTCATTTCACGTGGCCCCTTGGGGGGAAAAATAAAAAGTAAAGCTAATCAAAGGGTGGCAAACATTCATGTGGATTAGAATAAAAGTAATCCTCATCTTCAGGTCTCTCAGGAATCTTCAACCTTTTAACTCGTTTTCCCATCCGATCCTCACATGATTCCTTCACTAATCGTGAGAATTCACTCCACTTTAATTTTCCGAAACTGTACTCATCAATCAATCTCACTATAACGCTTCTGTTAGGAATAATAGTTTTCTTGTATCCCAAGTATCTCCGATGCCCTTCCACCACTTTCGCCATGTTACCTCTATACGTAGCTAGAAACACGTCACTCTCCACTGCAACAATGAAGTCCAATGCAGCTAACTGACTTGAATGGTTCCGAAATGGTTCCAGATCTGATGCTTCAAGCACACTCTCCTTCCTCACCTGTCGAGTATACCCAACTATTTAACATGTTACCATCCACCAGATTGTGAATTGAAGAGCATTTTTGGCATTAGACTTACAAGTTTAGGATAGGCTGCTTTCAGTTTTGACATCCTCTTTTTATCCCCGTATGTCTCCCCTGCCGCGATGTATATCTGGATGTTTCGATCAATGCCTAATGCCTGCAACACCAGAGCAGTCTCCTCTGGAGTGAACGGGCACAAACCAGACTGCCTACTCCTCTTTGCATTGATCGACTCATGTTTCCAGCGCGGATGAGAATATCTGTTTAACATAATCTTAGCTTAAATATATAATTCGCAAGGAATCAGATGTTAATATGTTATTAATTACCTCATATTTGTCAAGTTTCTCATCTCTTCCTTGGTGCAACCATCATAGCAGCCAGTGAATGCTAATATATCCATTTCGTATCTGAGATGAACAACTAAGAACTCACCTTTCTCTCTGAGCAGTTGCACGATTTTCCTTCCGGTTTTCTCTATCCGATCTGTGAATTTCAGAGCTTTGAAGTTCACTTCACATCGCAGCTTCTGAAGCTCATCCGGTAGCCCATTGTTGGGTAGCCTGTAGTCTGTCCATATGAAATGCACCACTTCATGCCTTTGTATCCGTGGTAGAATCTAACTTGAACACACAAAAATGTCAGATACTACCAAACCAGACAGATGAGAAGTGAACTAAACTAACCCTGTTTAGGTAATATCTCAAGCTAGACCAGTGATAAGGGTACATTGAATAAATAGATTCCGACTTCAGTTTCCTCTTCAATTCTGTTGGAAGATCTTTCACTATTCGAACCTCATTTCTCAGAGAAGCTATGAAGTGTTCCGTGTTGAATATATCCGAAAACTGACTGTACCAAGCCAAAATTAGTTGACCAGAGACTAGTAGTTGTAGAATCTGTAACCAAAAATGTAATGAAAGAGATCAATTGTGAACCTATTATCATCCCAGTAGGCGGTGCTATTGAGAAGTGGAAGAACTAGTGTGAGGTTCAAGTATCTGGCAACCGCAACCATGTCGCATATCTGTGTACAAAATTCGCTGCAAATTTAGTATATGTATACTAATTCAAGCAGACGTGAAGTGAATACACTTACTTCTGCTCTTATTTGGTTCAATCCTCCATTGCATGAGATCATTAGATATCCATTGTTTTCATAAAGTCCTGTTTAAATACAACCATTACTGACCTGTATTACAATGTTTTGAATTGAAGATGAAATATACTCACTTTTTTGGAGAATTGGATGAGGGAGGTAGTTTCTGAATATTTGTGTTTGATTCATTGTTCCCATTTGGTGAAAGAAGAACCACATTGACAGAACCATGACTATGGCTAAAGCAAATGGAGAGACTATTAAGCTTCTCAATTTTTCTGCATTTGGATGCTTGATCACCACCATCATCTTGGATAATCAATGTGTTTGTTATGATTATTTTCCATGTCTCCTGTATCAGATAGGACAATTTCTTTATTTAAAGCGTTTGTGAAAACCACCTGAATTCGTTTTCAGTGCCCATTTAAAATGTTATGGAATTGTTGACAGATCAAACGACTTTGGTTTATATTAGAATAGAGGAGTGATGTAGGTTAGCTTTGATTTTAATAAATGTGTTTAGAACAAGGCGTCCAATTCGATTGTGAGACCTGCAATTTCATTATTAGGCCAAATTAAAAAATTAAAAAATAAAGAAGATTAAAGCTTGGTAATTAACCAACTAATTGATAAGAGCGGCTAACTAACAATTACCTAGCTAATAATTAATAGGATGTTTGGATCTATTTGTAGCTAATTAGGTAATAGTATTTAAATGACCAATTTGTCCATATTAATTACTAACTAATTAATTAATATTTCTTCTGATCCAATATAAATGAAGTTTTAAACTTTTTCACTCTTATTAAGAAAAGAATGAAAATGACTGTATAAACCCTCATAAATGCATTCTCTCTCATTCTTTTACTCTAATTTTAGTAATAATTACTAATGATAAATAATGGTATATCAGAAAATTTATTTAACTTTTTATCTAGAAAATCTAAAACATCACTTATATTGGATAATCTCAAATCCTCTAAAACATCACTTATTTTGGATCAGAGGTAGTAACTATTAACTATAAGGGCAATTGGGTATTTTGTAATATGTTAAGAGGTGTTAGTAGGGTTGGCTCAACTCATGAGTTAATTACTAAGAGTAGGGGTGGAAGTGAACCGAGTCGGCTCGCGAACGGTTCGAGCTCGGCTCTGTTAAATCTCGGCTCGAGTTCGGATTAAATGAGCCTAAAGCGAGCCTAGTCTTAAATTAAATGAGCCTAAAGCGAGCCTAGCCTTAAACGAGCCGAGCCCGAGCTTCATGGCAAAAGGCTCGCGAGTTTAAACGAGCCTAAACGAGCTCCATTATAATAATAGGATAAGAAAATAAAATCGTAAAAAATTAGGGTATAAATATAATTTAAATGAATATATTAATATTAATTGAATGAGTACCTTTTTTTCATTAAATTTTTTTATTTTTTATTTAAATACAAAATATTAAAATAAATATATAGTAAACGAGCTCAAACGAGCTTCACGAGCTCAAAAGAATCTGAAAATAAGTCTCAAAAGAATCTGAAAACGAGTCTGAAAAGCTCAAACAAGCTTTACGAGCTCAAACAAGCTTTATCAAGCCGAGCTTTTATGAGCTCAAACGAGCCGAGCCTACATAATTATCACGAGCCGAGCCCGAGCCTGAAAAAAAGCTCGCGAGCCACGAGTCGAGCCACGAGCCTGCCAGGCTCGGGCTCGGCTCGGCTCGTATACAGCCCTAACTAAGAGACTATACAACTAAAAATTAAGAGGCTTCTTAAGAGATCTATTTGAATCCCTATATCTTAATTTTAATAGTTAATTTTATCTTTTAAGGGATTCCATCAGGACCTAAAAGAACACTTTATTTTATTTTAAATAGGTTAAGAAAGGTTTATTTGTAAGAACACTTTACTAAACATAGATATTGACTCCAATTTTTATTATTAATTTCTATTAATAGTTATTTATAGCGATTATTATAACTTAGGAGATTTACTTATTTTATTTTAGTTTTGATTAGATTAGAGTGGGAATAAATCTCCTACTCCAAAGGAGGATATTGGTGAGAGTTTATAGGTATTTTTTGAATTCTCAAATTGATCATTTTCATTTAATCTCTTGTTAGGTAAATTTGTATTTATTATTTAAACATTTTAACTTAGGAAGTAGGATGTGTGGAAATAAAAAACATCTCTACTGTTTTCTATATACTATCAGAGCGGTAGAGGTAAATAGCGCAATCAAATACAAGTTCCACAATCGCTGGTACAAGTGCTGTTCCTCACAAAGGTAACTTCTTATACCCTTTCTGCTCAAAGTGAAACAAAGACTTATAGACTTAGAAGCTTCGGATCATATGACAAGATATAAAAATTTAGTTATTTTTCATTATCTTATCCTGAGAATAACATGAGTGTTAAATTTGCTAATGGGGAACAACATCGTGTGTGAAAGGAGTAGGTCAAATAAGAAATTTTAAGGATTTGATCCTAAAATCAGTCTTGTTCTTACCTTTATTTGCAATCTTCTGTGAGCAAATTATAAAAGATGAAGTTTGTAGTGTTAGTTTTTCTATGCATTTTAGGATCGGAAATTCGAGAAGATGATTGACAGTGTTAAATGTTACCCTAAATTTATTGACTGTTCCTACTTGCGTTGATAAACAACCTCAAGAGAGAGTAAATTAAGTATTTCATATTAGTTCACAAAATACAAATACAATTCGGTTGTGGCATCTTAGGTTAAGTTAGGTCATCCAAATTTAATATACCTAGATAAATTATTTCCAGGTTTTAAGGTCAACAAAATGAAAGATTCCTCAAGTGGAACATGTTTGTTATCCGAACATACAAGAAGTTCCTATTATCCTATTTCCTAAAAACACTTACAACCTTTCTCCTTAATTCATAATAATGTATGAGACCTACTCGGGTCAATAACATAATTGGTTTAGGTGGTTTATATCGTTTGTTGGTAATCATACAGGTAACTTAATTGTTTCTAATGAAAAAAATTCGGTCGATATCCTATACAAGTAACTACATCTTTTATAAAAAAAATTATTTCCAAACTTTAAAATATGTACCACAGATATAAGGTTCATGTACCGAAATCGATAATGAAGCATTATAGAATGTTAATATACTATGATGCAAATATATTGAAACATAATTACAAATATGGTGCAATATTTTGTAAAATTTATTCACGCAAATTGCAAATATGCTAAAATATAATTGCAATTGTAAATATCTCAGAATTTATTCACCTCCGTAATTTCTCCTTGTTATGTATTTGTTTTTTAGAGTACAAGGTGAGGTAGAATGCACGTTTATCCCACTAAAAACATATGAAATGATGCGACGAATTTGAATCCTAGTTCTATAATTGAAATTCTCAACAAATTCCCTCTTAATAATAAGAGAACTCTCTTGTTAGTGATAGTACCCGTGTAACTCACGAGTGCTTTGTTTAATATATATTATTAAATTAATAATTTACGATGCATTGAAAGTAAATTATTTATAATTTATTAATAAAAATATTTTTAATTGTATAATTAATAATTTAAAAATAAAATATAATTATTTATTAAATTATCGTATTTCTTTTATATTACAATTCACACCGTCCAACTTTTTCTTATAGTTTGAAGAGAATTGGATGATGACATTATATTAGTCCAACCTTTTCTTATAGTTTGAAAAGAATTGAATTATGACATTATATTAAGAGTAATGCTATATAATTATTTTTATATTTTAAATGGTTAAAATTATATTCGACTGTTATTAAATTGAAATTGATTTTAAAAATTTATATATTTTAATTCGTCTATTATTATATATGATGTAAAATTAATTAATTAAAATGAATAAAGATATATTCGATCCATTATTAAATTAAAATTGATTAAAAAATTTATATACTTTAATTTGGCTTGTTACCCATTATTAAATTAAAATAGGCTGACTCCCACTTAACATTCCTGTGTATAAAATGAGTTTTCGAGTTAAGCGTGGTACCATTTATCATTTATTAATTTAATATTAATAAATAAAAAAAAAAATTGATAGCAGTTATTGGGGTGGCAAATGAGTATAATACACAATAATATTGATTAATATTTATGTAATAAGTAGTTTTTTTTGGAAACAACTGGACCCATATACCGGATGCGTGCGTCCAACTTCCAAGCCTTCCCACAATGGTGCGGGAGACAAATGAGTCGGAAAAAGCTACTTTTTCAAAGAACTGGGACGACATCAAATTGCCATTCTGGATGGTCCAAGAGGTTTGACTATAATTCAGATCCCAAACATCAAAAGCTACTTTATGCAGAATCACAAGGTGCAATTAGAAGAGCTACATAGGTCTCATTGCATCTCTTCCAATCAATTAAACATGCTTGTTCATGGATGGCAAACATTCTTCAGGATTCGAATAGAAGTAATCCTCCACCTTCGGCTTATTCGGAATTTTCACTCTTTTACTCGGACCACCCTTTCTATTTACATGAGCTCCCTTAAACAATTCCGAAAACTCTTCCCAACTCACATTTCCATTTCTATACCGGTCTATCAAACTCACCACAACCAATCTGTTCAAATCCATCGTCACCTTGTACCCCAAGTATCTGCAACAATGTCCCCATCAATCAACATTCTACACATGTACAACTTCAAACATGACTAGACGAATTTACCTTCTATGACCTTCAACGACTTGAGCCATGTGACCTTCATATGTCGGAACAAAAACGTCACTTTCTAACGACACGATATAATCCAATGCAGCCATTTGATTCGAATGGTTCCGAAACGGTTCAAGTTCTGATCCTGATAATAACCATTCCTTCTTCACCAAATTCGGATAAGCTGTTCTAAGATCCGACATTCTATTTTCTCCATCGAATATATCTCCGGCAGCCAAGTAAATCTGTGTGTTTAAATCAATCCCCAAAGCTCGCAAAACAAGCATGGTCTCTTCCGGAGTCAATGGACACAATCCTTCTTTTCTTTTACTCTCGGAGTCTATTTCCTTTTCTCTCCACCAAGGACATGCGTATCTACATGTTCATCCAATTCAATAATGTTTTACATTGACAAATGTACTATACATGGAAGAGGTGTATGTACCTTATTGCAGTCAAATTTTGGACTTGTTGAGGGGTGCAACCTTGTGTACAACCTGTAAAGGCTAATATATCAGATTCGTATCGGAGATGTAGAGCTAAGAAAGGACCTTTTTGTCTTAATATGTTAACAATCTTCTTCCCTAACTCTTCAATCTGTGGTGTGAATCTGAGGCTGTTGTACATTACTTTACACCGCAGCTTCTGGACCTGTTTAGGTAGTCCATTGTTGGCTAGTCTAGCGTCCGTTCTCGTCAAACGCAACACATTGTACACTCTCGCTTTAGAAAGTACCTAAATACTTGGAGCATACATATATTGTTAGTATGTACATATATGCTATTAGATGCAAATTTATTAAACTATAAGGGTCTCTTCAACGCTAAACTTGATTATATTTTTCAATTTAATAGATTTTTCAAATTTAATGGATAGTTAATTTAGTTACTCAACTTGTAAATTTTAGATCAACAAAATATATATTTTTTTTACATATAGATTTTAATTAATATTTTCAAATTAATTCTTTTCGGTGACAATTCAATTTTCAAGAAAAGAAAACATTAAATTGAATGATTAGGTAAAATATGAGTCAGAACAACCATTAATTAATATTAATTTATATATATATATATATAGACAAGTGTTTAATAGCAAAAATACAAATTATTTTGAATTAACAATTGTCTCTCTCCACTTAATGTACATATGTCAATTAATGATTAGTCGGATACAAATTTTATAGGGAGTTTCAATCTATCTAAGCATTTTCCCAATCTACATACAGTATCAACAAGAAATGCTTAATTGACCTTCTTATAATCAGATATTTAAAAGTTGAGAGCCATTGAGTGAAATTAGATAATTAGTTTGGGAAAATATAGTTAAATTCAGATACTTAGGAGACATATTTTTATTAAACTAACTAACCCGATCGTAGTAATAGGAGATGCTAGCCCAACTTCTCGGAATCATGGAAAAAGGTTTCCTCTTGTCAGGAGGTATTTGTTTCAATATCTGGACCTCATCTCTCAATGAATCAATGAAATAATCTACATCAAATATATCTTCAAATTTGCTGCCAATACATAGCAATAATGTCACCACCATTTGGGAAGAAGAAACAAAGCACCTTATGCAGTTAAATAAGGTATTTCAGTGAACTTGCCTTTTGTCATGCCATAAGGATTTATGATCCAATTCAGGAACTATAAGTGTAAAGTTCATATAACTTGCAATAGCAACCATGTCACATATCTGAAAAACCAAATGAGACTAATTGAATAGACAATACAAAACCAAATAAAAATGTTGAATTATTCTACTTACACCAGCTCTCATCTGATTCAATCCTCCGTTTGATGAGACCATCAAGTATCCATTGCTTTGTTGTGGAAAATGTAAAGAATAATTGGCATAGTTGAAGTCTGTTGAAAAGAGAGTGATGGTGCCTGGTCGAAATGTTGTTAACTGGACAAGACAATTCCATAGAAGAATAAGCATAAGAAGCATGATGAGTAGTAGAGCACAACCTAACTGAAGAGTCTTGATGAATATGAGACCATCAACATTTCTCTGGCTAGAGATGTCCTTATTGGTTTTGTCCATGCCTAATAAGATTATTTGGACATCTCAGGCCGGCAAACATGGATGAAGAAGAGTAATACTTACAGGCTGTTGTTGCATATAAATTCTGATATTTTTCTTCTGTAAGAGGGACGATCTCTTTTTCATGGCAATATCGAGCATTAATGGAGAAGAGAAAATTTATGTAAATTTTGAGTACTATCCATGATTTAATTGCCTAATAAATGGGGTACCTATCGGTAATCAATTTGATGTTATCAGTTCGCCATCATCCTGGTAAATTTTTAGACCGAGTTAGATTTATGGGGTTAGTATCGAAAATGACACCACTTTTTCTATTTAGATTTTGAAAAGTAGAAAATAAATGAAATAAAATATATGACAATTAAGAAAGATTTATAGGGTGTATCATTTACGTTGCCGATTTCTATCGATATCTCCGACTTACTTGCAAGCTTATGTGATAAACTTAAGAAAAACCCACCAACAGCATGATTAGAAGAACATCCTAGGATCTATTTTTCATCCATATACTTCTATGATAGTTCTAATGGTGCTTTTAGAATTAAGGATAAGGAGCAATATCATCGAAGATTGAATAATGCTAGGAAGTCTGTCAATATATTTTCGTCCAGCCATAAGGGTAGGTCAAACACACAATTTTTTTTTTTTAAAAAAATAATAAATAATATTACCGTCCACATCATGGCAAGAAGTCTAAATTCTAATCCAAAACACTGCGAAATTTTACTTAAAAAAAAAAAAATTCTAAATTCAAATCTCACGTAATAACTAAATCGGTTTGAAATTTTATATTTGAGGAAGATTTTCAAAGTTTAACTCGAATAGGAACTTTAAGCCGTATAAATAGATGTTTCAATGTATGAATTCATATGAACATAATAATAATATTTTTTTTCCTCTACAAATTTGTTGCCACAATTTTATTTACAAGTTACTGATTTCTTATTTGGTGAAGATTCAATAATTTAATTATATTTTTCAACTTAGCCCATAAACATAAGGATGACAATGATCAGGATATGAGTGGATATGCCAGTATCCATATCCTTATCCTTTAAATTTTTTTCTATCCATATCCTTTTAAGTTAATAGGGTAAGGATGCAGGTATTTATCTGCGGATATAGATTTATCCATGGGTATACCCATATCCTCATAATAATTTTTAAAATAATGATATGATTAAAATTAATTCAAATTATAAACACAAAATTAATCCCAATTTAATCACGAAATTAATTCAAATTATTAACAAAATAAATTTAAAATAAAACAACAATCCTTACACTCTTTTAACTAAAATTTCAAATAAGATAGTCGGAAAATATAAGTTTTATTAATGTTTGAAATTCTTACCACAAGTTACCACTAAAAAAAAATAGCATAAAAATTTTATATTGAACTCGTGAATAATTTTTTCCGCTAATTTTTCTAAGATTTATCATAGTCACAAGAATTCATATATAAAATAAAATTATTTTAAAAAGAAATTTTTATGTGAAATTTTGGAGTTATCGTGAAATAATATGACTTCAACAAAATAATTTTTTTTAAAAAATTATATTTTATTTTTACTATTATCCGATTCACTTTTCATAGGTTTTCCTAATAAAAAAAAAAGAAAAAAAAAAGAAAGCCCTGTTTTTGCGGATAGAGGATATGAGTAATGATATTTTACAGTACCCATATCCTTATCCTTATCTTTAACAGGTATAGATTTTCTATCCATATCCGCCAGCCAACTTTAATAGGTATATCCATATCCGCCCATAGCGGGCGGGTATCCACGGATAAGCGAGTATGCGAGTAGAATTGTTATCCCTAATCAAACATCACGAAGGGTCAATTTAACATCTCAACTTCTAAATGAAGGGTTAATTAAGTCATTTTTACTGATGTGGAGGCTACCCTAATAACAAAAATGACTAATCACTAAATGTCAATTAAGCTCTCCACATCAGCAAAGAGGGTTTAATTGACACAAAATTTGAAAGTTAAGGGGTTAAATTGATCATTAATGAAATTAACGGGTTAAACACAAGTTAAAGGGTTCTTGAGACCCTTTTGTCTAATTAATACATCAATTTCCTCACCTAATCAACTTTTGCCGAGTAGACAAAAAAAGTTGACACAGAGTTGCTACTCAATTTTTTAACAAATTGTGATATTTGGACGTTTACAATATAATTTTTTTTTTACAAATTTTGTAAATACACCTAACCAATTTTTAACAAGTTGTTACTCAATTTCTTCACCTAATCAAATATGTTTTTACCTGTATGCTCAATAATTTGGACGTTTAGATTTTGATCAAGGTATATGAATATGTTTAGGGTTTGCGATTTGGTTTGTGTATCTGAATGTGTTTAGGGTTTATGGTTGAAGTTCGTTGAATTTTATCGCAGAAACTTCATTGTGTTATGAATCAAACTATTATTCAATAGCGCAGTCTTCGAAACCCCCTTTCAACTTGTGTTAAGATAGTCAAATGCATGCTTCGTAGGTGTGATTTCACTTTTGAATGCACTCTTTGTAGTTGTGATTATATTTTTTTGAAGGCACGCCTTGTAGTTGTGATCGAATGCACATTTCGTTGGTGTGATTGTATTTTCAAATGCGCACTTCAAAAGTGTGAATTCATCTTCCAATTTTGGAGTGTGTAGTGACATTTAGATGCTTGGTTTGAAAGTTTAATTCCTAGATTTTTAATTAAATGTACCATATATTTTATTCCTATTTTTTTTTTCAAATTTGACTTTATGTATTTAAAAATTCACTTTATGCATAATTTGACGTTATTAGTAGATTATATTCACTTTCAATGTACTGTTAAAGTAAGGAATTCGACAGTCACACCTACAAGTTAGGTAATCGACAATGATATCACACTTATAAAATTTGCATTTGAGAGTGGAATCATACTTCCGAAGCGTGCTTTAAAAAATCTTGAAATTAGAGTAGAATTTATATTGAAGTAATTTTTTTATAAACATCGGATAAAACTAAAAAAAAATATTATATTTAATAATTTGGATGATTCAGCTCTCTAAATTTTTAGAGTAGATTGAAAAAAAAAAACACAAAATTGGTAATTTTTACAATTTTTTTTATTTAGTTAGATGGAAAAGAAAAGTTTTAAAATATAGAATAGTGATTAAAAAGTAATAATTTATCAATATTAAATCGTAAAATTTTGATTCTGTGAATGTATAAAGAACTTGTATTTAGTGTATAAAAATATAGAACAATTCGTAAAATTGTCGAATAAGTAAAAATATTATAAATTTTAATATACGTTTTGAGTTTTTTCAAATTTTATTATTTGTATATACAGTGTCTGAAGATTTATTTTATATATTTTAAAATTAAAATTTTAATTTAAAAAATAAAAACTATAATATATATTGAATGTAATTTTCTATTATAAAATTAATAATATTATGTTAACCTGAATTTAAAATTTGAATTAAATAAAATAATATTTACTCAATGCTTGTTTGTTTTAAATATAATTTAATTTCATTAAATTTAAATTTAAAATATTTTAAATTAAGTAGCAATAAATATTAGTTGAAAAAACAAACCTGCACTTAATGCAATTTTATTTAATTTTATACAGGTGAAGAGGTACACCGTGTAAGTACCACCTGTATATATAACGAAGCAGTCATCCTTACCCAACTTAATCCCATGACTGGTTTTGAAGGATCAATCAACCACATGATTGGGTGAGATATTTTTCAAAATTTAATCCCAAACCCATGTGATGATATCCCAAAAACATCTACATACATGGACTTGACTCTACTCTATTGCGGCAAACACTCTTCAGGATTCGTATAGAAATAATCTTCTTCCTTTGGTTTCCCAGGAATTTTAACTCTCTCGGTGGGACCACCCCATCGACCCTCATGACTTTTCTTCACCAGCACGGCAAATTCAACCCAACTCAAATTTCCTGCTCTGTACTCATCTATCAATCCCACCAACATTTTCCTGTCTAAACCCACTGTTTTCTTGTACCCCAAGTATCGTCTGTGACCTTCAACGACTTTGGCCATGTTGCCTCCATAAGTAGGTACAAAAATGTCACTATGTATGGCTACATAGTAATCCAATGCAGCCATTTGATTCGAATGGTTCTGAAATGGTACCAGGTCTTCAGGTGGTAGCAATGTCTCTTTTTTCACCTGTATGACTCAAAATAAATAAATAAAGAAATTAAAATTGATAAAGAAATTTGGAATCAGTAAGGTCATATATATCAAACCAGATTCGGATAAGATTGTCTGAGATTGGAGAGTCTTCTTTCTCCACCGTAGATATCTCCAGCAGCTATGTAAACTTGAATGTTCTGATCAATACCCAAAGCGGACAATATCAATGCTGTTTCCTCTGGAGTTAATGGACATTGACCAGCTTTTCTCTTTGCCTCTCCATCTATCTCCTTCTCTTTCCACCATGGATATGCATATCTGTTTCCAGATTACAACACAATGGAATCAATATTCAAAACAATTTAATTACAGTCAAATTGTGTTGCTGACCTCATTTTGGTCAAATCATCGACTTCCTGTGGATTGCAACCTTCATTACAACCAGAGAAAGCAATCATGTCCATTTCGTATCTGAGATGGAGGACCAAAAATGGACCCTTTTCCCTCAAAATCTTAACAATCTTCTTAGCCAACTGTTCAATTTCAGGTGTGAATCTCAGTGATTCATAGTTCACTCTGCAGCGAAGCTTTTGAACATCTTTTGGTACGCCATTGTTAGCAAGCCTAGCGTCTGTCTTTTGGAAATGTACCACTCCATATGTTTTGAATCTCGGAAGAATCTGACATTGTTTTAAATCAAATTATACACAAATTGGTTTATCATTAACATTAATACAAACATAAATATTAACATACCACGTCATAGTAATAGGACATGTTGGACCAACTAATAGGAGGCATTGAATACAGACTCTCTTCTTCCACTTTTTTCTTCATTGAAGAAGGTAACTCTTTAACTATCCGAACTTCACCTTTTAATGAATTTATGAAATAATCGACATCGAATATATCATCGAATTGGCTGAGATCGTTCCAGAAGGAGGTGTTGTCCAGTTGAGGTGCTATTAATGTTACATTAAGATATCTTGCAATGGTTACCATGTCACATATCTGCCAAAAACTATGCCTTAATAAGACTTATTTAAACAATAATGTTATGAGTATAGAAAACTATATACTTACCCCAGATCGCATTTGATTAAGTCCTCCATTTGATGAAACTAGCAAGTAACCATTGTTCTGATAAACCCCTGAACCCAATTTTCTCCAATCAGTTTAAAGAATAAATTGGTCTGAAGAGATACATATATACTAAGTAGAACTTACTTTCTGGAGGAGAAGACAGAGGAGTGTTGTGAAACTTTTTGGCTAACATGGATATAGTTTTAGCATTGAAGTTCGTCAGCTGCACAACAGAAGCCCATAGCAAAAGCATAACAAGTGTGACAACTAGTGCCACCAATTTGTATTTACCAGACTTGGTCAAGAATATAAAATTCCTAAATTTGTCAGGTTTGATGCCTTCAAATATCACTTGATTCTTTTCACCTTTGGGTCCAGAGATAACTAAGTATTTGATTTTATTTGATGATGAAACTTTCTTCAGC
Source organism: Cardiospermum halicacabum (assembly GCA_031304145.1). Classification (NCBI taxonomy): domain Eukaryota; kingdom Viridiplantae; phylum Streptophyta; class Magnoliopsida; order Sapindales; family Sapindaceae; genus Cardiospermum; species Cardiospermum halicacabum. The sequence continues at coordinate 19,835,626 of CM062397.1, forward strand.
TCTTTGTCTTTGTACTGACTATCTTCAGACCCAACTCCTCCTTTGCTGTTTTCCATGGCTTCTGTTCTGATTCTGAACCTCTGGGGAGTAGAGTTGGGTGTTTGTTAATTCCAGTGCAATCAAGGTTGATTTAAATAGTTATAGCTCTGTGGTTGTGTCACATAAATTGTCTAGAAATTAAAGACTTGGATAGGACATTCATGCCTGTATAATTGTTTTTTTCGTTTTGTTTTTTTAGATCCTTGATCAAGGAATTTAATTGGTGATGTATTTATTCATTAATTAGTTTCTGTGTATTTTTCATCATATTGAATGTATCATTTAAAACCAAAGTAGATTGTTTTTAATAATATTAATGTTATTCCGTAAATAGAAAATGATGATGATGGATTATTACGGAGAAATTAATAAAAATTTTAGTACCAATCACTATACAATATTCTGTGGCCAGCAGTGATTTTCCTATTTTTTGAAAAAAAAAAGAAGATATTATTTGAATTAATATACATTAAAAAAAATTGTAAATAAACACTACTTCAACCATGATAAATATCATGCAGAGAGTATCGTTGCTGCTTCCATCGGCATAACAAGGTCACTGTACTAATATTTTGATACTTATTTCGAGTATATGTTATAATTTTAAAAAAAAAAATCCAACTATCGTAAATTTTCAAACCATACCTGCAGCTAGGTAAATCGGTGGATTGTTCCAAAATATCCGAAATTATCGTATTAGAAAATGATGGTGGACATTTTTGTAATTTTATTAAAAATTTTACTTATACTAATAATTTTTTATAAAATAATTAATTTTTTTTTTTAATTATTAATTTGGTTATAGGTCCGAGACCTAAATCTAGAAATTGAAAAGTTAGAATGATCAACTTCCTAGATCAAGGTTATATGATGTTAGCAGTATGACAAAATAATCCAATCAATCCAAATTGAGTTCTGTTCCATTTATTGTATTTGCCGCTGGGTGCTACATTGGTAATATAAAAAAATAAAGTTGTGTATATAAAATATATAAAGAACTTTATTAATATGAAGTATTTTAGTGGTGGTATGCAAGAACAAATCCGTAGCGACTCGGTCTTAACTCAAAACGGACAATAATAATGTCTTTTCGCGGGTCCAACATCGGTTTTGAACTGAAACCAATTAAATCAATTCGTTCGATTGTATAACATGAAAACGAAAAAAAATTCGGTTCAGTTCGGTACATAACTGAACCATACCTAGCGCTAGGTTTTATCGAGTCATTTTTATTTCATTTAATTACTCAGGCGCACAATAGTGATATATCACAACCATATCTGATGGGTGTCAAATCCGTTAATATAAATTTAACCTGTAATACAAATAATTTTGTAGTAAACAGGGTCAATCACACAGAGAACGAAAATCAATAATTGTAAATGTTAAGACCAAATCAAATAAAATTGGGGGTGTAGAATATATGAATAATTAAACTAAAAATAAAATTAACAGAATAAAACAATCAATGATATTTAAACATCCAGCTAAGTCAACTTATTCAATGTAGTGTTGATCATCGAAACTAAGTATATATATGCAGTTTAATAGTCACAGTTATAGCTATTGACAACGTGCCTAATAACCTGTAACGTTCACTAAAGGGGCCTAAATTTTAATTTAAAATACTTAAGGGTTTCTATGAGTCTAGGAAAAAAAAATTGAGTTGTCTTTACAAAATCTTATTTTTATTATTTAGTTGTATTTCTTTTATTTCCCTTGAGATATATATATATATATAAATATAAATACACATGATTTCAATAGAGCAAAATTTTTTATAGTTATTTTGATAAATCATTTTTATTTGACTTTATTTATATCATTTATGTAATTGGTTTGTTATCTTCTTAAAACTATTTTGAAGCAAATGGATTGTTTAGAGATTATGATAGAAAATAAATAGTTTAGCCATTCAGAATGTTAGAGCCCAACCCATTACATTCTTCCAACTCAACCTATACTCCTTTCCCCTTTGTGAAATACGCACATGCACAAAATTGAAGCTAATCCTAAAACACACTCCACATACAAAATCGATTGAAAAAAGAGAGGTGAGAGCAAGTTTGAGAGTAGAGCAACTTTGGGTGACAAGCGTAAAAGAAGGTTAGGGTTCGGGTTTTGCTTCACTTCCTCTCCTATAGCCCACAAGAGATCAACTTTGATTAATTGTCAATGGGGCAGCTGTGAGTGTGTCAATTTGGGGTTTGTGAAGGTAAGAAAAATTGGAAACCCAGTCTGATGTGTTAAATTGTGGTAATAGGTTCTGTTAGTTGTGGGTAGAGTGAAAAATTAGGATTCTTTGCTGGAATAGAGGTTTTTCCCCAAATTCTCTACACATGCTATCTTTCATTTGTGAAGTTTTGAAGTTAATATTTGATTTATAACATTTTCTGGTTTTTGACAGATTTCATGGTTTTAAAGTTAAGACAATTTTTAAATGGATAAAACCTTTCTTCATTGGTTTACATCATTAAGAATATTTTTATCATTATTCCATAGTTGATTTTTGCTTTTAAAGCTTTGGTTAATGTGATAGTAGTTCAGATTTTGTTCCATTTGGGGTCTTAGGTGACCACCAAAAAGTGGACAAAAGCTAGGGAGGAGGAGGCTCTTTTGTGGAATTTTGAACCTAGTGATCGAGGTTGGTAAACCGGGTTTTTGCCCTTACATTATGTTTGTTTTATTGTGTGATGAATTGTTACATTAGGAGGATTTGCATTTTTGTTCGGCTTAAAAAATAGAGATATAGTTGTTGAGTAATAAAAATATAATTGCTGCTTGTTGTGGTGTTTAATAGTTTGTGTGGCTCAATGATAACTTTGTTAGGATGGTATTTGGTTAATTGAAAGAGCAGAACTACATCAATAGTCCATTTAGTTTATAGATAGCGGTGATGAACAGACGCCTTAGGAGTTCGGAAGTACTTCAACACCATAGCGGTGAATTGGCGGAAAGAATATGCCAATAGTGTAGACTTCGGTCTAATTGTGGGGCTTCGGCTCAATAGTGAGACTTCTGTCTATAGTGCCATTCATAGAATAGGAGTGCGGATTTAAATCGGATAGTGGGACTTCGGTCCATAGTGTTCCCGTTTCACCATTTTTATTAGGCTAATTGGGTTAGTGATTACTTAAAATAAAAAGTTGTTAAATGATTGATTTATTATTGATTAATGGGCAATTTATGCCATGAATAATTGATTGATGTAGTTGCGGCCGATAATGGAGGTTGGCAGCAATAACGTGCAAAAATGTGCTGGTGATGTTGTGTTGTACTACTTTTGTTATTGATAAGATTATTGAAGGTTTTCTTGTGCTTGTGATGACTTGAATTGAGTTGGGGTGTTTCATCGCAATTCGCGACTTAGTTGCAAGTTTGTATAATATTTGGTTTTATGTTGTAGTATGGTGTTTAGTAAGGTATGGTTGTAAGACTTTTACTATTCAGGAGGTGTAGTGGTCAATGAGAAATTGGTGGGTATTTATATTTAGATTCTTTTAGCTATAACTAGTATTGTATATAAATGGGTGGAATAAAACGAAACTAATAGGCAATGATATGAGGTAATATGTGATTCTAACTTAAACAAGATTGAAAAAAATGGGTAGGTTGTTGTATGACTTTTATTGTGAAGTTTTGAGTAGGTAGTGTGTGTGTGAAAAGTTGAGCAAGTAGCTTAGTTCGGCAGCAACGGAGAGCTGTCGACACACTGGCATTGGTGCCCAGCTCTGGCCTTCGAGACTTAGCAGGTTTTGCAATTTTCATTTTGGTCGCAAAGTTGTCACTTTAGTTGCGAAGTTGTCATTTTGGTCGCGAAGTTGGTATTTTTGGTCGCGAACTTGTTATTTTGGTTGCCTGTTATTAAAGTGTTAAAATAATAATTATAAGATGATAATTAATGATCAATGAGTTGATTCATTGGAATTATAATTATTCAGTAGGACATTTTACCCCTATTTTGCTTTTCATTGCCTTTTTGCAAGCACAAGTATGTATTGATCCGAATTACGGAATTTTTTAATTTTCGGTTACTTACGGCGCAAGTAACTTTGGTCCGTTAGTCACTACTAAAAATATTTATCAGTTAGATTATAGTTAAGAACACCGAGTTATAATAGTGAATTGATTAAGTAGACATTTTTGTGAATTATATCTTTTACTTGTGTTGTGTGGTGATGCTTGCTTGGGAAGCAAGTTTACTTGTTGTGTTTTTTTATTTTTGATTATTGCTTGCTCATCCTAGTGCTATATGTTATTATGCTAGGGCATTTTTGTGTGTGTTTGTTTTGGGACAAGGTTTACCAACTTTGCTTTATAGCTTATCCGTTGTTTCTTTTTGTTTTTCTTGTTTTCTTTTATCTACTCTGAATATTGGTACAGGTAGTCGAGAAGATGGTTTTTTTGTTGGGCTCGGAGAGCCTCTCATGAAGTGCATCCACATTCATCCTAGTCATATGTATATAGGAACTTTATAGTAGCGATTAATGTATTTTTGGCATCCAAGTGACTTACTAATTTTATAACCATACTTGGTTATGTATATAAGTTTAATGGTAGCTATTAAATTTTATACAAGTGACTTTTAGTTGTTGTTATGGGCATAACTAATATTATACACAATTTTATTTTATAGCATGGTTTGTCTGAGTTTCAAAGGTTATCGTTTCGACATTCGGAATTCACATTATATTGTGTTGGGTTGTGTTGGGTGTCTATCGAGGCCGACCACCGAGAAGGCTTATCACCGGATTGGAGGTGGATCTGGGCGCGACGTCACATAACCAATCTTTTCCTTAGCTATTAGACTGACCGGGTACGACCATTCGAATCAATCACTAATCTAAAGTAGACCACACTAAGAACTAGAAAAGACCCGTGACCATAACCAATTGAATCAGTACGACAGTTCTTGAATTATGATTATGCACTCTCAATATTACCTAGGTCAAATTAACTACGAGCTATTTGACATGCAATGTGTTAATCCTAATTAACCAATCAATTGCACACTTAATTAACTAATTAGAATAACATGTGCATTTAACCATGCCCATAGAGAATACACACATATTAAACAAGTATATAAATTAAAACACAATTCTCACAACACGTATAATTGACTTAACTGGATGAGACTAGTTTAGCAGCCCATGGGCACAGCGAACATCATCGTCTCAATAAAATTGCATACAAAGAATGAAGAAACAGAGTGTTTTTATTGAAAACTAAAGCTGACTAATTCTGATCATTCAGAGTAAATATATACTCTATTACAAAACTGAAAATCATTAAAAATCTCCTTAAAATCCTTATTTAAAAGTTCTAAATTTAAAACATAAAAATCCCAAAAAATCCTATCAGTTTATTTCTAAATAAGCCTTCAGATGAAATCTTGTTGACTTTGACTCTGCTTTAGCAATTGTTGTCATTAATCCTCAAAAACCTTCATATTTGTATAATTGCCTCTAATCTGTCCAAAATTATAAAAACAGATAAATTAATAACAAATCTTCAATAAGGTCCAAAAATAATAAACAAAATAGTGCAGGAATAATGTCAATTTCATGCTTAATCAATATCACTAAAGTTGGGAGTAAGAACATTTTTGTTCTAGTGCTCGAAAATCTTATTTTCTTACTTTCTTGTCTAATAGAAATTCGACCTTTTGGGGTTGGGGCGAACACGTCCCTTCAATTCACTTATGTTCTCATTATCTTTGCTAAAGTCAAGTCCACCGTGTGGGTATTCATAAATCGGTCTACCGTAATTCTTAGTGAATAAATTCAAATTTAGGTTTAAATATGATTGTTGTGTATCATATAAACGAGCCTTTTGACGAACAAGAGAAAGATAACTTTAAATTGAGAACAGAAAGGGTGTCTCTAAATTAAAATTCGGGTTAAGAGTGTGTTTGAATGATGCAGAGTAGATTGCACTTGAGTATTGGGAGAGTTTGGACCGAACCAAACCCAATAAGAAATCGTCTAACTTGTTTATTCGTTGTCCATTTATAGTTTATAGTCCACAAGTTTGACAACTTTTAAAAGTCTAACAATTTTTTTTTAGCACGAGTCACAAATGAAATGGCGAAACTCCATCACACTAAGGGTCAAACTAGTATTCTATTTTATTTGCTCTTTTAGGATTTTGCTAGAATGCTTTAAAAATAGTAATTACTGCTATGTTTGATAATTTTTCAACTTTCATATTCAATATTATTCTCTGACTTTTGTCGTTTATCCCTTATATTAGGGTTTAAATTGTCTCAATCAAGCAAAATTGGCTACAAAATATTTTTATGGAGTCTAAATAATCTTAATTCATTTCTATTTTGCGTCATTGAACTATTAATTTACATAACTGGAAGTAACCAATTAGATTTTAGATAGACAGGTAAAATGAAACTACCACATATATAATTCTCAATCATTAAAAATGAGACATAAAATGTAGCTATTATGAAGAAGTTTAGGGAGTTATGTGGCAACTTCAAACTCATATTTGTTCTTCATCAAGAATGGAAATTGTGAAATTCCATATTACTTAGCTAAAAGGCTAATAGTTTTTATATAATTATTAAGGCAATCCTCACCGCTTGAAGGCACTTTGGGGTGAGTTAAGTCCCTTAACATGGTATACGTGTGAAATCCTATGTTATTTAACTAAAAGACTCATAAATTTTATATAATGATTGAGACAACCCCACCCTTTGAGAGCTTTTTTGAGGAGAGTTAGACCTCTTAACAGAACTCAACATAACTACCTGTACAATAACATTTTTTATATCACATCGGACCTTTAACCCTCGTCTATATCTATAATAACAATTCATTACAACAGTATGTATTTTTTTAATAAGTGGTGTTATAAAATTTATTAATGGCATTTCGTAATATTATATTATATAATATCATATTGAAACATTAATATAATGGGAGATTAATAAAAAAAAATAATTAATTACTATTATATATATATTATGAAAAATTTAGTAAAAACAGCTTCTTTTCACTATAAAGTACTGTATAACATATTGCTTCTTAGGTAGATAACAAGAACTAATTATCATTTATTTTCATCTCATTGAAATAGTATGGAGTTCGAGATTAAAATTTAATAACGAGGAAAGTGTTAAGGTAGAAAGTGGTGGCGGTCGGAGCTGCTGAAAGAAGAGCTAGTATGTTTTGAGTGTTTCAGAATTCTCAATTAAGATATGTGAATTAGTTTGGATATTCAATTAAAAATATTATTTAGAAATTAGTTACGATATATTTAAAGATGAATATTATGGTTTCTCTAATTAAATATCAATAAAATATAATAAATAATAAAGTAGTACTATTATATAAACAAAATTGTATATATATATATTTTTAATCCTTCAAAAACATGAAAAGCAGCATGAACTGAAGTTGCAGTCCGGAATCTTGAACATATTCCATATAAATATATATAAATAACAACAAAGACAACATAACACAACCATAAATCCCAAACTAATTGGACTCTGGCAAACATTCTTGAGGATTAGTGTAGAAGTAATCTTCTTCCTTTGGTTTACCAACAACTTCAACTCTAGTTCTTGGTCCTCCCCATCTATCTTCATGTGTTTTCTTCACTGATTCTGCAAATTCCTCCCAACTCATCTCTCCATTCTTGTATTCATCTATCAATTCCACCAACACTTTCCTGTCTAGCAGTATCGTTTTCCTATACCCCAAGTACCGTCTGTGACCTTCAACGACTTTGGCCATGTTGCCTCCGTAAGTAGGTACAAAAATGTCACTATGTATGGCTACATAGTAATCCAATGCAGCCATTTGATTCGAATGGTTCTGAAATGGTACAAGATCTTCAGGTGGTAGCAATGTCTCCTTTTTCACCTGTGAAAAAGCAAACAAAATTAACAATTTCACTTTGTGAAAAAATATATATTTAAAGTAAGTTGAGGTTTAATTTTGGAAACCAAATTGGGATAAGCGAGTCTGAGAGTAGACAATCTCTTTTCGCCACCGTAGATGTCTCCAGCAGCTATGTAAACTTGCATTTTGTGATCAATTCCCAATGCTGTCAATATCAATGCTGTTTCCTCTGGTGTTAATGGACATAGACCGGCTTTTCTTTTCGCCTCTCCGTCTATCTCCTTCTCTTTCCACCATGGATATGCATATCTGTTTCCAGATTACAACACAATGGAATCAATATTCAAAACAATTTAATTACAGTCAAATTGTGTTGCTGACCTCATTTTGGTCAAATCATCAACTTCCTGTGAATTGCAACCTTCATTACAACCAGAGAAAGCAATCATGTCCATTTCGTATCTGAGATGGAGGACCAAAAATGGACCCTTTTCTCTCAAAATCCTGACAATCTTCTTAGCCAATTGTTCAATATCAGGTGCGAATCTCAGTGCTTCATAGTTTACTCTGCAGCGAAGCTTTTGAACATCTTCTGGTACACCATTGTTAGCTAGTCTAGCGTCTGTCTTTTGGAAATGTACCACTCCATATGTTTTGAATCTCGGAAGAATCTGACATTGTTATAAATCAAATTATTACACATATTGGTTCAACATTCACAACATTAACGTAAATATGAACATACCACATCATAGTAATAGGACATGTTGGACCAACTAATAGGAGGCATTGAATATAAACTCTGTTCTTCCACTTTTTTCTTCATTCCCGGAGGTAATTCTTTAACTATCCGAACTTCATCTCTTAATGAGTTTATGAAATAATCGACATCGAATATGTCGTCGAATTGGCTGAAATCGTTCCAGAAGGAAGTGTTGTCTAGTTGAGGTACTATCAGTGTTACATTTAGAAATCTTGCAATGGTTACCATGTCACATATCTGCCAACAACAACATAAACATATTTATATAATTATAATTCTTGTAAATGAGTATAACAAATGTTAAACAAATGCAGTACTTACTCCTGATCTCATTTGATTTAGTCCTCCATTTGATGAAACCAGTAAATACCCATTGTTCTGATATGCCCCTATCACATTTTTAGTGTAAAAAACGATAAGAACGTTAATCCGAATAGATTGACTTTTGACTTTTGTCTAATAGATCTATTAAAAAATCAGAAATATTAATTAAAGAATATTAGAGTGAAACTTACTAGCAGGTGGCAGAGGAAATTTGGTTCCAGGGGCTAATGTGTTGCCAAGAGCTCTCAATTGCAGTGCAATGGCCCAAAGCATGAACATGCTAATCACTCTAAAGAACCATAGTTGAATTCTAGCTCTTCTAAGTTTTGCAATAATAATACCCTCTAACTTTGCAGCTTTGATGCTTTTCAGATATTTCAATTTTAGTTTAGTGTATGGTTTCTCATCTTCTGTTTCTTCATAGTTATTGATTTTCAGAAAATCCATCTTGGATCAAAAATTAATCTCCACCAGGCAACAATTGGAATTTTAAAGAAGGAAATCCTTCATTGATGACACCAATTATTTTGGACCATCAGGATGATTGAATGTGCTTTATTAGAGGTAAATATTTAGAATATGAATATTTATTGATGATTGGATTTGACCTTTGTATACAATTGAATTTAGATATGAATTGATTAGGAAATGGGTTGATGACTTTATTACATTAAATATAAAATAATTACTGTCAAGGGGGTGCAATTTATGTCATTTTTCATGTGAAAATTTTGACATTGAATATGTGCAAAACATAATTACAACATAAATAAAGGGAAAACTCTATTGATAAATAAGGTACCTTTAATGTATTTTTAATTAGTTACATAATTATTTAAGACGAGAAGGTTGACAGGATTAATTGTGGGAAAAGGAGTTTAATAAGTTTGGATTTTAATTTCATTACCTAAACGTGGAAAATGCTATTATATTAAAAAATGGTATTATATTTTGAGAACATATGAGAGGTATAGTAATATTATCTATTGTGTAATTTTATTAGCTTAACAATATACTAAGATAACATTTGTGGGCGTGGTAGAGTGGTAGGTGAGGTGAACCTAAATATATGGTGGGATTTTCTATAAATTGAATACTAATGTTTAATTTATGGGCCTGTTTGGCAATTAGTGGTTAACGGTTAGCAGATTCAATTAGACGTTAGTTGTGGACAGATTCAATTAGCGGTTTGACCAATTATTAGCGGTTAGCGGATTGATGATAAAGTGTTTGGTAATTAACCGTTTAATAATGTACTATTAGCGGATTCAATTATAAAATTACGTAAATGAACATTTTTTAAATGTTTACTTTTATTTTCCACAAAATATATCGTACATTACTACCTTCAAATAGGTAATACAATGGGTTATATATTTTAATATTTATTAATAATACTAATAAATAATAATTTTAATAATATTTACTATTTTTCTATCAATTATTAATTAAAATAATATACTAAAAAAATATATACTTGCTACAATAGTAAAAAAATTATAAAAATTTTTAATTATAAAATATTATAATAAAAAAATAATACTGAAAGTATTAAATATTATTATAATATGTTCTAATTATTTTATTAACATAAAATTATTATAAATCTAATTAAAAGTGAGGTAACTTGGTCTCTTTAACAAACCTATAATTTTAAAACCTCTCAAACGCTCCTCCTATCAGCGTTTTAAAAATTAGCGTTTTAGATCAAATCAGCTGATTAAGTTACTATTAACCAAACTAGCTGTTTTAAAAAATTAGAGGTTTGATTTTGGTCAAACCTCTAAAACTCCTAAAAATGCTAATCTCTAATTGAAAACGCTATTTAACAAACAGGCCCTATATGTAATGTAATGTATTATATTATATTATATTATATTATATTATATTATATTATATTATATTATATTATATTATATTATATTATATTATATTATATTATATTATATTATATTTAAACAAAAGTGATAAATACCGCAAGCAAATTGATTAATACCGCATTTATTTTTCAATTATACCCTTAACATAATTAAAAATAAAAAAGTAGTTTTTTTATTTTGAATGAAACTCTTTATTCCATTCTGTCAATTCAACTGATTATTTTCTTTTCATCTTAACTTGTTCAATTTTTTTTTTTATTCTTTTTATCGTCTCAGCTCTTTTCAATTGTTTTCTTTTCATTATCTCAACTCGTTCAATTTGGTTTTCAATTATATAATCATAGAAGACATTGATGAAAGTAACTACTCTTTCGTATCATTATGTTTTATTTGAGGAAATTGTTAAATACCGCAGAAAACTTATTAATACCTTTCCGTCAACTCTGTTGACATGCCAATATTTCTCTAAACCCTAGAGGAGGGAAAAGGGTGAGAGATGACTCTTTTTATAGGAAAAACATTTATTATTTTTGGATTTCGTGAAGAAAACTGGAAATACGGTTGTGAAGAAGAAATCAAATAAAAAGATAAAATTGGAATAGTAGATGCGGTATTAATAAGTTTTCTGCGGTAATTAACAATCCCCTTTTTAAATCATCTAATGAATTGTTTCATTTATAATTATATATAATTTTAAAAAATGAAATTTTAATAATTTATAATATTAATATTAATTATGGATATAAATGGGTCCATTATCACCGACTCTACTTAGGTTCTCTTTGTTAAATAGTGTTTTCCATTAGAGGTTAATATTTTCAGGAGTTTCAGAGGTTTGACCAAAATCAAACCTCTCATTTTTTTTTTAAATAGCTAGTTTGATTAATAACAACTTAATCAGCTTATTTGATTCAAAACGCGTATAGTATGAGCGTTTGAGAGGTTTTAAAATTAGAGGTTTGTGAAAAAGACCAAATTACCTTACTTTTAATTAGATTTATATTAATTATATGTTAATAAAATAATTGAAACGTATTATAATAATATTTAATACTTTTAGTATTTTTTTAATATAATATTTTATAATTAAATTTTTTTATAATTTTTTTTACTATTGTAGCAAGTATATTATTTTTTTAGTATATTATTTTAATTAATAATTGATATAAAAATAGTAAATATTATTAAAATTATTATTTATTAGTATTATTAATAAATATTAAAATATTTAACTCATTATATTACCTATTTGAAAGTAGTAGTGTAAGATATATTTTGTGAAAAATAAAGTAAACTTTTAAAAATGTTCGTTTACGTCATTTTATAATTGAATCCACTAATAGTATATTATTAAACAGCTAATTACCAAACACAGTATCATTAATCCGCTAATCGCTAAATCAAACCGCTAATTGAATCCACTAACCGCTAACAGCTAATTACCAAACAGACCCTTAATTCATTATAAATAGTTTTCATTTGAAAATTTATTTTTACTACCATTTTTAATAAATATATTAAACTACATATTTAGTTTAATGAAAGCATAAAGGTTTCCAGATCAAGAATTTATTTTGTTTTTCAAATTAGTCATCAAATTTTATAAATGGTTAATTTATTCTCTCACCATATAGACGGTGGGTTCAATTAAATTCTTTTTATTGATGTGAAAATTAAGTTGGTAGAAAAATGATTAACTTGAAAATGTTAATTAATCTCTTTATATTTGAAGGAAAAAAAAAACTTAATTAATTTAAAATTTGAAAGTTAAAAAGTTAAATTAACCTTTTCTAAAATTTGAAGATTAATTTGAAAAACATTATCAACTAATTTGAAGGTTAATTTGAAAAACATTACCAACTTGGGGATGAATCTTTATGGTTAATAAAAATTCGTATTATAGAAAATTGAATTAAACCTATAAACTTTTAGAATAGCCTCAATAAAAATTAAAATATCGTTTTATAAATAAAGTTATTCGGGCACGGCTTATAAAAATAGTGTTCAAAACATTATTTTGAAAAATATTTAAATTGACTATTTATCAAAATTCCTAAAATACTTTTATATCTAATATTAAGGCATAAAAGTCTCTGAAAGCTCTTGAAGTTAACCACAATTTAATCTATAAACTTATAAATACTTGGTCAACTGCTTGTTTTTTTTAGTTGAGCTGGTTAATTTGAAAAGATCAATTAAATTATTTGCAATAGAAAAAAAAACTTAATTGACCCAATAATTGAAAGTTGAGAGATTAAATTGACATTTCTTGTGAAGTTAGGAGGTGAATATAAAATATATATAGCCCCATACCTAATGTTAATAAATATTAAATAACTTATAATATATATATATATATATATCACATAAAAACTAGGTGAACTATTAGAGTTACTACAAAACAATTCTTACTATAATTATTTAGGAAAAATGGGAATATATGAGGTTTTAAAAATGGGCACATGGGCACCTAGTAAGTTTGGATAGTTTTTGCAAATGAGTGCCAGCAAGTTTCTACAAATATAGAAAGGAACTAAGTTCGTGTTTGGCTTCTTTTTTTTTTTTTTTCTTTTTTTGTTTTTATTTTTTTAATTTAGAAAAACTACATTTTAATTAATTTAATTTTAATTAAAAAAATTTAAATAAAAATATTTCATTTGTATTTTTTATATACAATTTTACAAATAATTAATTTCAATTATATTAATTCTAATAAAATTAGTCTTGTTTAATTAAATAATATAATTATGTTAATTGTAATTATAAAAATTCAAATAATAAAAAGTTATTTTTTAAATTTTTAATCAAATAATATTTGATTTTTTTTAATTAAAAGTAACATAAAATTGAAATTGATTATTTATAAAATATATAAATAATAACAAGAATATTTTTTTACTTGAATTTTATATCAAAATTAATTAATTGAAGTATAATTTTTCTTAAAATAAAAATTTTTAAAAAATATATAAAATAAATAAATAATTAATTAATTAAATTTACATTTTTAAAAACTCATTGCAATATCTACAAAAATCAGCAAAACTGATATATAAGTGCCAACCAATGACCTGGTATATCTTCGGGTCCTTACCACATTTCAGTCACATCCACAATTTTTGCTAGTTTGCCAATGTGTGAAGAACTCTCTTCTCTTTTCTCATTTTTCATCACAGGTTCTGTTCGTTTGAAATGGACGTAGAACTGCTACCGGCCTTCTGAGCAGTGACAGGGATGCTAGGACTGTGATCCCAAACCGATCGCCTTATTGTACATCCAGGTACTTTAGAGAACAGGAGTTTAAGGTATAATACATTTTTGGCACCAAAATCCCAGACACCAAGCTGAGCCCCTGTTACTATATGAACACCAGAAAATGACTGTAATATCCTACAGAAAGAATTTCATCAGAAACAAGTTCTCTGCAAATTTTAACACTATGGCAAATATATCTGAGAAACAATAAGCACATTACAAGCACTTTGAAGTTCTCAAGTCCAATTGAAACTAAGTTACAATAATTCCCAATGTATGTGTCCATCATATATGTATCTTTTCATGATAATAACACAATGAGAAAATATACCTTATCCTTGTATCTCAAGGGGCCATCATCAGACTGACTAGATTCCATAAACCTATGATCTCCAATTTCTTTGACATAGTTCTCGACATCAGCCTCTGACAGTGTAGATGTAACAATATGGGTACCATAATTTTCAATAAAACTGTAAAACAAGAAAGGAGGAGAACCTAATTCCATAATCAATTATGTCTAATCCACAGTCAATGATCAATTCAAGCGGCTTATCCATTTTTCTAATTTAAACATAATAATATTCTAGATTGTAAAAGCCGGAATCAAGGATAGATGCGGTCTGTTGATCTTCCTCACTTATTGTTTCCTAAAATGGGAAGACTGAAGTATTAGGTTTCAAGGATCTGCTAAAGATTCAGTCACAAATATTTTGTGGCTTCATAGAGATCAAATTTTATTGAAACACCACATATTTCATGTCTTCTATCAGCTAACACCAGGACCCAAGATATAGTACACGAGCATGAGCAAGAAGTAGTTAAGCCTCCTTTTCAAATTCACCATCATGAAAAAACAGACAGAAAGAATTACGAGTCAAAGATGCTATCCATATGAATGCTTAACGGTAAGAGAGATCATAGCCACATAAATGCAAGGCAACCCAATCTCTTCCTATCGACCTTCCTCACCTAGTGTTTCAGAAAAGAGAAGACTTCTAGAATTCAATGATCAGCTAAAGCTTTGGAGTGAAGCATCATCAAATGACATCAACTCTTCTACAACAACTAAGCTCATGTGACGCAAGGAAAAAGTAATACGGTGCCTATGCTTGCCAGGACAAGAACTCTAAATAACAAGCATAACTTACAAAGTAAGTAGCAAACTATTTCCACAAGCCTGCATAACTAATCTCAGAAATATCATGACACCTATACATAAATGAGCCATGTTTCTTCACATCAATTAAGGAACTTGATTTCTTTAACATCATTTACAAGGACATCAGTGAACACAGAAGTTCTGAAATTTTTAGACAGCACATAATACATTAATCTAACAGTACCAAATAGCTACCAAATTGATAGTACTCGGAGTAAATGCTATTTTCCTAAAAAGGGCAACCAAGTGAAGTGATATGCAATCCTAAACTATAGTCTCATCCAATCAAATTCTAATCATTATAGTGCCCAAAATTTCCTAGGAGACTGCGTCATTGAGCACAAATAATAGCAAAGAAAATCACATAGATACACCTTGATAAAGATTAAGCATTTAGATACAGACCCAACAGCACTATCTATTCCCACAAAGGAAAACAATCACGCAACTCCAATGTAGCAGTAAACAAAGAAAACCGAACACCCATATAATCACAATTAGAATTATAAAGGAAACAAAATAAAATAAAAATAAATGACAAATTAAGGGCAATCATGACTTTGAAGAATCAAAGAGTAAAGTAAGAGGTGATGGAGTTTTTGTTTCACGTGTTTTTTCTTCTGAGTTATTTGATTATTGGTTCTAGTAAAAAATTGTTTATGATTTTGTTCCTAAATTATAGGAAAATCTGGTTAGTTCTAATTATGTGATGATGGTCTGTTATGTTTAATAGATAAGAATGATTTTATGTTTTTGTATTGCCTATTTAAGGCTTGCTGTTCATCG
Organism: Cardiospermum halicacabum; assembly: GCA_031304145.1. Lineage (NCBI taxonomy): Eukaryota > Viridiplantae > Streptophyta > Magnoliopsida > Sapindales > Sapindaceae > Cardiospermum > Cardiospermum halicacabum. Next base: position 19,851,700 of record CM062397.1, read on the forward strand.
AATAAAAACACACTGAACAAGGCTTCAAATACTATCTGTTATTTTATTTTTATCTATCAGTGATATCAGAGCGATGTTCAAATAATTGAGGGTTTAAATTGTAGTGAGTGCGAGTGTAAACACTAGTGAGTAGTGAGTGCGAGTGTAAACACCACAGAGTAGTGAGTGCGAGTGTAAACACCACACAACCAGAAAATGACCACAGAAAATAACCCTAACTTTGTTCAACCAACCATTCCCCGTTTCGATGGTCATTATGACCACTGAAGCATGTTGATGGAAAACTTCCTACGATCCAAGGAGTTTTGGTCAGTTGTAGAGAATGGTATTGATGGACCTGCAGAAGGGGTCCTTTTGACGAATACTCAGAAAACAGAATTTGAAACCAGAAAGTTGAGAGATATAAAGGTAAAGAATTATCTCTTTTAGGCTATTGAGCGTCCCATATTAGAAACCATCCTTTGTAAAGATACTTCAAAGGACATATGAAATTCCATGAAAAAGAAGTATCAAGGCTCTGCTCAAGTAAAGCGTGCTCAACTTCAAACTTTACGAAGGGATTTCGAAACTCTACAGATGAAGGCTGAAGAATCTGTAGACTCTTATTGTTCAAGAACAATGGAGATTTGCAACAAAATGCGTATCCATGGGGAAAAGATGGATGATGTTACCATCGTGGAGAAGATTCTACACTCTATGTCACCGAAATTTGATTATGTTGTTTGCTCCATTGAGGAATCAAATGACATTGATTCACTTTCCTTAGATGAATTGCAAAGTTCTTTATTGGTGCATGAGCAGAAAATGAACCGTAGTTCAAACGCTGTAACAACAGATGATCTGGCATTGCAAGCATCTACTACTCCTCATTTCACTCAATCTCGAGGCAGAGATGGGGGAAGAGGCATGGGTAAAAGTAGAGCTGTAGGCAGAGGTGATCCAGGTAATAAAGATGGGAACAAAAACTCAGAAATCAGGGGCCTGGCAAAGGAAAGGATTTTGATAAATCCAAGATAGAATGCTTCCGCTGTCACAAATTTGGGCATTTCGTTCAGAGTGTTATACGAAGCCGCCTAATGAAAGGGAAGAAAAATCCAATTTTGTTGAACACAAGGAAGGAGAGACCTTGCTCATGGCTGTGCACAATATTGATCCTGATAAGTTGGGACGTATGTGGATACGGATTGCAGCAACCATACGAGTGGATGTAAGTCTTCTTTTTTTATTTAAATGAAGATTTTCGTTCTACTGTGAGTTTTGGAGATAAGTCTACTGTTGCTGTTATGGGGAAAGGTCATATTAATATTAAAACTAGAAATGGAGCTGTAGAAAGGATATCCAATGTGTTTTATGTTCCTGCTTTGAAAAACAGTTTGTTGAGTGCTGGACAATTTGTTGAGTGCTGGACAATTGTTAGGAAAAGGATATGTTATTACTTTAAGGGGTGATGTTTGTGAAATTGTTGATCCTTCAAAGGGTGTTGTAGCATGTGTAAAGATGAGTAAGAACAGATTGTTTCCTTTGAAGATAGAGAATATTGAATCTTATTTGATGACAAACATTGAAGATCCTACATGGTTGTGGCATTTTCGCTACGGTCACTTACACTTTGGTGGTCTGAAAATTTTACAAAGTAGAAATATGGTGAATAGTCTTCCGGAAATCACTGTACCTTCTCAAATTTGTCAAGAGTGTATAGTTGGAAAACATCATCGATCACCATTTCCAAATGGAAAATCATAGAGAGCGAAAAAGGTGTTAGAATTGGTTCACTCGGACATCTGTGGACCAATAAGTCCTGCATCTAATGGAGGTAAAAGGTATTTTATTACCTTTACTGATGATTTTTCTAGAAAAACTTGGGCTTATTTTTTACAGGAAAAATCTGAGGCTTTCACCAAGTTTCAAAGCTTCAAAGCTCAAGCAGAAAATGAGCAAGGAGTTACCATCAAATCCCTTTGAACTGATCGTGGAAGAGAGTACTGTTCTAGTGAGTTTAAAGAGTTATGCAATTCACATGGCATTCGAAAGGAACTCACTGCTGCTTACACACCACAACAAAATGGTGTATTAGAGAGGAAGAACAGAACCATTCTCAATATGGTTCGAAGTTTAATGGCTAGAGAAAATGTACCGAAGACATTCTGGCCTGAAGCTGTAAATTGGAGTATACACATCTTGAATAGGTGTTCGACACATGCTGTTCGAAATACAACACCTGAGGAGGCCTGGAGCAGCAGAAAACCAAATGTTGAGCACTTTAGAATTTTTGGATGTATTGCTTATTCACATGTCCCAGATGTTAGAAGACAAAAATTTGATGCTAAAGGTGAGAAGTGTATTTTTCTTGGTATCAGTGAGACATCAAAGGCGTACAAACTATTTAATCCTATAACACAGAGGATTGTAGTCAGCCGAGATGTCATCTTTGACGAACACAACACCTGGAACTGGGGTGAGTAGCAGTCTATTCAAGTCATACTTGATGAAGAAGAGAAAACTAATCAAGAAAAGGAAACTTCACCAACTTCTGATATTCTGACTACATCTGGAGAAGATGTATCTGATGCAATTCGTCGTGTGCGACGAAGGCCTGCATGGATGCAAGATTATGAGGTTAGTGGGATTGGATCAAATGATGATGAAATTTCTCATTTTGCATTATTTGCAGATTGTGATCCAACAGATTTTGAAAGAGCTATCAAAGATGAAAAATGGAAGAATGCCATGGATGCTGAAATTGAAGCCATTGAAAGAAATAACACATGAGAGCTTGTTGATCTTCCTGAAGGGCACAAAACCATTGGAGTCAAATGGGTGTATAAAACGAAGTTGAAGGAAAATGGTGAAATTGACAAGCTTAAAGCTCGCCTGGTAGCCAAGGGGTATAAGCAGGAAGATAGTTGATTACACAGAAGTTTTCGCTCCAGTTGCTCGACACGATACAATTAGAATGGTGATTGGATTAGCAGCTCAGAATTCATGGTCCATCTTTCAACTTGACGTCAAATATACATTCTTACATGGACACTTGGAAGAAAAGATATTTGTTGAACAACCCCCTGGTTACATTAAAGTTGGAAGTGAACAAAAAGTTTACAAACTGAAAAAGGCTCTTTATGGTTTGAAACAAGCTCCAAGAGCTTGGTATAGTCGTATTGAAGCATGGTTTTTGAAAATGGGATTTCAAAAGTGTCCATATGAGCCTACACTTTTTATTAAACTGTGAGATCATGGGAAAATATTGATTGTGTGCTTATATGTTAATGATCTCATTTTCACTGGAAATGATATTGTGATGTTTGATGTGTTTAAGAAGTCTATGATGGATGAGTTTGAAATGACTGATCTTGGAAAATTGCATTACTTTCTTGGTTTGGAAGTAAAACAATCCGATGCTGGAATATTTATCTGCCAAAAGAAGTACGTAGGGGAGATATTAGAAAGGTTCAATATGAATAATTGCAACCCATCTAATACTCCAATGGATATTGGTTTGAAGTTAAGGAAGGGAACAGAAAAATGGTGGACAGTACTTTGTACAAGCAAATTGTGGAGTGTTTATTTCTAAGATATTATGTTTATGTTTTTTGTTGGTGTTATTAGCAGGTATATGGAAAATCCAACTGAAATTCACTTGTTGGCTGCTAAACGGATTCTTCATTACTTACAAGGAACAAGAGATTTTGGGATTTTTTACAAAATGGGTACAAAGTCAAATTTGATTGGTTTCACTGACAGTTATTTTGTAGGAGATCAAGGGGATAGAAAAAATACATTTGGCTACGTTTTTAAGCTGGGCAGAGGAGCTATTTCTTGGTCTTCCAAGAAACAATCTATTTTCACATTGTCAAGTACGGAGGCTGAATTTGTTGCTGCTACAACCTGCGGGTGTCAAGCTATATGGATTAGAAGACTTATTGAGGAGTTGCGTTTTCAGCCGAAAGAAGCAACTATCATCTATTGTGACAACAACTCAGCCATCAAATTGTCAAAGAATCCAGTTTTACATGATCGAAGCAAACATATAGATGTGAGGTATTATTTTCCGCGAGAACTTCACAGTGACAGAGTAATACAGTTAGAGTACTACAGAAGTGAAGATCAGCTGGCGGATATCTTTACCAAACCTCTTAAATTCTCTTCTTTTCAAAAGCTGAGAGGTTTAATTGGTATTGGGACAATGGGAAGAATTGCAGCAGTAGACTTGACAATAAACTGAAGTTTGAAAACTTTCAGTTTAAGGGAGTGAATGATGGAGTTTTTGTTTCATGTGTTTTTTCTGTGTTATTTGATTATTGGTTCTAGTCAAAAGTTGTTTATGATTTTGTTCCTAAATTATAAGAAAATCTGGTTAGTTCTGATTATGTGATGATGGTTTGTTATGTTTAATAGATAAGGCTGATTTTATGTTTTTGTATTGCCTATTTAAGGCTTGCTGTTCATCGAGTAAAATCACACTGAACAAGGCTTTAAATACTCTATGTTTTCTTATTTTTATCTATCAAGAGGCTCTTACTATTTTTGAGCGACTTGATTCCAATCAAGTAAAACCTGCTCTTTTCCTCTCGACTGAAGAACAGACTTCAACCAACCGGTACTCGACAGTGTCTCCAACCTCCTACAGAGAACCGGATACTCCTTTCCCTTCCCTCAGGCATACCATAACCATGGTCCCCAGCGCTCAGGAGGAGTGTAAATGATATCAGGCATTCGCGATTTCATCTCGTCCGCTGTAGGTTTTGAGTATCGGACATGAAAAGGTCGAAATAGGAATTCTCTTCGTGGAGGTAGTTGATGAAATCAGGATTGTCGGTTTGTTTCTTCATGCAACGGTCAGGATCTTGCCAGGTGTGTCCATGAGCAGAGACAGTGAACGTCACTTTCTTAGCTACTGGAGGAGTCTTCTTCGCAGTGGTGCTCTGTAGCCGTACTATTAACTTCCTCAGAAGCCTTATGCTTCTCTCCCACCTGCAATAACATCTCAAAATGCGCGAGTTTTTTTTTAAAATTATTTTAAATAATAATAATAATAATAATAATACCTCCGTCCTACAAATGATGCAACATTTGTTATTTGCACATGTATAATTTCGACGCTAAATATCTTTAATGATACACGACTAAAAATTATGATAATTTTATATTTAAAAAATAGACATTAAAACGAATAAAATAAGATCTTATTTTACTATATTTTTTCTTTTAAACCACACTATGTAAAAAAAAATTAATTGATGAATAGTTATAAAATGCTAATGTTGCAATACAACTAATATAGGTTGGAGGGAGTAATAATAATGATTGACAAACAAACAAAAATTACAGACGTAGCAAAGAAAACAAATGGTTGACGAACAAAATAAAAAAGAAAGTGTTGACGTGGCAAGAAAAAAAATAAAAAAGAAAGTGTTGACGTGGCAAGAAAAAAGTGAAGAGTGGGGAGAGATACACGTACAGAGAAAATATATAAAAAAGATTCTCTTCTTCTTGGCAGCATTAAATAACGTGCCATCGAAAATTTATTCTTCAAATTGTAAAACGTACTATATAATTGTAAATCCAATTATATTGGAACGATATATTATTTTTAAAAATTTTTTTCTTTACTTTGATTTTTGTTTGAAGAATAATTCAAAATTTTTTTTCTTCTTTTTTATTTTTATTTGAAGTACGATTGAGTGGACGATGCCGATTGCGTTGTCTCGAATGATCACGCCGCCTTACATTAACAAGTAAGCAACTGTTATACCGTCTCGCAACAACAAGTAAGCAATTAGCGATCAACAATTAGTTTTTTTTTTCACTTTGTTTATGTACATATTTGGATCCAATTTCATTTAATCTACTCATCATAAGTTATACCTAAATGTTTCATAGATCTTCGAGAAAATAATCCCTAAGCCTCTTAAAAAGTATGTTTAGAAATTGAATTTGTGATGATGTAAAAACAAAGGAGTTAAACTTCTTATATAAATTTTAAAAAAGTAATAATTTTTTTTCCCATGGATGTGGGGTTGTACCCTTTTAACTTTTTTTCTTTTCAAAAACCAACATCAACAACTCCACACATTTTAAAGAGAAAAAATGTAGCTGGTTGACTTTTACAGTTGTTTAGCTGCACATGATTCTAAACTCGAACAACCATGTGAAGTTATAATCTTCATAATTCTAATTTCAATAATTATCATATATCCACCATAAAGAGTATCTCCACTCATATTGAAACACCAGTCCAAGAATTTTCATTTGAAATCACTTCACAATTTCGAGAATTTTAGTTTTAACTCATGTCGGAAAAACCAACTAATAACTTATGGTGCAACCCTCTTCTTGATTTTTTAAGAGTTCATTAGTCAACCACATCAAGTTTACCACACATATTACATCACTTATCAATCAATGCCCGTGTATAAATTTATGGACCAACTACTAATTAAACATCATATTACATGTCACTCTAAAGATAGCATTAACAATTTCATTATCTCTCTGTTCTAGCGACTCTACATTAGAAGCAACAATTTTTATTAGGAAAATCGGGCTCGTCGCAGCGGAATTTGTCTCGATCAATAAGTAAACAAAACAAAAGACAAGAAACAAAATATTAACGCACCAAGATTACGTGGAAACCCAAAACGGGAAAAAAACACGGACGTCAAGACGGACAGAGATTTTCACTATGTAGCAAAAGATATTACAGCCACAACCAGAAAACACTCTCTAACTCAATTACAAGTCTCACCCAAGCTCACAAGAAAGAAACTCACAAGACACTCAGGATCTCTCAATTTGTGTCTCTACAATTGAAGACTACAGCATCATATTTATAGTGAACAATGATTTACTTACCAAGTAAATCATAATAAACTAGGAAACCTATTATTACTAGAATTCCTAAAAAAGAGGAAAAAGATTCTTTCCTAATTGCAATTCTAATAAGCCATAAATACAATTCCTAGTCAAATATAATACTTCCAAAACAGTCTTCAAATCTTTCACTTCCAAAAGAGTCTTCAAATCTTTCTCAGTTTCCAAATAAAGACTAGTATATTGAATACCAATTTTTGTCAAACCCTAACAAACCACCCCTTGACAAAAATTCCCTAAACTTGCGTCCCTTAAACGACGACCATGACTCTACATCGAGCCATCATATCCCACCATGAAGATATACACACTTAGGAACCATCAAACGATCCATCCTAAGATTTATTCCGGCATATGTCGATACAACCCTTGCTGATTAAATCATGGTGCAACTTCCTTAACTGGCTTTCAAGAAAGTTCATCAGCCATCGACATCTTATCCACCACACAACCGCATTAACGCCAGTCCAATGCCCATGTGCAAAACTTGTGGCCGCTAGAAGTACTACATCCTCTTTCATGGCACCATGGTGGTTAGCGACCTGCCATGAGGATGTACCCATTCCTCCTTAGAGGAAGTCACCTTTATCTTCTAGCAAGGAGACACATGGAGTATCTCCATCAACGGAGTCCTTTGCCGAACTTGCTCCTTTACAATCCCTCCTCAGATGTCCCTTTTGTCCACACTTCCAACACTGGATGTTCTTCTTGGAGTACCCATTCTTTCCATTCTTTTCTCGAGTCATCAGAATTGACTGATTATCAGAGTTATTATTTTCACTCTTCAGTCTTTTCTCTTCAGAGATCAACTTATTCGCAACCTCTGAAAAACTTACCGTCGAGTTTCCATGCATCAGGATCGGTTTCATATACTTGTATGAATCAGGAAGAGACCAGATCAATTTCAATGCCTTATCCTCGTCATCGATCTTCACTCCAATAGACTCCAACTCAGAGATGATCCCATTGAGTTCTGCCAGATGATCAGAAACTTTCGTACCTTCATCCATCTTCAATAGATGAAATTGTTCCTTCAGGTAGAATCGATTGCAGACGCTGTTTGCTTGGTACAACTCTTCAAGTCTTCCCCAAAGTTCTCTTGCAGAAGTTGTTCCTTGAATATTCGCAAGAACATTCTTGGCCAGACACAGTCGTATCAAACTCGCAGCTCTCTCATCGAGTTCCTCCCATTCATCGTCACTCATCAGGGATTTTTCGGACTTTTCAGACTTCTCTTTACCAGTTTCTTTTTCACCAGAGCTTTCAGAGACTACCGCAATTGTTCTCCCTTTCAACGCCTTTTGCAATCCATGTTGGATCAGGATATCTTTGACTTGTACTTGCCACAAGCCAAAATTGATTTTTCCATCAAATTTCTCCACATCGAATCTTCCGGTGTACATCTTGCTTGTAGACATGTTTACTTCAACAATCGAAACTCACACGAACCTCGGCTCTGATACCACTTATTAGGAAAATCGGGCTCGTCGCAGCGGAATTTGTCTCGATCAATAAATAAACAAAACAAAAGACAAGAAACAAAATATTAACGCACCAAGATTACGTGGAAACCCAAAACGGGAAAAAAACACGGACGTCAGGACGGACAGAGATTTTCACTATGTAGCAAAAGATATTACAGCCACAACCAGAAAACACTCTCTAACTCAATTAGAAGTCTCACCCAAGCTCACAAGAAAGAAACTCACAAGACACTCAGGATCTCTCAATTTGTGTCTCTACAATTGAAGACTACAGCATCATATTTATAGTGAACAATAATTTACTTACCAAGTAAATCATAATAAACTAGGAAACCTATTATTACTAGAATTCCTAAAAAAGAGGAAAAAGATTCTTTCCTAATTGCAATTCTAATAAGCCATAAATACAATTCCTAGTCAAATATAATACTTCCAAAACAGTCTTCAAATCTTTCACTTCCAAAAGAGTCTTCAAATCTTTCTCAGCTTCCAAATAAAGACTAGTATATTGAATACCAATTTTTGTCAAACCCTAACAATTTTTCCTTTGAAACTTTTAGCTTAATCTACCGTATCACTTATGCATTCATTCTTGACATGTCTAGTTAATGAAATTGTCGACAAACTACATTTTTCATGGAGTTTTTTACTTTTCTTCCCTCTTCCGTTAATCAGAAGGGCTGAATTTTCCATAAGATTTTTCATCTACATCCGTCATTCTTATTTCTTTAAAAATTAATTTACTTGTCACTTTCAAAAAAATCACATTCTCCTTCCCATTCATTACAATGGATTGCATGTGCTTATAGGAAGACAGAAGAGATTAGATGAGTCGAAAGACCTTATCTTCATAATCAATTTTCACTCCAATATACTCCAATTCAAAAACAATCACATTCAAGATACTCAGATAATTAGAAATAATTTTACCTTCATCCATTTGCAAGATATGAAATGTAGGGTTGACAAAGTGGGTAGAGTTTTTGAGACCCTACCCTTACCCAATTCAAAAAGGGTAGGGTAAGACCCTACCCATTTAATTAAAAACATCTATACAATCGGAATTAGAAAATATCCATATATTTGAGGGTAGGGTAAGGGTATAACTTAGAGTCTACATTTTACCCTATTTAGACCCTTACTTTTAAATATTTCTATTCAAACTACACTAAGATCCCATTTGTTTGTTTTATCTATTATTTTTAGATTTTATTTGTAGATGTACCACAAAAAGTTCTTTTTATTTAGATTATGCTGTCGTTTTTGTTTTTTTTTTTAACAAATTATAAATTTATTATAAATATATAGTATTTACCATTTATCATTTTTTTTTATCAAATTTAATAAAATAAGTTTATTTATGCTTCTCTCTTGAATTAATTATTTTTTATATATTATTTTATTAATCTTGCTAATTTATATATATATATATATGAATATAGACAAAATGTATTTATTACTCATTGGAAATTTAAAAGCGAGTAAAAATATAATTAATAAATACATTTAAAATGAATTTTATTGTAAAATATTGCATTTTCAATACCAAATAAATAATTAGTGCATTAAAAAATAAGAAGAAACAATTCATGCATGTTATTTTTAAAATAAAAATACTATTATTTTTTTAAATTCATATGTTTTTTCCTTTACAATATTATTCTTTTAATTTGATAATAAGTGTATTATTGTTTTATTTTAAAGATAATATTATTTTGAAATAACTTTTTATCTATTAAAATGATAAATATAATTTAAAATACATGAATACATTTTATTAATGTTTAAAAGAAAAAAGAAAGGAGTATATAGGTAAATGCATTAATAGTTCATTGTGAATTTAAGATGTGTGTAAAAGTGTAATTAATATACTAAAAAATTATATTTAGGCTGTGTTCGGCGTCAGCGTTTCAAACCGCGTTTAGCGGTTTGGACAACAGTCGAAACAGCGGTTTGGAAAATTTAGTGTTCGACTATAGCGGTTAGCGGTCTAGACAGCAGTTTCTAGAACGCTGTATGAAACAATATTTGCTAAAACGCTATTGATTAATTTCCATTTATATCCTTCTTCAAACTTTAATAAAAAAAAAAATACATATATATATATTTATATTTTTACCATATTAATGGTATTCTATTTAAATAATATTAATGGCTAACAATATTTTCAATTATATCCTTGATATTTTAGAAATATTAATTTTATTTATATTTTTACCATTTTAATGATATTTTATTTAAATAATATTAGTTATTATATTTAAAATTAATTATTATGATCAGAATATTTTATAATTGGTATATTTAATTTATATTATACCAACAAAAATAAAAATAAATAATTAAATAATTATGAATAAAACTATACTGAATTATATTTTTATAAATTTGAAAATTTTAATATAAATATATTAAATAAAATTTAGCGTAGCAAATATAATTTTAAAATAAAATAATATCCTTTTTAGTTTTTTTACATCCAACCGCTATTTAGAACCGCTAACGCTATCACCGAACAGCCATTTGGACCGCTATTATAATCGTTAAACAGACCGCTATCTTAAACCGCTAACCGCTACAGCTGTTCTAACCGCTATTTAAACCGCTGATTTTAACCGCTGACACCGAACACAACCTTAAAGTAACACTTTTTAAATTCTCAATGAATAATTAATGCACTTTTTTAAAAAATACAAAATTAATGCTTATTATAGTTGTTTAAAAAATATATTTCTAATTTTTTTAAATTTTATTATTTAATTTGATAATAAGTATATTATTTTTTAAGAATAATTTCAAATTTTAAATAACTTTTATCCATTAAACCATGATATTTTTTTTTCTAATTATTTGATTGTAAGTATTAATAATAGTATATTTTAAATTTCATTTAATTGATTTCATCTATTTTATAACTTAAATCAAATCAAATTGAAAATAGTTTAATTTTAACATGTTTAACTCGAACCAAAATTAAAATTTAAATCAAATTAATTTGATATTCTTAAATGAAACTTTGATCGATTTGATTCGATTCCATTGGATATTAATAGTATTTAAAATAAATGTTTATTTTTTTATGTTGCATTTACTAATATGTAAATATTATGTTTAAACTAAATATACAAATTTGAAAACATAAATAATTTACTCAAAAATAAAATATCTAAATAACAAAAATAAATAAATATATTTAATGAATTTTCAATTTTTGAAATGAAATAAATTTTTCCATACATAGATGATTATAAGAATATCAAATGATAAAGGGTCTTAATAAGGGTAAGGGTCTACCCTTTCATTTTGAGGATAAAGGTCTACCCTTACCCATATTCTTTTAGAAATGGTAAGGGTAGGATTTAGATCCTCAAAAATTTTGAGGGTCTAATAAGGGTTTGGGCAAGGGTTGACCCAAACCCTTACTTTTGCCAAGCTAATGAAATGGCTCCTTCAAATATACTCTATTTGAGATACTCTTAGAAATAGTTATGAAATTGACCCTTTTCTCTTAAAATCCTAACAATCTTCTTAGCCAAATGTTCAATATCAAGTGCAAATCGCAGTGCTTCATAGTTCACTCTACAACGAAGCTTTTGAACATCTTTTGGTACACCATTGTTAGCCAGTCTAGCGTCTGTCTTTTGGAAATGTACCACTCCATATGTTTTAAATTTCGAAACAATCTGACATTGTTTGGAATCAAATTATTACATAAATTGGTTTACATTAACATTAACGTTAACAAAAACATGAACATACCATGTCATAGTAATAGGACATGTTGGACCAACTAATAGGCGACATTGAATACATACTCACTTCTTCCACTTTTTTCTTCATAGAGGGTGGTAATTCTTTAACTATCAGAACTTTATCTCTTAATGAATTTATGAAATAATCAACATCGAATATGTCATCGAATCGGCTGAAATCGTTCCAGAAGGAAGTGTTGTCCAGTTGTAGTACTATTAGTGTTACATTTAGATATCCTGCAACTGTTACCATGTCACATATCTACCAACAACAATATAAACATATTTATATAATTACAATTCTTATAAATGTGTATAACAATGTTAAACAAATGTACTACTTACTCCTGATCTCATTTGATTTAGTCCTCCATTTGACGAAACCAGCAAATATCCATTGTTCTGATATGCTCCTATCACAATTTCGGTGTAAAAGTTAATTAGAAAGAAGATTAAGATGAATAGATTGACTTTTGACTTTAGTCTAACCAGATCTATTAGAAATATTTTCAGAAGCACTTGAGAGAAAGTTAAGAATACTAGTTTCAGAAGAATATTGAAGTGAAACTTACTAAGAGGAAATTTGGTTCCAGAGGCTAATGTGTTACCAAGAGCTCTAAGTTGCAGCGCAATGGCCCAAAGCATGAACATGCTAATCACTCTAAAGAACCATGGTTAAATTTTAGATCTTCTAAGTTTTGCAACAATAATAGGCATAAGAGTCTTAGAACCCCCAAACTTAGTTATATTTTTCAAGTTAGCCTTTCAACTTCACGAATGGTCAAATTAGCCCCTCAACTTACGAATAGTGGGCCAATTAAGCCTTTTTTTGTTGATGTAGATGTTGAGCTGACAATAAAAATGGTTAACTTGAAAGGTCAATTAAGCCCTCCACATAAGTAAAAATGATTTAATTGACATTTCGTAAAGTTGAAGAGTTAACATGAAAAATATAACCAAATTTAGGGGCTCGTAAGACCCTTATGCCATAATAATACCCCCTCTGACTTTATGCCATAATAATACCCCCTCTAACCTTGTAGCTTGGATGCTTTTCATGTATTTCAATTTTAGTTTAGTGTATGGTTTCTCATCTTCTGTTTCTTCATAGTTATTGATTTTCAGAAAAACCATCTTGGTTCAAAAATTAATCTCCACCAAGCAACAATTGGAATTAGGGGTGGGCATAAAAACTGGGCCCGACTAAACCGGCCAGGTCCAAACCGACTCAAACCGGTTTCATCCGGTTTCTCAAGTTTGATAGGTCCGGTTCGGTCTTGGTATGCTTAAAACAGGTTGTATCGGTTTCGGTTCGGTTTTGGGTCCTGAAAAATCGGCCCAAATCGAAATCGGTTGAATAAATAAAAAATTAAATATATATTGGTTATGGTGATCACTATGTGATAATTCTATTTATTTGAAATATGTATAGATTATTATAGTTATGTAATTATTATAATATTATATATATATATATGTATATATATTTGAAGTGGATTAATTGTATTTCGTGGGTGATGAGATGATAGCATTGGAATGAAAAACTCCTTTTAATGTATATGTTTGGACAATTTTTTTTCTTTATTGTTATTTTAATAGGATATCAATAAATATATAATATGTTACTAAATTTTTTTATTTATGTTTTAATAGGATTTATAATATGTTGCTATTAGTTTTTATTTGGTGAATGATAAAAATTTAAATTAGATTAATATGGTTGTTATTTTTAATAATTAATGATTATTTGTTGATTGATTAGAATTAGGTAGCAATTTAAATTTTCCATGATGATTTTTGAATGTAAGATGTTGGAAATAATTTGATGATTTTGTAGTTTTGAAAATTTTATGAATATATAAAGAGTCAAATTTGAAGAAAAGAAAAAGTTTGACATATATACCAAAACCGACAAAATCGGTCCGGTTCGACCCAGCCCAATCAAAAACCGGACCAGTCAGTTTTACCATTTAAAATATATCAAGCCGGTCTTAACTTTTAAAAAACCGGTACAACTGGAGTTGGGACGATTTTAGGTAAAACCGGCCATGTCCACCCCTAATTGGAATTTTAAAGAAGGAAATTCTTGATTGATGACACCAATTATTTTGGACCATCGGGATGATTGAATGTGCTTTATTAGATGTAAATATTTAGAATATGAATATTTATTGATGATTGGATTTGACCTTTGTATACAATTGAATTTAGAATAGGAATTGATTAGGAAATGGGTTGATGACTTTATAACATTAAATATAAAATAATTACTGTCAAGATGGTGCAATTTATGTCATTTTTCATGTGAAAATATTGACATTGAATATGTGCAAAACATAATTACAACATAAATAAAGGGAAAACTCTATTGATAAGGTGCCTTTAATGTATTTTTAATTAGTTACATAATTATTTAAGAGGAGAAGGTTGACAGGATTAATAGTGGGAAAAGGAGTTCAATAAGTTTGGATTTTAAATTCATTACCTAAACGTGGAAAATGCTATTTCAAAAATATTCAGAAATGATATTATATTTTGCAGAATATATAAAAGGTACAGTGATATAATCTATTGTGTAATTTTGATTAGCTTAAACAATATACTAAGATAGCATTTGTCGGTGTGGTAGAGTGGTAGTTGAGGTGAACCTAAATATATGGTTGGATCTTCTATAAATTAAATACTAATGATTAATCTTAATCTATATGTATTTTATATATATACATATATTATACTGTACTTATTTAATGAATTGTTTCATTAATAATTATGTATAATAAATTTTAAAAATTAAAATTTTAATAATTTTTTGAGTATTCAAATCATAGCAATTATGAGTATAAATGAGTCTATTACCACCAAATTCTATTTAATTCATTATAAAAATAGTTTCCAATAGCTATTATTTGAAATTTAATTTTCCATATATTAAATATAGTGAAAATTTTAAGAAATGGGCTTTTAAAAGTTTAAAATACAATTATAGGCCTGTTTTGAAAAACATACAAAAACAGACTTTTAAAAGTTTAGTTTTCACTCCATAGCCCAAGTTTCCCAAAATACCCCTGAAACTTTACAATTCACAGATGCTGTGAATTATGCTCACAGTCTGTGAATTACGCTCACAGCTGTGATTGGCCTATGGAGTGAAAATCAAAGTTTAGTTTTGCAAACTTTTCAAAAGTGGCATATAATTGTATAGTAAACTTTTTATGGCCTAAAAATCCAATGGACTCTTAAATATATACTTAGTTTAATAAAAATTCGAATTATAGAAAATTGAATTAAACATATGAATTATAAAATTTAAATAGCATTTTGTAAATAAAGTTATTGAAAACTGCTTATGAAAATAATATGCGTTTGGTAGGTACATTTTTAATTAGTCACTAAATTTTAAATTTTATATTAGTTACTCCATCTATTTCACTTTAAATATTTTTTTAAAGATTTGTTCACCCCTTAAGAAATTAGTTAAATATCATTAATTATTGATAAAAATAAATATAATTGTCAAAAGTATTCTTTAATTAATACGAGAGATAATAGTATTTATATAATAAATGATAATTTTTATCTAAGAATAAAGTTGAAAAATAATAGGGATAATGGTATCCACGCCCTACTTGGCATATTGTTTTATTTTAACACTTCAACTTTTCGAGGTTTCAATTAGACACTCGAACTCGTCTAAATCAAGTCACATAAACACTTGTAATTATTATACTAATTTTTTCATGGCACGTGAAATCCAAACGCTCTAATCTCTGACATGTATTTCACATGTGCAATATCTCTACATGATCATGATGAAAATGCTGACATAGATTGTGATAAAGGAAAAACATATATGAGGTGGAATACAAAGGAAAATGAAAATCTCATCCATTGTTGGTTATCTACTAGTAAGGATCCAATTATTGCGAATGCTCAAAAAGCAAAACAATTTTGGGAGCGGATTGCTACTGAATATAACAAAAATGATCAGAGTGGAAATTATAGAGATGCAGTCAAGCTGAAGTCACATTGGAATACCATAAGTAAGCTTGTAGCAAAGTTTTCTAAATGTTATAACAAGATAAAAAAAAATAAAAAAAAAGGTTAAGAAAGTGGAACTTGTGAAGATGATATCATCAGAAAGGCACACATCCTATATGAATATGATGTGATGCATAATAAAGCCAAAAAGCAAAATGTGACATTCAAATATGTAAATGAGTGGAAAATTTAAAGAAATGAACCTCAGGTGGCTAAGTAAATGAACCGAAGACGATGATGGTGGGAGTGCGAAAAGAGCGAAGGTTAATGACTCTGGAGAATACACATCATCTAACAAAATTAATGCACCCAATGATGATATTGAGGTTCTTGAAGTACTAAAGCATCCACCGGGTGTGAAAACAACTAAAAGAAAGGGAAAAAATGAGGCATCTTCAACAAAATCAAGTGCAAAAGTCATTGAAATGTTTACTATTGGTATGGAAAAGTCTAATCAAATTCAAATTAAAAAAATAGCATGTTAATGAAATATGTTCATCGGATGGAGATAAAAGGTAATTTGGTAAAAGCACGCATTGAGATTGAGAAAATGAAGACACAAGAACTGATGGAAACACACATTGGGATTGGGAAAGGAAGACACAAGAACTAACAAATGCAGACATTGAGATTGAAAGATTAAAGGCAATAAAAATATTAGAAATAGAAAGGGAGAAAATTCAAAAGGATTTAGACATGAGATTCCTTCATATAGATGTATCTTGTCTGCCTATCGATGAACGAGAAAAGGTCGAAGAAAAAAAGCGAAATAGTTCACAAATTATTTCCTTAAATGAGTTATTATTTGCATTAACTATTATCGTATGTTTTCCACCATTAAATATTAAAATAGTGGTGAAAAAATTTAAAATTTGAAATTCAACTATATGAGGAATATTTGAAATTTAAAATTCAAATATATGTGGGAATATTTGAAATTTAAAATTCAAATATTAGTGAAAAAATTGAATTCTGAAATATTAAATTTTGGTCGAAACATTAAAATTCTAAATTAATTTATTGGTGGAAAAATTTTAAATTTGAAATTCAAATATTGATAAAAAAAATGAAATTTGAAATTCAAATGTTAAGGGGGGAAATAGAATTTGAAATTCAAAATTTGAGGGAAATTATAATTTGGATGCTTATTTAAAGCACAGAGTTGTCTTACAATTTTCATAATCTCCTTTTCATCTTTCTCTACTATGTCTCAAATTTCAAATTCATCAAGCCACAATTCTGAAAGCTCTAAGGACATGTTCAATCCAATAGTATTGGACATATTGACTGATGATTCAGATGCACAAGCATTACAACTTCTCAATCAATGGAGAACTTCATCGGCAGATGCTGGTGAACATGGTTCTTCTTCTCAAAACTCATCATCAGCAAGAAGAGTAACTATAGATAGAGAATAGGATCGGGGCACTTGAGGTTATATAAAGATTATTTTGCACCATCATCAAATTGCACGTTTTTAAATGATATTTTCCGAAGAAGGTTTAGGATGCACCAACATGTGTTTAATCGCATTACGAAAGCTCTTGAAGCTCATTCTGAGTATTTTACTCATAGGTTTGATTTAAGCGTCGGTGTGGATTATCTCCATTACAAAAATGCATTAGAGCAATGTGATTACTAGCTTATGGAATGTCATATGATTCTTTAGATGAGTATATTCGCATAGGAGTGACCACCGCGAGAGATTGTTTTAGAGAATTTGTCCAAGGAGTTATTCATGTGTTCAGTCCAACATACTTGAGACGACCAAATAGGAATGTCACTCAATGTCTTTTTGCTGTAGGAGAGCAATGTGGATTTCTCGCAATGTTAGAAAGCATTGATTGCATGCATTGGGATTGGAAAATCTGTCCAACATCGTGGAAATGCCAATTCTATCGTGGAGATCATTGGTATCCAATGATCATATTTCAGAAATATTGCCTCATACGATACGTGGATATTGCGGCAAACCCCCACACTAATGCAAACCAGGACGGAAGGCCTGACACCACAATACAGATATAGCCGTGTAACAGAGATAATGTAACTACTAATACTATATAAATATCAAACAATTATTCCAAAATTCCAGCAGCAGCAGAAACTCCATTAAACAGAAAATATCCAAAAACCAATTTAGTACCTGTACCCATTCAGGGATTTCCACATAACTGAAGAAACAGAAAAAATGGAGAAAATACAATGTTAGACTACGAAGTCTAGTTAGCAACTCAAGCTCCAACAGTCACACACAATGCCTCTAAACTCGGCTCTAACATGTGGGAGCACACAAGGCTCTACGGGTTCCTTAAAACTCCCTATAATAGAGATCACACTAAACAAGCTACAACCAGCAGATTATGAATTAACCTCATTTAGCTAGTAAACATCTATGATTCTTTTACCGTATCTAACAGTTTAGGGTGTACTAACAGAGGTCCTAAATGTCGATAGTTTGGGACCTAGCTAACTATAGGCCACTTGTAATGGGCCGTTTTCGAGCTTAGTAGTTTGTGTTGAAATATAGGGGTTTATTTGAAAATTTTCTAGAATTCTGGTTAAACTTACAATTATTCCTGAGTCAGTGGGGTTAATTCACAATTTTCTGGTGTTAGAGGGGGTTAGCTGGTTATACGACATGTTATAAGTACGTGTTTAATGTTAGGGTTTCAACTAGGGTTTCAGTATTATTCTTTAAACACGTAAGTTGAGAGGCAGAGAGGTTTCTATATGAAGGCCGGTGAAGTGATTCCGCTTTAGGGTTTCGACGTGTTCTTGGTAAGTTTTCCATCCTGTTTTTGATTCGGTTAGTCTGTCTTCTCGAGTATTCCCAGTTCTGATTTCGGGTTTACATTCAGGTTCTGTTCTGTTCACGGTTCAGTTAGGGTTAGAGCTCTCTCTATTCGAAATCAGGCAATTCTCGGTAAGTTCCCTTCGTTCCATTCTAGGTTCTGCTGAATGGAATTCGTTCTTTCTGATTTTAAGTTAGTTCTTTCAATCAAGTTCGACTGGTCGAGAGACTTTGAGCATTTCGGATTCTGAGTTCGAGAGGGTAATCGGAATCGGTGGTGTGAATCACGGTAAGAGGTCTAGGGTTCGAATATGAGTTATTATGGGGTTTTGATCGAGTTGGTTCTGGTCTGTCGAACCGGTGTCCAAGTCGATTTTTGCTTCACTGCAATAGTATTTATATGTTTGTGTAACGATTTGTAAGAGCACCGGATAAAGAGGCTGATCAAGCAGCGACATAGATCGGATTCTACTCGGATTGTCGTGCTCTGTGAGTTAGGTTAGTAGTTCGTTTTTGGTCCGATACGATATTTGTTGTATGTTAATTGTTATATGTATGTGTCGTGTATTGTTGAGTTGTAAAACTGTCACCTACACTGCCTTGCTTAACGATGATATTAATATACGATAAACTGTCTGTTAAGCTAATAAATTGACGAAATAAGACTTCACTGTACTCTGATTTTATAACCTCATACACTGAAAACTGATAACCTGATACTTAAATAATCTAGTTCAAACAGTAAACAAATGAACTATGAGTTTTGCCCTTAGTCAGACTACTAGTAGAATATATAGCATGCTTAGGGATAGAGGATCCTCACTACTGAAATAATTGGCTTGAAGTGCCTATACTGATTGTAGTTGAAACTACTATACTGATACTGTTACTGGGCTTCGGCCATACTGTTACTGCTATTGTAATCCCGTTTTCCACTGTTAGCTACTTTAAGCATAATTCTGATAAATAACTGGTTAAACTAATAATTAATTAAGACTCGGTTTCTGGTTGCTGGTTGCTGGACTGTTAATAGACTGTTAAAGGATTGTAAATAACTATGATTGATGTATGAATCGAAATTAATTAAGTGATCACAAATTGGTTGATTTTTCTATCATATATAGTGGAACCCCCCAAGACGTAATCCTAGCGCCCTATAAGAATTTTAGGATCCTAGACCGTGAACTTTAGGAGCCTATTTTTAGGATGATAATTGAACTTGAATGAATAAATAGATAACGGATAACTTGGTTTCAACTAAAGGAAGATAATCAATAAATTGCTGATTAGTAGGATGATTGGTGTGTTGACCGATATAGTGGACTCTAGGGAGTCTGTACAGCTTTGCATTGTGTGCTCCCATATTTAGAGTCAAGTCTAGGTCACTTTGTGTATGTGTGTTGGAACGTGAGCGCTAACTTAGACTAATTCATAGTCTAACATCTCCTTTATTTCTTCCTATTCTGTAATCTGGGAATAAAATCCCAAGTTGAGTGCAGGTACGCTGATTGTTTAGGCATTGTCTCATACTTAGATCACGACATACATCATCAGCACGTTTACATATATTTCGTTTATTTTATCACCGACATTTGTACTGGACTGTTTTAGGATTGTACTTTTGATTTTGGTTTTCTTTACATTTGCGGACTTTGGATTTATTTTATTATTGAGATTTTGGACTATATGATTGTTTTACGGTTTATTGAAGATTTTGGAATAAACATTGGTATTACTATTTTTGGACTTTTCAACTGTTATGTTTCTGTACTTGTTGTGTGGCGTCAGACTCTCAATCATTATTCTACCAGGGTGGGATTTGCTGTTACACCACTAGGATTATGTCTTTGGTGGTTTCTAGTGGCCTATAATTTTACATTAAGGTTTCTGTATCAGTTTTAGTTCAAAATTTTCAGAATTCTCAGTTTATGTTCATGTTTGAGTCCTACATTTTCTGCGTAATTTAAAGCACAAATAGCAGTAGACGACATAAAAATTACATGTCCACTTTGTGATTATCAATTCAAGCAAGAACCAATTATTTTACCAGTCGTTACAAGAGTTAGATTTAGCACACAACTATCACAGAATGATCAAATAGCACACATTATCCAGTTTAGTTCAATTTTTGGATTTTGCCCAAAGTAACTAATAGAGAAAATAGGAAATAGTTCAAAAACACATATATGGCCGAAGCCTTGTATGGCCGAAGACGATCACATATAAATTGGCACTTCAAGCTGTTAGTTGTGTCACTACGAGGTACCTCTACCCCTAGGCAGGTCGTGGATTCTACTATAAGCTGTCCTAAGGACATTCATCCGTTAACCAGTATTCAAATTATTCCTGAATTTCGTTCCACTTATCAATTAATAGCAGTTTATCAAATTACGACCAAATTTCTAATTAACATCATATTAACAGATTACACAATACAATTTACAGGATAATCAATACCAGGGTCGTTCTAGCAGGTAACGCTAGGGTTGTTATTAAATATTATATACAATTACTACACCAAAACATATGTAGAAACAACCAGCATAAAACAATCAATCTATAGAACACAAACCGAGTTACTAACCTATCCTCCAACGAACAAGCAATCGACAAAGCGTTCACTCCTCATCTTGGTTCGTGACTTCAGCTACAATCAAAGCGACCAAATCATAAGTTAGCATAGATTCTGAAACCCTAACAAAACAGTGACGATAAAAAATAATTTGGAAAAACCTCAAAACCCCTGAATCCTAAAATCATAACGAATTACCACGACGAGCACGAAAATAAAACCGGTTACCATACTTCCGCAATGACCACACGATTCTAGATTGCCCACGGCAAAGACTCTCGCTCTCAAAATCCTCTCTCGGAAATCCTCTCTAATTCGCAACAAAGTAACAAATCTGATTGCCTAGGATTACAACTGACTTTATATACTTGTGATCAATTCCCAACACACCCTTATAGGATTAGGAAATTCTAATAACTGACACAATTAAATAAAACTTATCTATTTGACCCATAATTCGACCAGCCCCAAATTCCATTCTTGACAGATATGGCATACGTTTTTTGGCGTGTCGGGAACAAATAATGATCGAAATATGTTGGATCGCCAACCCGTTTTCAACGACATCTTGGAAGGGAGGGCTCTGCTTGTGGAATTTACTGTGGGTATGAATACTTATAATTTGGGACATCATCTTACATATGAAATTTATCCTGAATGGACTACATTTATGAAATAAATTACTCTCCCTCAAGATCCAAAATCTGCCAATTTTATCAAACACCAAGAGTTAGCAAGAAAGGATGTTGAGCGAGAATTTGGGATTCTCCAAGCACGTTTTGGTATCATTAACCAACCTACATGTTTGTGGGGGTGCTAAAGCTCTCGGAGAAGTAATGAAAGCTTGCATCATACTATATAACATGATTGTTGAAGATGAACAAGATAATTACACAATTCGATGTGATTCAAGTTAATATCACCAACAAAACCAAGATCACTTACTCCACCATGATTCCAGTGGTCATTTGTTTCTCTCGAAGGTTATATTAGTAACAACCATCGAATTCGTGATAGACAAAGACATTACCAATTGAAAGCAGTTCTAATCGAACATTTGTGGCAAAAATTTCCACCAACTTGAATGCATGGATTAAATCTCTTTTTCTACCAAATTTGAGAATTGTAAGTTCCCAATTATTATAAATATGCATTTTATGTTATATTTCGGTAGTTATTATTTACGTATTTTAAATAAATATATTTTTATTCTAATTGTATATGATAATAAATTATTTTTACATTTTAATTACAAAAAAATAGTTAAATTTAAATTTAATAAAATAATATAAATAATAAAATAATAATATTCATTTTAACATATAATTATTTATTAATAATAAATAAATAAATAAAATTTAAAAAATATTAAAAATTAAATAAATTATAATGAGACACAAAAATTTCATTAAATATCTATTTTCTATTGCATGATATGGTATTATTAATTGAGTTGATTGGTGATGTGGCACACCAAAAATCCAACCTATTACAAATACTTTAACGTAAACTTTCAGCGCGTTACATCAAATTTATACGATCCGTTGAAAGTTCTTCTTTATATATATATATATATATATATATATATATAAATAAATAGGTGTAAAATTTATTTGGTTCATAAATATATTTTAAAATTACCCCTTCATTATTTTTAAGAATGTTTCTATAATTAATTGAATTCATCCAAATTTATGAGGAAAATAATTCATTACAAAATATCTATTTTTCTAATAGGTTCCCATGTACATTTAACTTGGGTGGGGGAATTTAAGAATCTAAATTAGTATTAGAGTTTTTTTTTTTTATTATGGCATTACCTATCAATTTGAAAAATTTAGAAAAAATAAATAGATAAAATAATAGCTAAAGCCGAACAAAGCCTCACATAGGTTTACAGTCCGAATAAGAATATATGACACAAGATTTTTAACAATATATACATTAGGTATATAGTTTGAATAAGGAACTCAACTTATTCTAAGGAGCTCCACAAAATAAAATTCGAGTAAAAAAAAAAAAAACAGTTCATAATTCTCAACTCTTATTTTATGGATGCATTAAAGAGGGCTATAATATATGTGAGCACGATCAATACAAGGCGGATGTGAAACCTCGGCAATTGCAACAATATTCCTCCTCGAAGTTCTCTAACTGAGAGATCTCCTTAACAGTCCTGTCATAGCGAAACCATTGCAACGAAAAAGGAGGATAACTAAAAAGTTCACTCGCGAGACTTAAAGAATTAGTTAGGGATGTGCAGTGGTCTCAACCCGGACCGCACCGAACCAATTAGATCGGAAAACTGGTTTTATCTAATTCTACAGATGGGAGATCGGAACGGTTATAATCAGTCCGGGTCCGGTCCAAACTCTACCGGTTCGATTTGATCTAGGATTTAGACCCATTAAACTAGTTTGGTGAAATTGCAATATTCTGGTAAAATAAAATCCAGCATTATGTAATAATCTTTCTGCCAAAATGAACCAACAATACGCAAATGCAATAACAAATGTGCCAAAAGTCAACATAATTTTGTAATAACAAATGTACCAAAACAACAAAGATGTATTATGCAATAATGTTACTGCCAAAAGTCAAGCAAAATGAATAGCAATATGCAATAACACATTGTGCTTTTTTAAGAAAATGAAACCTAACATTTTGCTGCTATATCTTCCAAAATGAAGCCTGTTAGGATTGCCTTGAATCACAAGAATTTCCTTTTAGGAAGGTTTTCCTATTTTGAGTTTGGATCTATTTCCTAATAGTTTGATTCCTTGTTTTGGAAAGATTTGGTTTTCCTAATTTGGTTGATTGTATTCCTTAGTTGGAAAGGAAACAAATTAGGAAAGTATATTTGATGATCACTATAAATAGAGTTGTCTCGTGAAGAAGAAAGTATCCCGTCCCTTTGGGGTGGTGATCATCGTATTGGAATCCCGTCCCTTTGGGGTGGTGATCATTGGAGTTGGGTTATACCTGTGAGGGTAATGATTATTGGGGTTGGGGTCTCGCCATTAAAGAGATTTCGAGTTGAGATTGGGGTCATGCCTGCCTAGTGGGGTAATGATCATTGGATAGGGGTCATGCCTGCCGAGTGGGGTAATGATAATTGCATTGGGGTTGTTTCGCCATTAAGGAGATTTTGATTTAGGGCTGTCTCGCCGTGGTGGAGTTGTTCGCCTAAAAGAGATTCTGGTTGAGAAAGAAAACAATTTTGTGTGGAGAGAGAGTATTGTCTGAATGACTTGTAATCCTTATTTCTCATAGTAAAGTTGTTATCTTTCCGTGGATTAGGCAATTTGCCGAACCACGTTAAATATTATGTTTGTGTTTGGACTGATTGTTTTGGTTGAATCGAACTAGGAATTAGGAAGAAATTGGGATAGAACAGGAATTTTCCTAACAAAGCCAAATGAACATGTTGTTTTTCTAATAATTTTCCAAGAAAAAGTCTGAAGTTCATAATAATAAAGAACAAATGTTCAAAAGTTTAAAAGTTGAAAGTTACATAACAAAAGTCTAAAGTTCAATGTTTATCCTTTAAAGTCAAACCATAAGATGAGTAGATAAAGTCCATAGATATAAAATATCCGGTAAACCGTGTTTGACTCGGACCCTGCCGGTTTACACTCAGTCAGGGGTATTTTCGTTTTTCCACACGTTTTATAAAAATAATCCAGAAATCCATCCAATTTTAAAAATAATTCGAAACAGGACCCATTTTTATGTGAAAAGTGGTTTTGAAAAAAGTTTTGTGATTTTACTCTATTTCTACATTTTTGTATTAATTGCATTAAATATTTAATTTATACTATCATTATTAACCAAATATTAAATTATGTCATTTTTAATAAAAATTAAACAAAATAAAATTTATTTTAATTTTAATTAAATAATATATTTTAATTTATTATCTTTAATAAAAAATTCAAAATAAATAAATATAAATTCATTTCATTTTATTTTTTAAATTAAATAATATATGAAATAAATTCATATTTATTCTGAATCTTTAATTATAAATAAAAAAAAATTTAATCGATTATTTAATAAAAAAATTGAAATAAATATAAAATTATACTTTTAATACAAACGTAAAATAAATATAATTTTATTTTTATTTTTATTTTTTCATAAAATAATATATTTTAATTTTTTATTTTTAATTAAAAATTAAAAATAAATATGAATTTATTTCATAAATTTTTTAGTTTAAAAAATAAAATGAAATAAATTCAAAATTTTAAGATATTTTTATTAAAAATAATAAATTAAAAGGTATTATTTAATTAAAATTAAAATAATTTTATTTGTATTTTTATTTTTATTAGAAATAACGGAATTTAATATTTGGTTAATAATGATGGTATAAATTAAATATTTAATGTAATTAGTATAAAATGTAGAAATAGAGTAAAATCACAAAACTTTTTCCAAAACCACTTTTCACATAAAAATGGGTCATGTTTCGAATTATTTTTAAAACTGGATGGATTTCTGAATTATTTTTATAAAACGGGTGGAAAAATGAAATTACCCCGTCGGGACTGAAAACCGGATATTACAAAATTTATGGACCGGATATTCCGGGATTTGGTTCAGGTCCGGATTTTTTTTCTGGTTCGGGTCCAGATTTTTTCTGGTTTGGTCCCATTTTGCACACCCCTAGTATTAACTATAAACCTTATGATAGCATAGCACCAATGAGTATTATTTGAGCCGTTATAGTTAGCGCGGCCACCACTATATTCATCGTAGTCGATAGGTAGAATTTTGTGCATTTTCAGTTATGATAAAAAATCAAACAAAAGCTTGAAGCTTTTGATATAAGAAAGAAAACTCAACTTTCAAGTACCTCCACCATGATCTAACAGTGATGGATGTTGATGTTGAATTATGGGGTTGTTCGCAGTCTCAACTTCACTTTAGTTATTTGTTATGTCATCTTAGAAAAGTTTCCCACTGTTTGGCAGGAAAGCAAATTCACAGTTCTTCATCTAAAAAGAAAGTAAATATACTTGATTTTGTAGATTCGGATTTTTATGGATCTATGAAGGTGAAGTCACTTGGGGTACGTTATATTTTGTAACATTTACAGATGATTATTCAAGAAAAACTTGGATTTATACCTTGAAGATAAAAGATGTATTGGATGTGCTCAAACATTTTCAAGTATTGATTGAGGGACAAAGTGGAAAAATGTTAAAATGCATCAGAATTGGTATTGAGAAAATATAAAAGCTCTTTTGATGAGTATTGTAGATAACCTGGTATATATCATGGAAAGACATCTCTAAAAAAAACCTAAGTTGAATGGTCCCTAAAGTTTCCTGTTCTCTTATGTTAGAAACTTGGTATTTCCTACTACAATTTTATCATCTTAACCCCTCTCTCCATCCACGCTTTGGTTATCTTTTCATCTAGATTATAGAGTTTCTCGTCTCTTAGATGAGAAACCTGTTCTATTTGCTCGTTAGTGTCACCTACTATCATCTTGATGATCTATTGTTATTTATGCTAATTTCATGCTCGTGTATCTTGTATTAAGAATAAAGTTGGAAGCAAATGAGTCAGGAAGAAGACATACTTAATAAAACCCTAATAATCAAATACCAATAACAATATTTAAAGGGAATGGTTAAATATCGTAGCAAACTTATTAATACCGCATCTTAAAAAACTATATTTTTTATTTTTAGTTATGTTGAAGATATAATTGAAAAATAATTACGGTATTAATCAATTTGCTTGCGGTATTTATCAATTTTGTAATAATATTATTAATTATATAAAAAAATTGATTTATGGTAAGAACAAATATAAATATATATATATATATATATATATATATATATATATAAACAATCAGTCTTTACAAATTAGTTGCCATCTTCTCTATTGATCAATAGTTGGAGCTCAATACTAAATTCTGCGAGTACTTTTTTGTATTTCAAGACTATACTTGTTCTTTCTTTACAGGTACTACTGTCACTTTCAATGTTCTTTATATTAGAATTCACTTAGTTGGCTGTTCATTCTCATAATTTAATTTGTTTTTCTTGAATTTGGTGTTAGAGATTTGTGCTGTTTTGTGTTTTGTTAATGCCTAATTTTCCTTTTGTCAGTTAATTAATAGGATCCAACAGGTTTCAAATATTGCAGGTATTTTTTTATTAAATAAAATTCTTTTTGGATGTCAAAGTAATGGTATATTATTATTTAAATATAAAAGTGATAAATACCGCAAGCAAATTAATTAATACCGTAATTATTTTTCAATTATATCTTCAACATAACTAAAAATAAAAAATATAGTTTTTTAATTCGAATGAAATTTTTTATTTCATTCTTTCCCAACTGATTCAATTTCTTTTTTTCATTATTTGTTCAATTTTCTTTTTTAATTATACAATTATTGATAACATCATTGTTTCAATTTTTACAACTCAACGAACAACCATATTTCGAACTCAGAAAATGGTTTATTCCAATATGTGTTTTCACCGCAAGTACCGGAGTCGTTGCTCTCGCTTGATATGTTTTCTTCTCTTCAAAATCCACAACATGCCTCAAATTTTGTTTCTGGACTAGTATCTTCTTGCATATATGTCTTGCGTTCACAATAGCACTTCTCGAATTTTCAATTGGCTTATTGTTGCTCTCACGATTGTGTTTGGAGTCTGTGTGTACACTTATAACATGGGTTAGAGATTTCTATATGCCATTAACATTCAGTCATTCGCTACAGCTAATCCTCCTCTATCCAACACAAACTATGTGGTTATCGTGATCATCATAGTTGGGTTGGGTAGTGTATTCATCAATCTTGGTTTCAAGAATCTGAGGAGCAATTCTGATAGGTATCATCATTATCCATCATTATCCATGTATTGATTAGAGGGTTGATTCTGATGAACCTAATTTGAACTTTGCAAGTGATCAATAATGCGACAACGTGATCCTCTTTCACCTATTACGGTCTGACATGTGACAAAATTTCTAAATCCTTCTTCAATATGAGTATGCTTGAAGCGCTCTATTGTATCTTTCTATGTTTATCTCCATAACTGTATTTGATGAAATTATTTCTGAACGAAAAATTAAATAAAATGATAAAATTAGAATAATAGATGCGGTATTAATAAGTTTGCTGCGGTATTTAACAA
This sequence comes from Cardiospermum halicacabum, assembly GCA_031304145.1. Lineage (NCBI taxonomy): Eukaryota > Viridiplantae > Streptophyta > Magnoliopsida > Sapindales > Sapindaceae > Cardiospermum > Cardiospermum halicacabum. The sequence goes on from CM062397.1 coordinate 19,880,382, forward strand.
TCCCCTATTATTATTGTGTGTAAAAAAAAAAAAAAAAAAAACTTTAATATCAAATTAATTTGATTAAATTTTAAATTTTGATAATTTCACCTAGTGTATAGATTATAAATAATTATAATTTTAATAATAAAAGTAGTATTCAAATTAAGAATATTTTTTATTGATTAAATAAAATAATATAAAAAGTCAAACTAAATTAATACTATTGCCGTCAGACTCCTACTTGGTGGGATTTGGTGGGATTTAAAACGGCAGTCCTGATTGTTATATTATACTGTGTTTATTTATGGATGTTTTATTATGATTTATTACTTTTCATAACCAAAACATGTATTCGAATTTATTAGTGGAAAATTAAAAAAGTGAAAGACTAGTAAGTAAATCGTATACATAAATAATATTTTCGGTAAAATTATTTAAATACATCCCTTAGAATATAAGGAAGGTACATTTATAAACATTTAATAAATATATTATCGTTTATGTAAATTTGTTGTGAATTAATATATATATATATATATATATATAAATGAATATGATATCATAAAATGAAAATTTAGAACGTATAATTTTTATTAATTTTACTTTACAAAATATTTTATTAGAAAATAGAAAAGTATAAAAATAACAGTGAAGAGATGTTAGTCAATAATACCTAGTATCTCCTGTACAAAATATCTTCACTAAGAAATAGGAAAGTATATAAATAATAAAGAGATGTTAGTCAACGATGTCCCATTCGCATTTTATATTTTCAACACTATTTATTTTTCTAATAATATGTTATGAGCAAATATATCATGTCATTTTTATAGTGGCAACTCTATGCTTACTTTATTTCAAAGAAATCAAATACATACAACTCTTATAAGTTAATCACAGCAAAACATTGGTTATAATCACAAATGGTTATAACATACCATTCAATTTCATTACATTATAATATTATAATTCATATACACTATCCTATGCTTTCATTTTCTCATTTATGTTGTAGGAACAAATATAGGTTCATCCATTTTAGTTGGATGAATTTACATCTTCCTCATCTCTATAAATAACAATAAGGTGAAAAGATAATTCTTTGACACCTAAACCAAATCACACAGCCAAAAATACCTTAGCAAGCTTTGATTTTCCCAAATCCATTTATCAAAACCGAATGCAAGGAAATTATGATTGGTAATAGACTATCAAAGAGTTCAAAAAATAAATAAATGTTTGGATAGACTGAATTTTGGCTTCTGACTTCTGAAAGCTATTTCAGATGGTGTTTGGGTAACTACCAAAAGTGCTTCTGCCCTCCCAGAAGCTCTTCCAAATGACGTAAAAATATTAACTTCCTGAAAATGGCTTCCACTTCTCTTCTTCTACAGACAGAAGTTAAAAGTAGAAATAATCTTAAGCAGACCCATTAAATACTTAAAAGTACTATATTTATATAAAGTATTTAGGAGTGATCATCTAAATGCATGTACATCCATACATATATATATATAATTAACTCGTGCCTAAAAATTGATGTTTACTGCTCTCCAAAAACCATTCTAAGTTTATGCTTTCCAAAATCATTCTAATACAATAAAAATTTGCATGCTTCACTACTGTTGAGAACTTGAGATATGATGCAATTTTTGGCGGGCGAAGCAAATATCATTTGCAATTAATCTAAACCCTCACAGGCTTTAATCAGAAAAGAATACTCATATGCTGTTTCGTTGCATTGACTATACCGCCCACCTTCCCCGAAATGCCCTCCACACATATTTGTTTTTAGAATGATTGAACCAGAACAATTAGAACATGTTTTATCTCGTACTTTAGCCACCCATTTTGCAGCTTCCCACACCCCAACTCTGAAAATGAATATCATATTATAATGTTTAAAATACAAAAGCAAGATGCACCAGGGGAGTAAGTATTTGATATGAATAAGTCTATCATTACGTATTACAGGAAGAAGTTTAGATCTAATTAGCATGTGTGGAAATTGTTGTATAATTAGCATGTGTGGGTAGTTGTGTGGATAAGTCTGTACAGTTACTAAGAAGTTATTAAGCAGTTATATGTGTCTTGTACAGTTATGTGTCTTGTACAGTTATATATATGTAAAGTCGAGAGATTTGTAGGCGGTGTTGGTTTTTTATTGAAGTCTGTAAGACATTGCCAATGGCAAGGAGTGTAACAGACCACTCGAATGTCTGTTTGTTCTAAGTAATACAATATATATTACTACTAAGATTTGTAGATCATAACATTTTGGTATCAGAGCGGTTCGGTCAGGAAGAAATGACGAGTAAGAAGCAAGATAATCGGTTAGAGTCAATGGAGAAAGAAATGGAAGAGTTACGGGAAGTAGCCCGAAGTAGTGAACAAAAAATATCGGACATGCAAACCGAGTTACAAAAACAAATTAAAGACTCTGTCGAAAACTTACAACAAGAATTCAATAAGATGGTGGATAGGTTGATTACTCAACAAAACATGGATAAAGGCAAACACATTCTGGAGGAAGAACCCGTGGAAAGCGCGAGAATGGAGTATGTGAGTCGAAATCCTAGACACTCATACCAAGAACCTCATGTAAACTGCAGGGGTCGACCCTATCGAAGGCAGCCAAGTGAATCAACGGAGGAGAATCGATTACCTGACTGGCGTCGAGATTGTAAACCCCGTAAGATTGAGATGGCAATTTTCTCCAGCGACAATCTGGACTCTTGGGTGAGTAAGGCAGAACGTTTTTTTTCTGTAGGCGGATTCACGGATGCAGAAAAAATCGAGTTGGCAGCCATGAGTTTGGATGGCGTGGCCTTATCATGGTTTCGGACTATGGAGAACCGTGGTGGGTTCACATGTTGGGAGGAACTCAAGAGGAGACTCTTTCGACAATTCCGGCCACAACACGAGGGTAGCCAATTGCAGCAATTCCTCTCCCTACAACAAGTCGGAACAGTGGCAGAATATAGAGATCAATTCTGGACATTAGCCGCTTCTTGTCCAGAAGTTGCTGATGATGTACTTTGTACCACTTTTATCAAAGGATTACAAAATTACATACACTCAGAATTGCTCTTATTAGAACCAAGGGGATTGGCGGCCATAATCGATAAAGCACTCGGCATTGAAGAAAAACTCCAAGAGCAGAGACATCTTAAGTGGGCTACAATGGGGAATCTGCGACAACCCACAGTTCAGAGGCCCGATGTGCAAAAAAGGCCCGAAGGACGAAAGGATGACCCAAAATATGTTGTACCACCTTTTAAACGCTTGACAGGAGCAGAATTACAAGAGAAACGAGAGAAAGGGTTATGCTTCCGCTGTGATCAAAAATTTGCACCGGGACACCGTTGCCAAAATAAAAGTCTACACGTCTTGGCAGTTATGGATGACGAAGAGGACACCGCAGAGGAGGATCCCATTGACGAGGAAGTCGTGGAAGATGTATCGGTGGCGGCCACTTCAGTACTCGGGTTGGATACACCAAGAACAATCCGGTTTCGGGGCACAATTGGAGAGGAAGTAGTCACTGTTTTGGTTGATACAGGAGCAACTCACAATTTTATCTCACACTCTTTGGCCTATAGACTCGCTCTATATCCGGCACAAACTCATAACTACAATATTACATTGGGGAATGGTGTCACAGTGGCTGGTGGAGGGGTCTGTAAGCAGGTGGTGCTAGCAATTCAAGGTACCAGTATTGTACAAGACTTTCTTCCAATGGAGCTTTTTGGTACTGATGTTATTCTGGGTTGTCAATAGATGCAAACCTTGGGAGATGTTGTGTTTAATTGGAACTCCAAAACAGTCCGCTACAAACAACATCAACGTTGGCAATGTCTGCGGGGAGATCCCACTCTTATGAGAGCCTTGGTTTCTTACAATTCTTTGAGTAAGAGTACACAATACGACGATGAAGTCTATTTGTTGGTTTTATCAACAGAAGACAATCACACCGGAGTTACTAACGTTGCAGTGGAAGGGGTTCTGCACGACTTTCGCGATGCATTTTGCATGCCCAATTCGTTACATCCACGAAGAAATATTGAACACCAAATCGTTCTAAAGGAAGGGGAGGGACCTGTCAATGTGAGACCTTACCGGTATCCGCAACACCAGAAGGATGAGATTGAAAAACTGGTGAGTGAAATGTTACAGTCGGGAATTATCCAACACAGTTGCAGTCCTTATGCAAGTCCTGTATTGCTTGTCAAGAAGAAAGATGGGAGCTGGCGTTTCTGCATCGATTATCGTGCTCTCAATAAGGTGACAGTTTCAAATAAATTTTCCATTCCAATAATAGACGAATTATTGGATGAATTGTATGGTGTGAAGGTGTTCTCTAAGATTGATTTAAAATCTGGCTATCACCAAATCAGAATGCAACCTGAGGATATTTCTAAAACGGCTTTTCGTACCCATCAAGGCCACTACGAATTTTTGGTTATGCCTTTGGCCTTACTAATGCTCCCGCAACATTTCAACATCTGATGAACCATATATTTGGTCCTCATCTACGGAAGTTCGTGCTTGTTTTTGATGATATCCTCATTTACAGTAAAACGATGTCTGAGCATATAGATCATTTATTCAGCGGGAAAAATTATATGCCAACAAAAAAAATGTCTATTTGGACAGCCCACGGTGGAGTATTTAGGGCATATAATTTCTCAGGATGGGGTGTCAGCAGATGACAAGAAAATTCAGGATATTAAACTTTGGCCTGAACCTACTTCTGTCAAAGCGTTGCGAGGGTTTCTTGGTTTGACAGGGTATTATCGGAAGTTTATTAAAGATTATGGTAAGAAGGCGGCTCCTCTAACTGCGATATTGAAGAACAACTTTCACTGGACAGCAGCAACTACAGCAGCTTTTCATGATTTAAAGGAGGCAATGTGTACTGCCCCAGTTTTAGCCTTACCAGATTTCTCCCAACAATTTATTATTGAAACAGATGCTTCCGGAAGTTGGGTAGGTGCAGTACTAATGCAACATGGCCGTCCAATTGCTTTCTTTAGCCAGCCTTTGTCTTCCACCTCTCGAGTTAAGTCTGTGTATGAACGAGAATTAATGGCGATTGTTCTTGCAGTGCAAAAATGGAGAGCATATCTTTTGGGGCAACAATTTGAAGTGCGCACCGATCAGCAGAGTCTCAAATATTTGTTAGAGCAACGCGTCATCAGTCCGGAATGCCAACGGTGGGTTAACAAATTGATGGCATATGATTTTCGCATTGTATATAAAACCGGAAGTAGTAATCGAGTTGCAGATGCCCTTTCTCGTCGAACTGAAGTTCCTGTGGCCATGAGTACTGCTTATTCATTATCTGCCATCACAATGATTCATACTGTGGATGTTACTAAAATAGTAGAGGAGATTCAACAGGATCCAGACCTATCTCAGATAGTTTCTCAACTCAAAACCGATGCCAATTCTAAACCACCATTCTCTATGCATAACGGGAAGTTGTTCTATAATGACAGGTTGGTGATTTCTAAATCTTCTGTCTTTATCCCTATATTGTTGCAGGAAGCTCACTGCAGTAATGTTTCTGGCCATGGGGGCATTCAAAAAACATATAAACGAATATCCAGAGAATTGTTTTGGCATGGGATGAAAGCAGATGTAGTCACTTTTATTTCACAATGCCACATTTGCCAGCAACAAAAATATAGTTCTTTGACTCCATCAGGTCTACTTCAACCTCTTCCGATTCCGGATCAAATTTGGGAGGATATTTCAATGGATTTTGTCGAAGGACTTCCTAAATCCTCTGGATACAATGCAATTATGGTGGTGGTTGATCGACTTAGTAAGTATGCACACTTCATTGCTCTGAAACACCCTTTTACTGCTCTCAGTGTGGTTTCAGTCTTTATTCGAGACGTAGTGAGATTGCATGGAATCCCGAGATCTATCATCTCTGACCAAGAAAAGATTTTTCTAAGTCATTTTTGGCGTGAGCTTTTTAAGTCTGAAGGTACCAAGTTGAATAAAAGCACAGCTTATCACCCACAGACGGATGGGCAGACAGAGGTCACTAACCGATCCTTAGAGGCCTACCTACGTTGTTTTTGTGGTGATAAGCCATCTCAATGGTTCCAATGGCTTCCTTGGGTTGAGTTCAGCTATAATACTTCCTATCACTCTTCACTTCAGACTACTCCTTTCCGTGTTGTTTATGGTCGTGATCCTCCTCCTATCCTACGCTATCAATTTGGAAAGTCTCCTGTTGCTGCAGTGGATCAGCTTTTATCGGAACGCAATGCAATGTTGGATTTCTTGAAACAACACCTAATGAAGGTGCAGCAGTATATGAAACGTCGTGAAGATCGTCATCGTCGTCATGTTGTTTTTGAGGTAGGTGATCTTGTCTATCTGAAATTAGCTCCATACAGGCAAAAATCTTTGGCAACCAGGATGAACTAGAAACTCTCTCCTCGATTCTACGGTCATTTTCGCGTTCTCAGACGGATTGGTTTGGTTGCATATGAGTTGGAGTTGCCTGCTTCTTCCCAGATTCATCCTGTCTTTCATGTCTCTCAATTGAAGAAAGCTTTAGGTCCCAACCAAAACGCTTCCACTTTTCCTACTTCTCTCTCCGCCGATATGGAGCTCGTTCTTCAACCTGCAGCAGTGCTTGGTGTTCGTCCATGTGTTCATCGTCCAGGTATTAATGAAGTTCTTATTCAATGGCAGAACATGTTTGCCGAAGATGCTACGTGGGAATTCTCAGATGTCATTATGCAACAATTTCTTGACTTCCACCTCGAGGACAAGGTGCAATTGAAAGGGGGGAGTAATGATATGAATAAGCCTATCATTACGTATTACAGGAAGAAGTTTAGATCTAATTAGCATGTGTGGAAATTGTTGTATAATTAGCATGTGTGGGTAGTTGTGTGGATAAGTCTGTACAGTTATTAAAAAGTTATTAAGCAGTTATATGTGTCTTGTACAGTTACGTGTCTTGTACAGTTATATATGTAAAGTCGAGAGGTTTGTAGGCGGTGTTGGTTTTTTATTGAAGCTGTAAGACATTGCCAATGGCAAGGAGTGCAACAGACCACTCGAATGTCTGTTTGTTCTAAGTAATACAATATATATTACTACTAAGATTTGTAGATCATAACAGTATTTACCATAGAAAACAGAAGGTACTAGTTTACCTTGAGTCATGAAAAGAAGCTGTGACAAGAACTGAAGGATAGCAAACGCCACTAGCAATGTTATCATAAGGAGAATAACTTCGTATTGACTTGAATTCGGACTCTATTTGTGGATTGCCAAATTCTTCATAATCAAGAGTGGTGAGAGGCAAACTCGGGTCCAATAATGTATTGCATATATCAAGGAATGGTACCTGACAATAATCATCAGACATAATTAATAAATCAGTAATGAAAGGTCAATGGTATGTGGCAGTATCTAAGTCTAACCTTCAAAATGGCTGCACGAAGTAGCTGCGGGTACATATTTATGGCTGCTCCAACAACAAGACACCCTGCACTAGAACTCATGGCAGCAAGTCGATCTCTACAAATATAACCCTCATTAATCAAGTACATCCCACATGATACGAAGTCGAGTATAGAATTTCTTTTGCATATTCCTGTACCAGATTTATGCCATTCAGAATCAACACCACCGCCACCCCTGCCCCACAACAACACATTAGTCTTATGAGCCATAGCTCATGCACATTTAATGTCAGCAAGCAATCAACAAGTACCTGCCGATTTCATATTTAACACAACTGAACATAGAAAGCTAACACAAGAACATCAGTAAGAGTGTCATGGTAGATAATTTTATATAATTCAAAACAGAAGCAATGTTTAACAATAAGGACTCATTGATATGAAAGTTAGAGCTGCCACAGCAACCAGCAGCATAGTGGTAAAGGAAATGAAAAAATAAATAGAAGTTTAATTTTTTAAAACAGTTTCAAGATCGCTACATAACATTTGATCAAGACAATCCAGAATCAATGACAGGATAAACCTTACATGTTCTAAAAATTTATGTGTTAATACTAAATTAATCAGAGGTTGGCATAACACTGCCCATATAAAAAATTGCTGATATGCCTAGTTATTCTCACAAATGGAAGGAAATCTAAAGAGAGAGTCCCACTTATCTAAAGAGATTAAACAGTTCAATGCACGATTGGACTATTGATCAATTGTGGTCTACAAGAAAAATAATGAAGAAGAGTCAGAATAAGTAACTAACCTCACATCAGCAAATGCCAACACCCAACCACGATCCAGTAAACTTAGGCGGTCCGAACACCAACTTTTATCCAGAACTTCTCCATATGCTCCATAGACCTGTAGCAGTCCAGGAGACTGACCCTTCTGTGAGTTTTTCTGAGAGTACAAGATTGTCAGAGGAATAATGACACCATCATGAGATACAACGTCTTTCCTATCACACTGATAGGCACTGGAGATAGTCTTCCATCTTTGTGACGTAGTATTTTGGTTATTTTCTTCTTCATGGTTTTGTTGGTGGATAAATTCATCAGTGTGTTGATAGTATGCAGAGAAATTGGATCCAACAATATCAGAAGCATTGCCTATTTCATCTTGCTGCACAATTGAGAACACCTTTCTAGACATGTCATAGTCAACAATCACATCAGGCATCTGTGCATTCCAAAAAAGAGAAAATAAGCGCATTAAAACCAGAAGTAATGAGCTGCAGTAAGCTAGCTCTCGCAGCCATATATAATTGCAAGTAAGCAGATTCAACGAATCCAGATGACCTCAGAGAAATCACCCGAAAAATATTTGTTAGCTCATACAAAATGTTTCGTTCAGCAAGAGTGATTCAGAATATTTGTTAGCCTTGCACTGGCTAGTAATACCACAGATAATATACTGATTATGAGATAGAAATCACCACAAGAAGAAAGAGAAAAGAGTTGAGAATATCAGATATCAGTATTCTTCATCTATTGTAAGATTATGAGAAGTTATACCACTGGAGATGAAAGTACAGCACGGTACACTGACTTCATGAAGTCATGGTTTGAACCTGGAAGAATGCTACATGAAGATGAGGGCAGAGGAAAAAACCATGGATCAAGATGCTCAATCTCCATCTGAAACTGCAAAGTCACACAGGAACTGTAAGTAGTGACTATTATTAAACTAAATAAAAGTCCAAACAATAGAGACAATGCTGGCTAGTACATCTAACATTTCTCTCCTAGTTTCACTTTTTAAAATATAAGCCATTCCCAATGTCATAATTGATAGTAACATCAACAAACTACAGAACTGAATAATTCACAAAAGCAACGTTTGTCACAGCAAATTTCACTGTACTAAAAAATATTTGTGGGGATGCCAACGTCCTGATATGATCTCAGCCTATGAAAATATAGACACTGAAATCCACCCTTCCAACGTTGTGGTAACTTACTAATACTTTGTGACAGGTAACCTTCCTTCAAACAGTACATATTGATTATCACTTCTGCTAGGAAGCAGATAAGGGCAGGGTTTATGGGTGATACTGGCACACTTCAGAATATGTTAATATATCACACCTAGGAGACCAGAGTTAAACTGAAATGAGCTCCCAATTCAGATCAGAGCCTAGATATTGATAAGGATACCCAGATTGTATTTGGAAATATTGAAACCACAGAATCTCTACTGAAAAGGATATCGCAAGGCCACCTTTGCATATTGCAGCTACTTTGGCAATTACAGATGTTAAAATTTTTTAGTAAGCCTTTTAGATATCAACCCAGATAGCTAATGAGATTAGATATCGTATTCTTTAACATAAGACAATAAAAGAAATTCTGCAAGCTGTATGTAAAGGGCAGACAGTATTTAACACCAAAGTTACAATGGAGTCCCTACCTTCAACTTCTCCACATGTTTGAATAACTGTTTGTTTATAAATTTGCATTGGGCTTATATTGGATAAAAGACTCTGTTAAAAGGGCTCAGATACTATTATCGAGCTCATTCTTAATACCTTAAGATCTCAGCTCGAGTGATTTTAGATGATGATATGATTCTATCAGCTATTTTGAACAAGAATTACATTATGAGACTTTTGATACCTTATTATCAATTTTAATAGGTAAAGAGATGGAACATAGCATGCTGACACCTTTTCGATTGAGAAAGAGCACTAAATGTCCATTGAATATGTCCAAATCTTGAAAGCTGGTATCTTCACTAGGAAGAATGATATCCTGAATAAAAAGAAAAAGCAAGTAAGAGGAGGAGAAAAATAAACAGTAACCAAATAAATATTACAACAAAAACTAGCACAATCCAAATTATAAGATGACCTGCCATTTATCTGTGTGAATATCTTCTATTCGGCACCTAGCCAAGTAATAATCTCCCCTAGTAGACCACATCTCATTTTCACTTAAAGGAGCATTAGTAAGAATATAGAATAAACCAGAATGATGTTCCACAAAACACTGTACTCCAGAAACACGCTTATGTATTCTGTTCAACCCAGCTAATGGCTTTGCTGCATCTATCAAATAAACCTGCAAAAAAGGCAGTAGAGTGTAAGCACAACAATGAGAGAAAGTTAGTGAACACCTACACTTAAAGGAAGCAAAACAAAATAGGTAAATGCCTTCCTCAGATGATGTCCTCGAGTTTGAATTCACAGTAATAAACTTTGCATCTTTGGTGCTTGTTATATCCACACAAAAGCTGGAATCACCTTCTGTAAATACAACCTTGTCATCTGGATCATTTGATTCTAGTTTCATATAGTGGACCCTAGTGCAAAAAACAATACAATAATCAATGATCCCTGTCCTCAATACTCATCGTAACAACAATAAACTAATTTACCTGCAAGGCCGCAAATTCTCGTCACATGTCGTATAGAACAAAGTCTTGCTATCTTGAGCCCAAGCCAAGCTAACAACTCCATCAACTGGCAACCTAGGAACAATAAATCCATTTCTAATATCCTTAATTTGCAAAACGAATCTCTCACTGCCACTAGTGTCAAGCGTATAAGCTAAAAAATTATGGTCCGGCGAAACTCGACATGTACCAATATGAACATAACCTACAGATACAACAGAAGTTCGTACTCTACACTCAATTAAACAGATACTACTTAGAACCCAAATCATTATTTTGAAGAATCAAAGAGTAAAGTAAGAGTTACCATATTTTTCAGCAACTTGATTCCAATCAAGCAAAACCTGCTCTTTTCCTCTCGACTGAAGGACAGACTTCAACCAACCGGTACTCGACAGTGTCTCCAACCTCCTACAGAGAACCGGATACTCCTTTCCCTCAGGTATATACTGGTAGTACAACCATGGTCCCCAGCGCTCAGGAGGAGTGGAAATGGTATCAGGCATTCGCGATTTCATCTCGGAGAAGAGAGTCCGCTGTAGGTTTCGAGTATCGGCCATGAAAGAGTCGGAATAGGAATTCTCTTGGTGGAGGTAGTTGATGAAATCAGGGTCGTCGGTTTGTTTCTTCATCCAATGGTAAGGATCTTGCCAGATGTGTCCATGAGCAAAGACAGTGAACGGGACTTTCTTAGCGACTGGTCGAGTCTTCGCAGTGGTGCTCTGTAGTCGTACTATTAGCTTCCGCAGAAGCCTCATGCTTCTCTCCCGCCTCCAATAACATCTTAAAATGCTATTTAACCTGCGAGTGTTTTTTTTTTAATTAAAAAAAATAAAAAATTAATTAATTAATTAAGATCCGACGTGTTAGTTAGAGAGATTAACCAACAAAATCACGATCACAACAAATGAAAGTCAAAAAATAAATGATTGGTTAACAAAATAAAAAAGGAAATGCTGACGTGGCAAGGAAACAAGTGAAGAGGTGGAGAGAGACCCACTTACAAAAAATATATAAATAACTTTCTCTCTTCTTCTTCGCACCATTAAGGACCCCATTGTTTGTGGACTCGCTCCGTGTCTGTCTCTTCTGTACTCTCCACGATTCGATTCAAGGTCCAATGCAAACGACTCCTTTTTCACTTTCCACTCTTATTACTCTTCTTTTTTCTAACAAATTTCTTTTCATTCAGTTCAACGCTCAATTGTGCTTCCTTTCGAGTCTTCTTCTCCATTTGCTTCAATGGGCTGTGTCTTCTCCAACCAAGCCGAACGAGATGGTATGATTCTTCAATCTCACTTTTCTTCATCGGTTCATGTTTACAGATAAACACTGCATTTCTCTGTTTTTGATTTCCATCACTCTGTTTCTTGTATGGGAAGTGTATGGAGTTAGTTATCTTTTTTGAAGTTTTGTTAGTGTTTGTTTCCTGTTTGTGGCAATGGTGGTTGATCTTTTGCAAAATTGGTTTTTTTCTAATGTGGGTTTGAAATTGATCGTCAATTATCATGTTGAAATGTTTGATATCTTGATTTCCAGCTGTTGAATGGGTGCTTTCTTGTTGTTTATTCGGTTAATTTTTCCGTCTGATTTGATTCTATTATCATGGTTACTGAAATGTTGAATCTCTACTCTGTTTATGGTAATGAGTATCATGTCTTGATGCAATGTTCCAAGATAAAGAATCAAGTTTACATGAGTTGAACACTGGTGATCATAAGTGGTCTAAGTTAGATGATTAATTAATTACTTACCTTTTTTTATGCTCTCTCATACATTGCATGATTCACCTCTTGATTCTTTGCCATTAATGAAATACGCCATATGTGAATTTGTAACTGCACCGTGGAATTGATGAATGATCTTATGAATGTGAACTCACTAATTTAGTCAAGATTCATGTTTATCTTGTTCTCAAGTTAGATATGTATTTCTCAACATGCTTACATTTGTCAATTGCATTGAGTCACACATGGACTCACTCATATATGGTGTGCCGTTGAGTTTATCTTTAAAGTAAAACCAATGATGCCTGCATTTATTTTTCAATCAGTTGCTTATTGTCCAGTTAGTTCCGGCTTTTTTCTAATTCATGTATGAGAATATGATGAGATGTACAAACTTGATTTTGGTTACAATTATTTGTCTGATGTAAACTAGTTTTCTTGCTAATACCATCACAGCGAATAAGAAGAGAATCCGGAAGCCAAGACCTTGGAGGCATACAGAACCAATCACCAGGCGACAACTGAAACGGATGCGTGCAGAGTTCTGGGACACTGCTCCACACTATGGTGGTCGAAGAGGTAACTTTACTGTGATTTATAACTTACGTTTGTTGATATCTTACAATGTGAATTAGAGAGTCAGCATTATAATACTAAATCAATCTATACAAAATACTTAAGACTGAAATGTATGTTAGAGTTTCTTAACAGTAGTTCCTAATATTTTCTTTGGGAGGTAAATATGCTTTTGTGTGCCAGTGTGTCAATTCATATGTTCTTGTTGCTAAGCTGATAAATACCAGGCAGAGTTTGTTGTTTGATTAAATAAACTATTCCTTCCTGCATATCAAAAGCATTTTCAAGAACTCTATTGACAATGACTTTTCTACTTCCCTCAGAAGTATGGGATGCACTAAAGGTTGCTTCTGAATCAAACTTAAAGACAGCAGAGAGAGCCATTGAAAACGCTGGTATTATTGTCGAGAACGATGATTTGACAGTGGTCTACGATGACAGAGGTGATTAATCTTCCCATTCTCCTCCTTACTTGCTCTCATGTACAGTTCCAATCCTGACAGGACTCTTTGTATGTTGCAGGTGTGAAGTATGAATTACCCAGATACATCTTCAACTCGCCTGTTAATATGATCCGGGGACGACGATAGTCATTTGACAACGTACAGAATGCTTCAGTTAGACTGTAAATCTTGTAGATTGGTATCAAATGGGTAGCTCAAAGTCATCATTTTACAAATACAAAGTGCGTAAGCAAAGTAAATAGCAGACAGGATACAAGCGGTGAGATTTCTCAGAATCTTATGATTCATTACATAGCATTCATACTACCTCTCAAATGTAAACAACATAGCAATGATTTCGTATAGTGATTCTGTTAGATATATACTCATTTCAGGAAGATATTAGATTGTGAACTATGAAACATTTGCCAGTAGTAGTACTATTGGCTTTTTGAGTATACAACAAAAATAACATTCACTTTCATGTGTGTTTCATATTTTGGGTTGGGCCAAGTGGAGTGGACTCTATCTGCAATGCAATGTGTATAGGTGTAGCATTTCTAGGTTCTATTTTCCAACACCAAAACGCCGCAAAGCAGCAGCAACAGCCCAGGTCACGTGTATAGTGGTTGGTGTCAAAATAGATTAATCACAGATTTAGAACACATAACTACACTTTTGTCTCTCGAGAACTAGACATTTTTAGACTTTTCCTATGAATTGGAATCATTGTTTCCACTCTCTCCTATCAATTAAAAGTCAGCTTCATTGGATTCTCCAGTCAAAAATTTCATCACCACCATGATAAGTTTCTGTCTTTAATTAATCTTATTGGAACTAGTTAAATACTAACACATTTGCAAACTGACTACTGGGTTAATTAAATACCACTTTCACTTATACAAAAGCCAGAAGACACTTGAAGTTAATGTCACTCAACTGGAATCTCAGCTATATATTTAATGCATTTAAGAGTCTTCAATCTTATAACACAGCAGTCAATTATTTCATAAACAGCAAACAGACATAGACAATCACATCCACTATGGTTCATTATTTAGATACAATACGGTTGAATGTTGGAGAATATATAAAGATACAAGTAACATGTATTTGTATTTATATGTGAACTGTAAAGTATAGAAAATGACTTAATAATATTGACAGAAGAAGTTAAAAAGAGAGCAGTAGTAAGTACTGTTCGACTGTATAAATTTAAATAAAGGAGGGGGGAGGTACAATGTTAGAGTTGATATTGATAGTGAAACTTGTCTTGTTGCAGGCAGTGAGTAGTGCACTTATAATTTGTGGTCCATGTTTCAGAATCCAATATTTTCAATTGCATTTCTTTATGGTTTTTTTTTTATTATATTGACCTACAGGGATGATATTAGGTCATTGAATAAATATAGTGAGGTATCATTGCATATATTGCATGTATTGATGTTAGGTGATTAATTAAATATAGCAAAATAAAAAAATAAAAAAATTACTCTTGTATCAATGTCCACTTTATTTATTGTAGGATTTATATAACCGTAAAATTCAAATATTATATTAAAAAAATAATAAAATATGGCCCATTAAAATTTTAATTCAAAAATAAATTAATTATCAAAATTATATATTAAATTTATAAAAAAAAATAGCTGAATTTTAAAAAATTAATAGAATCTAAATTTAGAGAATCCAAAAAAAAAAAATAAAAATAAACAACATATATACTTTTTGAACTTTATTGCTCAACATCTTTTTTTTCTTCCCGTCTTCTCCTTTTCAACACCCATTTATACTAGCTTTTATATATAAAAATAGATAATATATGAATGTACTAAATTATTTTTATTAATTACAACTCAACGGTACTAAATCTCGTTCAACTTCATTGCTCCTCTTGACTCTTCTTTGATCTTCATATGTATGCTTTAGAACATGCTTATTATTTATACCCAAAATAACTTCATTTTATTTTCAAGGTGAAATTTAGGAGACTGTTGTGTAATTAAATCAAATGGTCTTTAAGTAGATTTACAACAAATTAACACTTCCACTTTATCAAGATTTCATGTGAACCACTATGTATACCAGGTCGAACTCTTAAAATAACTTTTGGTGTCACAAGTAACTCTATATCAGCACTTAAATCAGTAGACCAATGTTGCACTATATATTGAGCACTAACTGCAATTTTCAATCGAGAGACGTGGAAAACGAGGTGAATGTGAGCATTTGAAGGTAATTCTAACTCATATGCTACTTGTCCCACCATAAGATTTTAAAAGATCAATAATAACGAGGAGACTGTTTTTCATTAGTGCATTTCAAGAAACTCTTATGGCCATAAAGAGCTAATTTCAAATACACCAAATGTCCATTCGTATCATCATTATCTCTTATGTGCTTATAATCATTTATTGTTACTCTCAAACGCTCATTCAACTCATCCAACATAGCATCACTTTATGAACAAGGCATCCATGTAATATTATAATCTCCATGAATAAGGCATCCATTGTAAAAGCTGTGAATGAGTGTTTTAATTCACAAAATGTGCAAATTTACTGATCTTATCCACTATTACCATAATCACATCCATACCTGATGATTTTCGAAGTTCCTCAATGAAGTCCATGGATAAATCTTCCCAAATCCGGTTAGGAACAGGCAGAGGCTACAACAATCCACCTAGAGTGATGGTAGAATATTTTTGTTATTAACACAGTGTATAGCCAGCCACAAATTTAGTAACACTTCTCTTCATGTCATTTCAATACAATGATAATCTTTTATACGTCTTTAAAATGCCTCCATGACCAAATGGATTACTACAATGAGCTTTTTTGATTAACAAATGAAGGAGTGAAGAATTCTTAACCACCATCAATCGATCATCATAAAATAAGAAACCATAAACCACTGCATAAGGTGGTTTATGTCTAGCATTTGTTAACCAAATTTGTTTAAGTTTACTCAGATTTTCATCCTGGTCAACTTCTTTTAACAAGACAAAAATATTTACAAGTGAGATATTCTTATATCTGACAAACTTACTGCCTATACTCTTCGTGATCAAGCATCTACTACTTTATTTTCAATTCCGAGATTATAAATTATTCTAAAATCATACCCATCAATTTTTAAACCATTTTTATGTTCAACACTCACCAAATTTTGTTTTAATAGAAACTTCAAACTTTAGCGATCAGTGTGTATCACAAATTGATTTCCCAATAGATAAGCCCTCATTTCTTTACTACTAGTACTACGGACATTAACTCCCTCTTATAGACTATTTAAGTTGAGCTTTTGAAGATAGAGCTTGGCTGAAATATGCAACCGGTCTACCTTCTTGCATCAATGTAGCACCTAAACCACAACTCGAAGCATCTGCTTCAATTACAAAAACCTTAAAAAACTCAAGCAACTTTAACATTGAACCTCACACATAATGTTTTCAACATGTTGAAAGCTTCTCTAACTTCTTTTTTCGAATGAAACTTATCTTTCTACGAAAAATTTGTCAAAGGATAAGGCACATTTTATATCCTTGAACAAACTTTTTATAATAAGTTGAAGCCTAAAAATCCTCTCAATTCTTTGATTTTTTAAGAAATTGACCACTTTATCATAACACGAATTTTTCTTTGTCAGTTGCTACTCCTACCTTGGAGATCACATGCCCCAAATATTTTATTTGAGATTGAGCAAATAAACACTTATTCTTACTTGCAATCAATTATTGATCATTGAGAATTTATAAGACCTGCCAAAGATGCGCTTCGTGATCTTTAAGTATTTGACTATACATCAATATATCGTCAAAAAATACCAATAAAAATTTCCTAAATTGATGATTGAATATTCGTTTCATCAAAGTTTAAAAAGTTGTTGGAGTATTATTCAAACTAAAAGCCATAACTAAGAACCCATAATGGTCATGATATGTCCTGAATGCCATATTTTTTACATTAATAGGTTTTGATGATAATTTGATTTTAGATCTAATTTTGAGTATACACATAATGTGACTCATCTAATAACTCCTTAATCATCAAAGTGGGGAATCGATCAATTACTATTACCTTATTCAATGCTCTGTAATCAATACAGAAGTGCCAGCTCTGATCATTCTTTCGAACTAACACAACATGATTGGAGTAGGGACCGCCACTGGTTTGTTCCATGCCTCAAGCATTTCTCCAACTAATTTTTCAATCGCCTCTTTCTGATACTGAAGATATCAGTATGGTCTCACATTTACTGGTTATTCACCTTCCTTCAAGTTGATGTCATGATCTCTACCTCCAAAAGAAGATAATTGAGTGGAACAATCAAAGACACTACTGATTTCTAATAACACCTTTTAAACTTGTATAAATAATTCTTCATCTACTGTCTTAACATCTTGAAGTGAATTAATTTCCAACCAAACAAATTCATTACCTCCTTCAACATATTTCAATAATCCTTTGAGACTAACAAGAGCTTTATTTAGACAAAGATCTCCTTTCAAAACTATCCAACTCCCATTCAACTTGAATTTCATCATCAATTTAACCCAATCATGTCACATAGTCCCTAATCCTTGCAACCACTTCACCCAAAAAAAAAATAATATCGCATCCTCATAATTCCATGGATAGATATTCTTCAATAATCTTTATTCCCTTAAGATGTAATACTAAATCTCTGCAAATTCCATATCATTTAATTGATGCTCCATTTTTTATTATTACTCCATAATTCTTTCTGCACTATAATATGAAATTAGTCAATTAAAAAAAATATCTCTATATCCCCAACAATTCTTTTAATATTCAAAGCTTGAGGTATTGTTAGACCTATTAAAGATCTAATAGATAGTTCTATTGTCTTGTCGGATTCAATGGCATCTTTCACTTTCAACCTCATCTTTCATTACTAACATGACTTGTAAAGACTTACTCTTACATATATGGTCGGGAATATATTTAACATCACACCTATAACAAAGACCTTTTTTCCCTTACTGTTGTCAAACGTTTAACTATAATGAGTTCATTTATTCCTCCATTTGACTTTTCAGTCCCATTCTTACTCCTATTATTCTTAATTCCTCCTACACCTCCTTTTATTTCACCTGCATAGTTATTGGATCTTTAAGCTTTGGTTGCATTATTCTTCTCCTCAATACCCAAATCAGTTTCAATTATTTCACTTAACTCTTTCGGTCGCAATTGAAGTAATTCAGCTCTTACATGGGGTTTCTTAAATAAAAATGCTATTTAGTATGTATGTTGGAAGATTCTTGCAAATAGTAGCTAACATCCAAAACTTCTTCCTATAATTCGCCACACCTCATTCTTGTTCAACTGACGAGAACCTTTGATACAAATTTCTTCACAAAGTGGTCTTAATTGTTGATAGATCGTGCTTTTCAATTCAACCCAATTCATAAAATCTTCAATAGCTCTAAACCACATGCCAAAATCTTATTGCCGAAATTAAGTGTTGCAATTTCAACTTACTTCTGTTTAAGGAACCGCTCCTTTGAAAAAAAAAAAAAAAAAAAAAATCTCTCCGTCTTGAAAATTCAAGCATGAGGCTCTTCCTTTAAAAAAATATCCATTTCTATCCTTCTATTGACAAATGGTTAAAACTCATGTCAAAGTATCATTACCTACAAATAAATAAAAAATATTTTAAACTAAAATATTATATTAAAAAAAATAATATACAGTAAATAGCAATACCGATTTCCGTATAATTTCAAATGGATATTGCTAATATTAATTGTTTTAAGTTCATTATTTTAAAATTAAATTTCTCCAAATTTATTTTTAAATTCTTCATAGTATTGTTGAAAATGAGAGGTATAAGGTACATCTTATGTATCCCATCTCATGGCACAGTAAGTGGACAAGAAAGCTTAAATAAGAATGAATGTATTAGTACTTGTGTTAAATAAAATGATAATGAAATGACAACCAAATCCATGTATCCACCAGTTGAGATTAAAAATGTTGTCTAAATTCATAGAGATATGGTTGGCTTGGCTAACAAAGACAGACCAGACCCATCATGTGCCTCTTATGTCTCCTCTTCTCTATGTTCCTTTGTCCACTGTGTTCATTTTAATAATACCCCACATCAATAAATACTGGTATAAGACAAGATTTTAGAGATCTCTACAAACTAGAGACTTCTGATGTTGTCTAGGTTAATGTTACACTGCTGTGTTGTGAATTATCAGAGTTACTGAAAACTGTAGGTAATGAAGCAAGTTAGCTTACTAATATGTATAGTAATTTGATTGAGTTATGGATTATTCTTAATACATTGGACTGCTTATTTGTATAAGATGGATGTGTGTGGGAAGAGAATATTCATTTAATGCAAATTTATTGATGTAGATATGACACATAAGTATGAAAAAGAAACAAATCATGGAGGAGTATTATTATGTTTTTGTTTTCTTGGACCACCTTACCCATAAATGAAATTTTAGAAATGGGGGATTAAATACTATGTAAAGGAATATGTTGATTGATTTTATTTTTTTTTTAAAATATTTTAATGGAAAATTTCTAAAATATAGATCATTCAAAAATTAATTTATTAGAGTAAAAATTTATTTTAAATTTATAAATTTTAAATAGGAATAATTTTTCTAAATGAACCTTTTAAATTTTAAAATAAATTATATATTTGTTTTTTAAAAAATTATAAAAATAATTTTTTAAAAAATTTAATTTCCACTGCATATATTTAGTTTTTCAAAATTTCCCTCAAATTGTGTTTTTTTACAGATTCTGTAAACTACACTCGGTAAATGATCTGAAATTCAAATTTTAATTTTACAAACTTTTCAAAATAAGCCTATATTTATATTTATAGAATTTTTTTATAAAATTCTCAAATAAAAAAATAAAATTTAAATAATATATTAATTTAATTTAAATTTTTAAAATTTAAAAATAAAATCATCACATTTTATATATATATAACATCCCACCCTAAACTCTAAACAAACTTCAAAATCAATTAAACCACTTCGTAAAAGTGAAGATAAAACTAACCTAAAATATAGGTTTGGTTACCTTACCTCACATGTAGGATTATCACTTCATAACTTACTTATTCAAAAAAGTCGATTTAGTACGTTTATTTAATGGTATAAAGGTATGTGTATCATGACAAGAAGATAGCAACGTTATAAAATATTAATGTAACATCTCACAAAAATAAAAGTTAAAAGCACGCATGCTACGTTCTAAGAATCCAGAATTTGATAACTTTAAAGTTAGGTATATGGTACAAATTAAGATATAAGATATCTGATTTATTAAAAAAGTTTTTTAAAAGTTTTTTTTTTAAAACAAAAAACATGTAAATAAGAATAAAACATATTTGAAAAATTAGAGGTAGCTTGTGAGATTTCTTAGAGATGGTTGTTGTCGATGACAATTCCTTCATAATAGATGAGCACCAGGGGCGAAATCACGTTGGTGCTTTGGGTGTTCTATTGAACATCCAAAGATTTTTTTTTAAAAAAAGTTATATATAATAATTTTTAATAATTTTAATATTTATAGACTTTAAAAATTAAAAATATTCAGAGTACACACAATGCTTATGAATCTTAATATATGTATATTATTTTGAACACCAAAAAATAATTTTCTAGCTTCGCCCCTGTTGAGCACCGTAATATTTCTTAGAAGTATCCGTTCATGTGAAATTAAAAAAGAATATACATTATTTGAGGAAAAAAATAAAGTGAAACAACTCCATATTATATGAATCCTATCATCTATGTTTGACAAATTTCTCCAAACATACGAATTACTTTGCAAACCGAAGAAAATAAAAAAATTAACACTCAAAAGTGTCTTGTATGGGGAATTCTTATATGTATATCTTTTCAATTCAAATTTTTGTTCAAATCTCCCTATTTTCAATTGGCAAACCGAATAAAATAGAGAATTAACACTCAAAAGTGTATTGTATGTACTGGGAATTCTTATAGCTATACCTTCTCGATCCAAATTATTGATTCAAACCTTCCCATTTTTAATTTTACAAATTGTAACGTCTGACCTTAGTCCCCCGAATGACCCGAGACACGGCGCCACATCATTACTTAACCAGTTTTAAGGCTGACCACTAGCCTCACATATCACCACTACGCTTTCCGGCATGCTTTATCCTCATTTGTTTGCTTTTCAGACAAACTTTCCAGAAGGTCACCTATCATAAGATTGCTCCAAGTCAAGCACACTTAACTTTAAAATTTTGAAATTTTAGGTTTTTTAAATGCAATGCACATTGGTAATATCCACGCAACATCATTACTTAACCAGTCTTAAGACTGATCATTAGCCTCACAAACCACCACCATGCCTTTCAGCATATTTTTTCTCCATTCACATATTTTTTGGACAAACTTTTAGAAAGTTATCCCACAAAAAGATTGCTTCAAGTCAAACATATTTAATTTTAAAGTTATTAAATTCTATATTTGCAAAAAGCAAGTACATTGGTGATATGAATAAAAATGTGTACATGGGTGATATGAATAGAATATATACAATGATGATATGAATAGCAATTTAAGTCTTTTTAACCCTTTTTCAATTGTGGAGGTTACTCAAATTCTTAAACTTGAAATTTCCTTTACATGTTTTTCTCAAAATATTTTTTCTCTCTAAAAAATATTTTTTTTTAAAAAAAAATATATTTAACAAGTTCAAAATTTCACATATAATCATTTTTTTTTTAATATTAAATACAATTATTCATGGAAGTTTATGTAGAAAGTAATAAATATAATAAATAGATAAATTTTTATTCATTATCAAAATTTCCAGACCACTACTTTTATTTTTTTTATTTTACTAACTATATTTGAACATCGGCCATAAATTTTACAAAAGCTCCATGAATGCTTTAGAAATAACATGGAGATAGAGGTCTTTTAAAAAGAGAATGATCCGTATGACTAATATGTATTGGAGATAAAACGCTTAATTAGCTTTGTAGTGTTATTAAGATAATACAAGTGAATAACCATAGACTCCTTTGGAGACATGTCACTTCATTCATATAGTTAATAATATATAATTTGTATTCATTCCATTATAATTCCAATCTTTTTGGATTAATTATTATCCATAATTCATTATTCCATATTAAATCATTTTTCACATGAGTATACATTAATTTATTTATTTATTTAGGTTTTTGAAGTATGTGGGAATCCAACGGTAGGAAATGACGTGCATAGTACTAATCAGAACAATATCTCAGGTCCCGTCTCAGGCGTGTCTCACGTTAACATCACCTGACCGTGACCTTGATGCTTTGTCGTCTCTCTCAAATTTTCACCTCCATGTTATTTATTTACATTTCCATTCTCTTTTGACCATTTTTATTAGATTAATCGACCACACCCTCCTTGGATTCAATCTGATACAGAATTAAAAGTAGTAATTACATACAACCAGATACAGACAACAATTTCTTTCACCATATACCAAAAAAATTGACTGTAATGTAAATGGAAATAGTGAGATTCTGTTTAGTCTAAACCAGCTCACAGAAAATTCAATTTTGATTCAAAAAGCTTATAAAACAGTGAGTTCCTGCAGCTTTCTTGGTTTTTTTATCTTTAACTTGAAAAGATCCTCTAATAAAATAAATCAAAATCAATGAATACCAAACACCATTTTGGTTGAATATTCAAGTTTCTGATTTGTTTACAGGTCGTCTTCTGCTCTGTTAACAACTCTAAAACATTGTTTAACATTTTCTTCTCAATTGCTGCTGTTGAAAAAGTCCAACTATAAACTGTACAACAAAGTTCAAAAATGGCAAATATTTCAAAGGCTTGCACTTTTTGGTCCCCATTCGAAAAAATACTCTTATACAAAAATTAAATACAATCATAAAACACAACAATCTTTTGGAAAGATAATGGAAAATTTTATTCTATATATATAAATATAGAGAGAGAATCAAATTGCATGCTCAAACAAACGGACACATGTGTCCTGTTGTGTTGAGTTGAGCTTTGTATGCTGTAATAACAGATCTCACATATACACATCAACAACACTCTCTTCACTAGAAGAGATTCTATTCTATTCTATTCTCTCCATCTCCTTTCTCTTTCTCTCCAAAGAAGTGTTGCTTTATGGTGTGGTGTGGTTTTGGAGTTGTATTGTATTGTATAGTTGTGTTTTGAAATTAAGAAACCCCAGTTCAGGTGGGTGGTGGTGGTGATGCATGTGAAGTTGGTTGAGAAAAGAGAAAGAGATCTAATTGGGTTTTAATGTTCAAAACGGTTGCTCTTTGCCCTTTCTAAGTAATTCACTACTCACTCTCTTCTGTACTTCTCTCTTCCTCCACATTTCAAGGATAAAGGTACGATCTTTCGAGGCCCTTCTGCTTCAAGATTGAAACTTTTATTGTTGGACTACTGCCCTTTTGATTCTTAGCTTTTTGGTGAATGTTCTAGTTTAGCCTGAGTATTCATGTGCTGCTTTCTGGTCTTTTTGTGGGGTTTTTAGTAGCTTGAGTTGATTAGATGGGGTTGTTTTGCTTTTGTTGTCTGTGCTGGAGGGTTTGAATAATGGATTTTGACTGACAAATGATTGCTGTTTTTTGAGGACTTGGGAGTTTTGGGCGGTTATTTTGTGAATCAATCGGAAGAGTTTCAACATTAGCATGTTGTGTGGAATTTTTCTGGTGTTTCCACTAGTTGAGAAGATTTCGAGTGGGTAGAAGAGTATCAGAGGAAAATGCAATTTTGTCTAATTTGTTATCTTGATTTAGAAGGGAATTGGTTAGAGGACTCTTCACTGCTCTGATCATGACCAGGGCAGTGCGGGATAGGATTCTCAAAGATGCCAATGGTGATATTAGCGACCATCTCCGCAACCATATACATTTAACAAATTGCATTCATTTGAAAAATCATATGCACAAGCAGAGTCCTATTTTAGCTGATAGATCTCTTATGAGGGACCTAATTGTCCTTCAGAGGTCGCGATCGCTCAGGGATCCCTCTGCTAGTCCTCCCTCCTGGCATTCGCCTTCTGTTGTTGATTTGCTAGCTCAGAAAGGCGAGGACGTAATGATTCGTGACGTTAGAAGGTCAGTTGGTGCTGAGAAACGAAGGGATAGTAGGAGGTTGTCAGGTAGCTCACCCCAGATGCAATTTAGTTCAAAAGTTGCTCCTGGTGAGCCTGGAGGGCTTGCTAATGGGGCAGCTGTAGCAGCTGTTAGTGAACGGAGTAGTAAGAGTGGTAGAAGAGTCAGGAGAGAAGAATCTAGTCGGAAGAGCAGGACTGATCTTTTGAGTGGTGATCAGGAGGCACAAGAAAATCAGGTGGAAAATGATTTGGTTCATGATGTTATATCCGGTGCCTCAGAGTTTAAAAGTAGAAAGAGTAAACAAAAGGGCAAGCAGACTGAAGAAGCTCGGTTTAAGACACTCTCTGAGCAGTTGAATGATATTCCAATGGACAGTGACGACTTGGCATCTTCAAATGTTCATTTTCATGGTAGACGTTCCCAGATGATGAAAGCCCGTGAGGAACCTGAAGTTAGCATGCGTGGTTACTCCAATGGAATGCAAAGAGGAAAACGGCGTAAGTTTCGGGCAGCTAGAAGAACTCGTGCTGCTTCAGGTTTAAAAGATGTTGGAGGTCATAGTGAAATGTCTGTTGCTTCTAATTCATTAGCTCAAGGATCAGTACGTCCTAAGTATAACATGGAGGATGAAGATGAATATGGGGATCGAAATGTTACACAAGCTCCTAGGAACGGGTGTGGGATTCCATGGAATTGGTCTAGAATTCATCACAGAGGTAAAACATTCCTTGACATGGCTGGTAGGAGTTTAACTTCTTGTGGTATGTCGGATTCAAGATTAAGGAAAGTTGGTGCACCTTCCCAAGGGAGAGATGTTCCTGATATGCCTATAGCTGACCGCTCAGGCTCATCTACTAAGTCTGATGCTGAGGCACTGCCTCTCCTTGTTGAGGCATCTGGATCACAAGAAAGTACTGAAAAAGGTTGGGTGCATGATTATTCTGGGGAGCTAGGTATCTTTGCAGACAACTTACTGAAGAATGATGTTGATTCTGATCTTGCTTCTGAAGGTAGGTCTGGTAACCGACATGAGTTACCTAGGAACCGCAATGGCAGGCACCAAAATTTGACACAGAAGTACTTGCCCAGAACTTTCAGAAATTTGGTGGGACAGAACTTGGTTTCACAAGCTCTTTCAAATGCTGTCATGAGAAAGAAGGTTGGTTTGCTATATGTATTTTATGGGCCTCATGGCACAGGGAAAACTTCCTGTGCTCGTATTTTCGCTCGAGCATTGAACTGTCAGTCTATGGAACATCCCAAACCCTGTGGCTTTTGTAATTCTTGCATTTCTCATGATATGGGTAAAGCTCGAAATATAAGGGAGATTGGTCCCATAAGTAATTTTGATTTTGACAACATCCTGGATCTACTTGACAATATGATTGTCTCCCAGCTACCAACCCAGTATAGAATCTTTGTTTTTGATGACTGTGATACTCTATCCCCTGATTGCTGGAGTGCTTTGTCTAAGGTCATTGATAGAGCACCAAGACGTGTGGTTTTTATTCTAGTTAGTTCAAGCCTCGATGTCTTGCCTCATATAATCATATCCAGGTGCCAGAAATTCTTTTTTCCTAAGTTGAAGGATGCAGATATTATTTATACATTGCAATGGATTGCATCCAAGGAAGATATCGATATTGACAAGGATGCTCTAAAACTTATTGCATCAAGATCTGATGGATCATTGCGAGATGCAGAGATGACACTTGAGCAACTAAGTTTACTTGGACAGAGGATTTCCGTTCCACTGGTTCAGGAACTGGTAAGTTTTTTCCTAAATGAGATATTTAAATCAGGACTTCAATATTCTCTTTTCAGTATTTTGATGTGTGTTTTTCCTATTGTATCTGGTCACTCCTTGGTGTGATACCTTTCTTGAATTTGAATGTTTATCAATGCTCTACTAAACAAAGTAGTAGGCTTCACTCTGCAACATTGTTGTGTTTCTGCTGATACTAGGAATCCAATTACATATTCATTAAGGTGTTGTTATAACTGTGTCTTGGCGCAATTGAATTATTGCATATCCACCAACTAAAAAATGTATAAACCATATTATGTTGGTTTGTTCTATACAGCCCAACACCACTTTTTGATGGTGTAGACTACTGCATTGCTCTTCTATTGCTGGTAATCTAGACACAATTGATCTCTACTTGCATAATTCAGGCTGTTCATTTGATTGAGCACCATCCTATGGTGTTTGGTGTGTTGGGTTAGGCACATATTGAGCTGAAGTGTGAATTGTTTTGACAGGTTGGGCTAATCTCTGATGAAAAGTTGGTGGATCTTCTTGATTTAGCACTATCTGCAGACACAGTGAACACAGTAAAGAATTTGAGAGAGATAATGGAAACAGGTGTGGAGCCATTAGCTTTGATGTCGCAACTTGCTACTGTTATAACTGACATACTTGCTGGTAGTTATGATTTCACAAAAGACAGGCGCAGAAGAAAATTCTTTAGACGCCAACCATGTAAGTCTTCAATATTTTTCTTAGTCTCTTGCTGTACATATCTCTCCATTCGATTTTATGTTTGGTACTCTTGGCAAATGCAGCTTTTCCATAGCAGCATGCTCGTATTACTTATCTGAATAGTTGCACTTGCTCTGCTGTTTGATGGCTCTCCTGAACCTACTGGATTTTCAATATTCTTTAATGTTTTGCAGCTCAATGTGATGTTGAACATATTATTTTAAAGATTCTTTTCTGAAACTAATACTACAATTTCTGCATTCAAGTGTCAAAAGAAGATATGGAAAAACTGCGGCAAGCTCTGAAAACTTTGTCTGAGGCTGAGAAACAACTTAGAATGTCAAACGACAAATTAACATGGCTAACAGCTGCACTGCTGCAACTTGCTCCTGATCAGCAGTATACATTACCAACTTCATCTGCAGATACTAGTTTTAATCACAGTCCTTTGGCAATAGATAATTTAGGTGGAAGAGACATGAACGTGAAAGATGGCGAGCCTGCTAATACTACTAAAGAGGCAGGTTTGTTAACTAATGTTAGATTGGAAAACTTCCATGGAGGAAGCTCTGGTGATTTCGTTCACAATAACAAAGTGAAAGGTATTGTTATAGATAGAAAAAGACATAGTGGGTCTGGGATGGCTCCTCATCAGACATCTTCACTCTCCACTAATGTGACTAGGCTGAGTGGCAGGCAAATCTCAGGTATGCGTAGCGGAATAGAAGAAATCTGGACAGAAATGCTTAAGAAGATTCAAAATAATAATGTCAGAGAGTTCTTACATCAAGAGGGAAAGTTGATCTCAGTCAGTTTTGGTGCAGGTACATTTCCAGATTGCATTATACTCTTTTAAACATCTTACATCTTATTAAGCATCCAGCTTTCAGCTTCTTACCTGTATTGTTAGATGCAAGCTTACAGTTTGCATGCTATTGTTATTAGTGCGTCTCATTAAAATTGCTTATCGTATGTATGTATTATGTCTTATTGGTAGCATCAATTTGCCAAAGTACTCTTATCTAATGAGTCTCTAAGTCTTACTTCAGATTGTTCTTTATTAATTCAGTGAGTTTGTTATGTTAGGAATTAGGCAACTAATATGCTGTCATTGATATTTCTTTCTTACAGCACCAACTGTGCAAT
The DNA here is from genome assembly GCA_031304145.1 of Cardiospermum halicacabum. Classification (NCBI taxonomy): domain Eukaryota; kingdom Viridiplantae; phylum Streptophyta; class Magnoliopsida; order Sapindales; family Sapindaceae; genus Cardiospermum; species Cardiospermum halicacabum. The sequence goes on from CM062397.1 coordinate 19,908,757, forward strand.
TGACATTTACCTCACATCTTACAAAGTCAACCGCAGAAAAGTTTAAAGATCAAATTTTACAAGCATTTGAGTCTGTCCTTGGTTCTCCATTGACAATCGAAATAAGATGTGAATTGAAGAAAGACACTGGAGCAGGGTCATCTATAGATCCAGAATTTAATACTGGTTACAAACTTTCTAGGCCTGGAACTCTGGAACTTGGAAAAAGAGGTCCAAGAGATGGGGATACTAATGCAGTCAGCTCTGAAGTACAAATCTTGCACTCTGAACCTCAAGACATAGGTAGGAGTGAAATTGTTGAAGTTCCAGCTACACCAAAGGAAACCAAAGATAAGAACTATACACAAAATAAAGCAGGATATCACAGAAGAGGCATTGATGGTTCCTGGTCAGGAGAGGCATCAACTTCACAGCGGAAGCCTGCGATGGCTTCTAATTCTGATAGAAGGAGACTAAGCGAACCAAGTCAGAGTCGAAGTCTAGTGAGAGGCAAGGTTTCCCTTGCTCATGTAATCCAACAGGCAGAAGGATGTACACAGCGTAATGGATGGTCGAAACGAAAAGCAGTATCTATTGCTGAGAAGCTTGAGCAAGAGAATCTGTATGTTTTTCCATATTTCCAGTTTACCATTTGAAACATTTAATATTGCTTCAAACTTATCAATGACATATATTTTGTTATTATACAGGAGATTGGAGCCTCGGTCAAGAAGCTTGCTGTGCTGGAAGGCTACCAGAGTAACCCGTCGAAAGGTATCTAGTAGTTAATTTTTTTCACAAGCACACTGTTAACAAGAACTAGATGGTTTTTGATCAGCTTAAGCATTAGAGGCCTAATTCATTCTGCTGTGCCTACTTCTGCAGCTTTCTCGTTTGAAAATCAGAACACGCAAACCACATTCACATTCGTTAATGAAGCTTGTGACCTGTGGAAGGTGCCTTTCATCTAAATCTCCAAGGTAGGATTGAAGAAAAATTTTGGATGGCTTTGAGCGGCACGTCGATAATATTATTATTACTTTGTAATTAGCCATTTTCTTCTTAGCTGGGTAGAGGGGGATCAGTCAATGTTGAATAATTGTAACTTTTAATTCTTATGAGAAAATGTTGGCAAGAAATCGAATAGTGCACAGTCCATCCCATTTTAATGAATTTCATATATTTATTCAAATTCCCGGGCCTAAAACTGCAACTGCACCTGTTTTTTCTCCTGTTTGAATTTAATAGAACATATGGTTAATTGTTGTTTTCACAGGCCATGCACATGGAATGATTAAGACACTATAGGATTTTACAATGTGCATGTAAAGCAGTTTAGTCCAACCATGAGACTGTTGAAAAGCTAAACCATCAAAATCGGACCATATAATACAGTGATCTCATATAAATTATAATAAGGTGGTGGCAATACATGCAATGCACGTGGTTCGGTGATTGGGTCACTATAACATGAAAAATGTGAGCATGGACTTGCATATTGAATAGTCTCCTCAGATGTCATTTTTAAATACAATATCCATTCACACACGGCGACGACTGCAACTATTTGTATTCAATTTTGTTTTGAATTAATTTTGCGTTTACTTGTCTTCACAGCCAAAGAAACTTATGAAACAAGAAAGCAGATCACCACCCTCAACTCAATGGACCCAATGCTTTTAATATGCACTAGTTATTGCCATTTAATCAGAAACCAAACTTTTGAAACTACAGTAACTTTTTTATCACTTGCCTGTTTCACAATAGCGTTAACTATGTGTTCATTCGCCCGAATATGTTTACTAAAATGTGAACAATGAACGCATCAGAACTGTGATTTTATGTGTTCCCATAAGCTCACATCTGATTAATAGTGCACAGAGCGTACTGCTGTCATGAATAAAGATATTTGAGACTGATCCTTTTGAATACCATCAGCCGCGCAGATGCCACTGCTCACATCAATGCCATTAGGTTTAAGGGTGGAAAGTGCTTCACAAACATTTGCTGGATTGATCCCTCCTGCTAAGAGCCACCCATGTTTGCTTCTAATTGGCGGCAAACTAAATTGTGCCCAATTGAATCCCTTCCCACTGCAGAAGTGCCAGAAATATCAAAACAAATTCGTATAAACTGCAGGCTGGGAAATCCTAACTAGGTCTCGTCATATGAAGCAATGAAAGTTCATTGGGTATTTCGTCAAGGACATGATGTTGCTAAATTGCCAATTATTTTGTTCAAAGCAAAATTAATTTTAACTAATCCAATACTTAGGAATTAAAAGTAGCATGGTAAAACATGTAAATTGTATTAATTTAAGTAAAGTAGAACTAAAATGTACGGTTTTAGTGCTGACAAAAACATGTACTATCCATTAATGTATAACAACCAAAAGAACCCAGAACCTGACAGTGAATGACCAATCACAATACTTATGTTATGATCCAAGTGCTAAGATTTAGAATCCTACATGGACGGGATATAAGATTAGTGTAGGATTTGTAAGGGCTTTTTCCTCTCCCCCTTTATAAGCTGGTTTTTTTGGAAGTGGCTCTCCCAAGGTTCCTATCAGCCTACCAAATATTAGGTTGTAAAAGAAATGTCATCCATGCTACACTTCTGAGCATAATTCAATCCCTATCAGCTTAGAAGATATATTACACATGCGAACTTATCTAGAACTGCTGCTAAGACCTATGAAATGATTTTTAAGCAATTAAATGAAAGCTTCTCATTACCTTCCACCCTTGGCACTATCGACAAGAATCCAATCAACTTGAGAACACTCTTCCTCAGAAATCTGGTTTAAGAGTTCCCCATTTTCTTTTGCATTGAGAACATATATGATTCTGTTTCCTTTCACTAAAGTTGAAAATGCAGCTCTAGAATCATCTCCATGAAGCTGCACAACCCAAGCACGACAGTTTAAATACTAATATTCTTATATAATACTAGCCACAAATTAATCAAGACACAAACTACATACACCTGCACAAATTCAAGGTTGGCTGACTCAGCAGCTCTAAGTATAGTGTCAACGTCATCATCCACAAAAACCCCAACAGGCAGTGCCCCGTATTCTCTTGAGACCCTGGAAATATCTTTTGCTACTGAAAGAGAAACAGAGCGTTTCGAATTGGGCCACATAATCATTCCAATAAAATTAGCTCCAGCTTCTGCTGCAATAGCAGCATCTTTGGCAGATGTAATCCCACACATCTTAACCAAAGGATGCACCTTTTCATGTTCTTCATGACTAATAAATGATTTTTCATTCTGGGTAGAACAGCAAGAGATGTTATTATGCACAAACCTCCTGTTGTTTGGAAAATAGAGGTTCTCCTTCTTCCCACCTGCAAGTACATGACCTCTTGAAATTCAAAGGCGTTGACATGTTCAAAATAGAAATGTGCCTCTGATTATATCTAACTACAAAAACAGACATGGTGCAATTTTTACCAGGTTTAGACATGATCACAAAAAAGCATGTAATCACCTTTGAAATCCCATTTTCTCTGCAAGTTAGCAAACTTTGGCTGAAAAGGACTTGTAATTGAATCTGAAAAAGTCAAGCACAGTTAAAAGATAAACATGTAAAAATATGCAGGACTAAACATAAAAGTAAGAGAAAATTCCTTGAACAATTAATCTACAAACTAAATACAAAGAGAAACGCACAAGAGATACCTGCAAGCATGGCAGACATGGTTCTCTAAAAAGTAAGCTTCAAGAACAATGAACAAGGATGCGGGCTAGTAGTATTCCATCAGACTGACTTAATTAAGATAAAGGTAAAGTTTTTTTTTTTTTTTTTTCCTGTCTTCTTGCTTGCTTTGATGCTGCAATACAGTAACATGGAAAAGATAATCTCTTCTAGTCATTTCTGTTTAACTTTTTATACAAGTAATGTTTTAAATTTTGGAAAAGAACAGACATTTATCTTCTTCACCAACATACATCACATATATTCTCAAAGGAGTGTAATATCAGTCAGATACTTTGCTATAGCTCCCTAGCATGAATTTCCTCCACTGATTTTCTCACTTCATTTACTAAAGTGCTAAACCTGTTCGGTAATGGAATGGTAATGTGACATTTTCTTCCATAACTATCTAATGTTTATGTCATTTCCATAAGTTCTCTGTTCTTGTTAATCAAGTATGCACCACCATACTAATGTCTTATGTAAAGGGAGTCTATAACATTTTTGCTATGTTGACTAAATGGGTGTGCATTTGGTTTCACATCTGCCTCTGCCTATGAAAATGAGGGGTCTGAAATTACTATTGTATCGGCTCCTCTCAATGACAAATCATCCAACAATGCTTCATTTGGGGTTTTTATCAAGTCCAAGTAAGTTCAAAGCCACAGAGCATACAAAACTTCAAACAAGAAAGAGCAAATTAACAAATAAACGGAAAACCATCGTCACAGACATTTTCACAATCACTTTGTAAACAATGTCAAAAGCCAATAAAAGATATTCTTATATACTGGGTTTTCAATTAGATGTTCAAATTCCTATCAAAAATCAAAGATTGGATAAAAACGGGTTACCGTAAGGTTATGGCTTGTTGGCTGGCAATGCAGGGGAGGAGAGACTGAGACGCTCGAGAGTTATTTTCTCATCTCCATTTTAGTTGTACTTTTCACAATGAATATTGAATTTTAGACAAACTTTGGCTTCTGCTGTAATTATTTTGAATTTGATGGGCTAAATGATAGTTTTACTGTTGCAACTGGACCTTCAAGTGTTGAATACGGCCCAACCTTCAAAATATAAATAACGGGCTTGGTTTATATTTATAGTAGGAAGATCCTTAATCTCACATTATTAAATTAATCAAAGAGTTAAAATATCTAATCTAGACAAATTGTAGAATACTATATCGTTTAACTAAATAAACAAACATATTGATTTAAAAAGTCAAAACCGCGGCTTTAATCACACCAATTTAATATACGAAAACAACAAGACTTTTCACATCTGACTGACTGAAAGCTAGCTGTTTCATTAAGGGCAGCCACCTGTAATTGCATGTTGATTTTTGGCAAACCAGTCATCAATCTCCACGTGTCTCATTCACAAGCGCCGATTGATTTGCTGCCGGCGATCTCATTCTTACGTGGCAGTAATCTGTGAATCACGAATTCGCTAAGTCAGAGTGGGCTTTGGTCATGACGGTCCGACGTAAGCCGTCGCTTTCTTTGACTTTTTGAACGGGTTGACTAGCTATAGTATACGTGGCGTGCCTGGAATGGCATGTCGACAGCTGGGAGCGTGTAATCCAAAACCATCCACGATATCAGCTCATCACGAGCCGACACGTGTCCATATGTAGAGTAATTGAGGGTCTCTGGTTCTAGGAGATTAGCGGCGACTTAATTAAATGCGTCATCTGTTGACACGTGTATCACATGCATAAACCCTCCGACTAGTTGATGGAGGTGAAATAAGGTTGAAGTGTTCGCCGAGTTTGATTCAGGAATGGCATCTAGAAACAATTTGTTTATTAGTCATAGGGCTAAAATCCACTATTAAATCAATAAAATCTTCAGACTAGTAAATCAAATAGTCTGTTGGAATTTGAAATAATATTTTGACAAGTATATTTTGTGTTCATATTTAATAGTTTTATATAGTAGTATTTAGAGTGATGCTAAGTTATCCCTAATGTGAGGAATATGATCCACATGGTAAAAATATCAGTAAATCACAATTTATTTGATTAGCTAAATAAAATGTATGGACAATTTCAATCACATTTATGGGGTAATTTAGTACTATAGTAACTTTATTAATAAGTTGGAAAAGGAGTTTTTACTCAAATTTTCTTTATTTAATTGTATTATTATGAATACTATTATGGATTATAGTGATGAATCATTTGGTGTAATCGAGTTTGGTATATTTCAATTTAGACTCCATTTCAATTCCTTAAAAGATAAACTTAATAGATAGGGATACAAACATATCTCTTAAGAGGTCTCCTAACTTTTAACTGTCTGGGCTCTTAACAATTATTTCATTAGGTGACCCAACCCTACTAACACCTCTTACTACCACCTAACATATTGCAAAAGACTCAATACCCCCTACAATCTCTAACCCTTATTAATTATTAGCTAGCTAGTTACTAATTAATAGGGACAGATTGGTCATTTAGACACTATTTGCTAATTAGTTGTTAATGGATTCAAACACTCCCTATTAATTATTAGCTAGCTAATTGTTTGTAGCTTCTAAAAATTAGTTGGTTAATTATTAACTCTTACGGGATCCAAACACCCTTTTATTTAGTGTATACATCCACTTGTAAATTATATTAGTGATAAAGGGTAATTTTATAATTACTCGGATTAGTAAGTTAGTTTATTGTCAGGTTTGTTATAGACTACTGACACACAAAATGTGTGACAATATTTTCTATGAAGAATTTCTTTATTTTTCATTTTTTTCATATTCTTCCACCATGATCTAGATTGTTCTTATAGTATCGAAGTTGTGCAAGTTCTACACAAATCCACTAATTTAAGCTTTCTAGGGTTTGGATGGAAGAGGAAAGAGAATGGTATGTGATAGATCTGACAATTTTTTTAAGGTTGTTGCTTCAATTATCAGAGAGTAGTGGAAACTAGCTCTGGATCTCTAGAATTCAGATCACCCTAGTATGCCTCTACTTTCAACTCGGCTTAGTGGAAAAAATTTTGATACTTGAGGCAAAATCAAATGTAGGGTTTATCGATGGAACTTGTGCTAGGCCTGCTGAAGGATTTGATGATCTTGAAAAATGGAAACGTATTGACTATATGGATATTAAATTCAATATCAAAAGAGGTGAAGCTTTATTGTATGTTTTATCTTCATTTCAATTATGGAATGAGATTCAAGAGAGGTATGGTGAGGCCAATTGACTTTTGATCTATCAATTAAATAGAGAAATTAGTTCTATATCACAATAAAATATTCTTGTGTCTGAATATTACACCAAGTTTAAAATGTTTTGGGATGAATTGTTATATCCAATCCAAATGTCAAAGGCTGATCATGAATGTGAGACATCAAAGGAATTTCTTAATATGATGTTCTCTGGTCAATTCAAGAATTTTTTAGTGGGACTCCATGATATATTTGCTCCCATAAAGGACCGAATCCTCCTATTAGAACCATTGTCTAGTGTAAACAAGACATTTTCTATGGTTATTACAGTTGAAAAGCAAATGGATGCGCAAGTACTTTTCAATAAATATACAAGTACAACAATTCTAATTGTTAAGTCACAATGAGGAAATAAAGTTGTCAATAATCATAATCCTACACAAAATATAAATAGAAGGAAGGAAAATAAGAACACTAATAGAAAATACAATCGATACGGTGGAAATGGGCATTTGAAAGAGCCGTGTTTCAAATTGGTATGCTATTTAAATGGTATAAAAGGGCTAGAAATATAAAGGAAAATAAAAGTTATGCAAATATATCAATTGCAGGGGGAAAGGATGTCAATGTTAGTGATTGCAGTGGGAAGTCTATTGACAATGTAAAAAAAGGGTTTACAAATATCAAGACTAATATAATAAGAAGTGACAAAGTACTTGAGTAATCTTATTCCAAATCTTGCCCACTTGGTCGGCTTACTATAATCACCTGGTAACACAAAAACCTTTGTCTTAACTATTTTAGAAATACCTACTATGAGTCAGGGATTATAGACACATAAGCTAATAATCGTATTATAGGGAACCTAGACTTGTTTGATACTGAACACCCTACACTGTCATTTTATCAAATAAAACTTCTCTGCCTATTATAAAATATGGTCATAGAGCCTTACAAATCAACTTATTACTTACAGATGTCCTCTATATTCCACAGTTCAAATTTAACCTCATTTCTATCCATAAACTCACCAAATGTAACAAAATAAAGTGCATATTTTACCATTTGATTTGTGAAATGTAGGAGCAACAATCTAACCATCTAATAACTACTAGAAAATTGGTTAGAAGTATATAGGTTCTTCAAAAAACTAAGCGATAAATTTGTGGTGATCCTTTTTCTAAAATGTTGCCATCTACAACTTTTGATATAAAGTATACTTATAACAAATATGAATTTGTTTTTGTTCAAAACCCCAGACTTCTATTAAAACAGTTGTTGTTAATGTATTTTGTAATAAGTCCATTATTCATTCTTCAAACTTTACTGATGTGTCATTCAAAGTTTGGTAGTAAAGACTTAGACATGTATCTCAAAATATACTAAAAAAATATTTCATATCTTTCTTTCAAAGACAATGGTGATTGCTTTCTTATTGAGTCTGTCATTTAGCTAAACAACAAAAAAATTCATTTTCTTAGAAATCCTAACAAACCTAAGAATACTTTTTAGCTTGTTCATGTTGATTTATGGGGATCATATGCACATTTTACTATCTCAGGATCCTCTTACTTTATCTCTTATGCATGATTCAACTAGAGCTATTTTATAAAACACAAGTCCCAAACTATACAAATCTTGACCAACTTTAGAGCTTTTGTTCATAACCAACACAGCCAAACCATAAAGTCCTTAAAAATAAACAATGGTACTAAATTCACATAATCATCTTATCGACAATTATTCATAAGACATGGAATAGCTCACCAAAAAACCACATCATATACTTCTCAACAAAATGCAAGAGTTGAAAGGAAACACGGAGATTTGCTCAACCTAACTAGAAACCTATTGTTCCAAACCAACCTACCCTTCAAATTCTGAGTTGATGTTATTCAATGTGCTGTCTTCATTCTAAATAAATTACCATTACCTGTTGTAGAATGAAAATTACCATTTGAATATTTACACAAAAGCCACCAAAATACTCCCTTTTGAAATATTTTAGGTGTCATTATTTTGCAACCAATACAATACAACATAAAATAAAAATTGATATGAGAGCTTACAGATGTGTGTTCACTGATTACACTCCTGAATTTAAGGTAAAGTCTATGATCTAAAGTCTTATAAGATCATCATTAATAGATATGTCATTTTCTATGAAAATGTATTCCCTATCAAATTAAGCCAAATAAACTAGATATATGCCCTTTACCAACTATTGATATCATAATGGTACTAATATAGATCCAAATGCTCTAATAGATACTCTTCTTATTTATATTTTTGATGTTTAGCATTCTAATAATCATCAACCAAACATATATATATTTGTTCCTAAATCTAATACATCAGTAAATAGTTCAGTTAGACAATTATACAGTGTTGTTCATTCTAGTCCCAGTACAGTTTCTCAAAAAAATATCTATTGCTCCCCATTATTATCAAGAACAAATATTAATCCTTCTCCAAGAACAAATACTAAATTCAAAAAACCACTAGCTTGACTCTCAGATTTTGTCATGAACATTCAAGTCTATCATTCTATTCCTTTGGTTGTTACCAATGCAGATAGCAAGTTCATGCAGACTTCCATTTCTCAAATAACCACCTTTATTTCTTATCCAAAATGAAACGTATACATGAACCAATAACCTATAATCAAACTTCTATGCATAATGAATGGCAGGAGGCTATGAATGCTGAGATCAAAGTTTTAAAAGCAAACCAAACCTGGGAGATTATGAATTTGCTTTAGAGGAAGAAGGTGATAAGGTGTAAATGGGTTTATAAAGTGAAATTGAAATCAAATGGCACCAACAGTTTAAAGTCATACTAGTTGCTAAAGGATATAGTAAGAAGGCTGGAGTTGATTATTTTGACTTATTCTCCCCCAACAACCAAAATTATTACCAGATAGGAATCCTGGCTATAACTGTTAGAAAATATTCTTGCCCATCATTTCAAAATATGAAAATAAACACACTAAACTAGTATTCTAAAAATTTCTGACTAATTTCTTTAGGCGCTCTGCCTCAAAGTTTTTAAGAGCTATCGATTTCATCCGATTTTCCACATAACTGATTACATTCCGTCTAAATCCCAATTACATCCCGCGTAAAAAAATAAAATTAAGCCACCGCCACCATCTAAATCTCGAATATATTTCGTTTGGAATTTTTTTTGAAGCTACTGTCTCGATTTTCAGAACGAAGCATTAAACTTAATATGTAAATAAAACCAAGTTCATCCTTCTACTAGTAAATTAAAGCAAATATTAAGAATTTTCCTTGTATCCCTCTATTACTAAAAGTTTCAATGATAAATTCAATCAGATGTGGTCTAGTGAGTTCGTAAATAATATTATGCTTACCCTAACTCACAATGTTCACTAAAATGAGTAATCTTAGTGAATTTTCATTTGTAATAAATGGAAATAAAATTTTTGCATAAAAGAATTTAAAAAACAACTGTAATCAAAATAGGTAAATATTCCTTAAACACCTTAATGGACCGATATCTAATCATGACTTTTACCGACGTTAAAAAATGAATAACTTTGGAAGTCTTTTATAGACTTTAATAAACATTATAAATTCAATAATGACTTTCATAAACTTCTAAAAAATATTTTTCATCATTTTTGAAGACGTTGATGGATTTTTGTAAATGACTTTTATAAACTTTCAATGAATTTCATAAACTTCTAAAAAATATTTTTCATGACTTTTGAAGACGTTGATGGATTTTTGTAAATGACTTTTACAGATTTTCAATGACTTTCATAAACTTTCAGATATCAATTGATTAATTTTGATAGAATTTTCAAATACTTTTTAAAAATTGATGAAAGGTCATTCATATCGAGAACAAAAAGTTTATTATTATTTTTTTTTGCATTTTTTTGTTAAGAGCAGGATTTTTTAAAAAACAATAATTTTACTACAGATGTCATTACTATCCCGTCATACGCGATTTGTAGTGTCGAGTTCTAATAAATTGTTACTTTATTATAATGTCCATACTTATGTATATTTTTTCTCTTTATAAATTTACTCAACAATTTATTATTATGTTTACACTTTCTTACCAAAATTTTTAATTATTTGTTGAATGTAATTAATTGAATGGAAAAATTCTATTTTTTGAAATATAAATATATGATAAAAATAAAATTATTGTTTCAATAAAATCATAAATATAACACTTAATAAAAATAAAAATAAAAAAATATTGAAAAAAACACATATAGACTATTCCAAAATTTCTGACAGTTATAATTAAAGTAAGAAATGAATAAATAAAAAAAATATTTAGTAAAGTGAGATTGAATTTTTATACTTTAATATTTTAAAGTGTTTTATGAGGAAATAGGATGAACAATTTTTTAACATGGTTGCTATTTCCCACAATCAAGTTACTAAATGCAACATCAACATTACTAAAATATCCATGACATATTTAAATAATTACTTTAAATATCCCTTCAATTTATTTTTCTATTTGAATATAATAAAATTATAAATTATTTAAATAATATTAAAATTACTTAATTACCCTTAATTTAATCATTAATATAAATTAATTTTTTTATAAAACTGGTTAACTTAAAATTCCTCAATTGATTCATATTTGATCTTACTGAACTACTGTAAATACATTACAAATAAAACTCCTCAATTGATTCATATTTGATTTTTACTAAACTACTGTAAATACATTACTGATCAAAAGCAGTTTATGTAATTAAAAAATACAGGATTAATACATAGTTAGTTTTCTAATTGTTTTATGTTGTTTGAGTACAGATGTGAGAGTGAATGATCATGAGTCTCATCCTCTTCCTCGTTAATATGATTTCAATGAAAACTAGGAACTTGTTAAATTTATGGAGAATATTAAAGATGATGACTTATATGATGTTCTCCGTATCGGACCATATATTCATGTCTAGTAGAATTATAAAATTTTATTTTATTAGGGTTTAAGTTAGAATGTCATTCTGAACAAATATTAATCCCATCAAACTACAAAATAAAATGATTTTTTCAAGGATACAAGTGGTATAAAAAAATTATAAAATAAATTAATTTTATTTTGTAGAATTAAATTTAATTATATATTAAAAAAATATTATAATGTTATATTTGGAAAAAAAATATTATTTTTAGTAATTACGGTGTGGGAAATAACAATCCCCTTTTTTAATTCTAAATTTTCTTAATTGATTAAAATCTGAAAAAATATATTAAAGTCAACCAAATTTAAAAAATATTTAAAATTTATAAAATTTAAAGTATTTCAAAATTTTTATAAATTCTATAAAAATCATAATTGAATATATATATTTAAAAAAAATCAATTAAAATTATAGTTAAACATCTCTAAATTTTTAAAAATATTTTAAAAGGATATAAAAATACAGATATTTAAAATTCATAAAAATTATTACCGTAAATTCATCGTTTTATTTATTATTGTTTTTCATTTGAAAATAGTAGTAATTAAGCGACCATTAATAAGGCAAAGAAAAAGTGCGTAAACAAACAACGAACCCTTTGCGAGTTAGAGAAGCGTTTGGTTCGGCGTATGAATATGGTAACTGGTCAACCTGCATCTTGGACTTTTTTCGAAGATTTTATATTTTTAATAGTCAAAGCAACGATGGACTCACTTTTTTTCTTTATCTTTTTAATACCAATATTAAATTAATATTTAAAAGAAACAGAAATGTAAATGCCAGTTAGCAGACTGCCCCACTCTCCTTTAGTCAACCCTTTCAACCAAACCAAACTTTCTCCTACCCTACATTTTTCCCCTTTTACATAAAAACCCTACTCTTCCACAATATTTATACACTAGTCCTTCTACACCTCATGCTTTATTATACTCACATATTTCTTCTCCTATATCACCACCACATATATATAGGTAGGGAAGTCTAAAATGAAATTAATTATGGAAAAAAATTTAATTTGTTTCGAAATTAGGACAAAAGTATATCGAAAACCATGAGGTTGTTGGGTAGGCTTCGTGTTTGGTTTGTGCACGAAAACAAAACTAGTTTAGTTCTATAGACTAATAATGATTTTTTATTTATAATTGAGTATTAGTAATTATTATAATAATAATAATTATTTTTTATTTTTATGTTGTGTGTAAAGTAGGAGAAAGAAATGAATGGACAGGAATCTGGATAATTATCCGTCAAACCATGAAAGTCATTTTCAAGATATGGAAACATTGATTATTTTATTTTTTTTTAATTTTTAATTTTTATATAATTATTACTTATATATATAAAAAAAAAAAAAAAAAAAAACCGAAACAGACCAAGCTTGAAGCTTTGGAAATTCAATCACAGTTTCGTTTTTTTCTCTCTCATACGCGGATACGGCAAAACAATCAATTAATTAAAAAAAAAAAAAAAAAAACAGATACAAGTGTAGTAATAAATAATTTTCGTTTCTTCATTGTAGACCAAATCTGCCTACCTTGCTTTTTCTAACTTTGAAGATTCAACTTCCAAACCCAAAACCAGGAATACCCAGAAACAGTAAACGTTGTTTTCTTCTTCTGATATCTGATTATTATTAATTTGATTTGTTTTGTTCTTTAGAGAAGAAAGAGATCGATTTTGTAGATCTCGAGGAATAGAATTGTTGTTGTAATGGCTACAGCGGCGATATTTTCGTCTCTGAGGAGACGGAGATCACCGTCTTTGCAAGCGTTTCTATCTCCGGTTGACTTGACGGACGTGGCACTCGTACAGACACTCGCAGGGATCGCGTCGGAGCTTGTGGGTTGTTACGCGAGCAGAGAGTTTCATTTCCAGAGGAGGAATTCTCGGTGTCTTGTCCGGAGGTTGGAGGTTTTTCTCGTGCTTTTGGAGTATTTGAGGGATTCTTCTTCTCCTTCAACTACTCTTCCTTCTACTGCTGTCTTGTGCTTCAAGGAGTTGTATTTGGTTCTCTATAGGTGCAAGATACTTCTTGACTATTGCGGTCAATCTAGTAAGTCGTGGCTTTTGCTTCAAAATCACATGCTTTCTGGACATTTTCATGATTTGAATCAAGAGATTTCAACCCTTTTGGATGTTTTTCCTATTGGTGATATTGAATTGGGTGAGGATGTTATGGAGCAGATTGACCTTATGAGAAGGCAAGCCAGGAAGGCTACTTTGTATATAGATAAAAATGATGAGTTGTTGAGGGTTCAGTTGTTTTTGTTTCTTGATCAGTTTGAGAGAGGCACTGTGCCTAATCATATTGAGTTGCGTTCATTTTTTGTGGAGAGTTTGGGGATTAAAGATGTCAGGAGTTGTAGAGCGGAAATTGAGTTTTTGGAGGAGCAAATTGTGAACCATGAAGGGGATATTGAGCCAACAGCATGTGTGCTTAATGGGTTTGTTGCGATTACTCGTTATTGCAGGTTTTTGCTGTTTGGATTCAATGAAAATGAGGCTGAGCTTGGGGTTGGGAGTCAGAGGAAGCCTAGAAAAGGGTTGATTGCTCAGGAGATTGCTGAAACTTTCATTTCGATTCCTAAGGATTTTTGTTGTCCTATTTCGCTTGATTTGATGCGTGATCCTGTTATAATTTCCACTGGACAGACTTATGATAGGAGTTCGATTTCTAGGTGGATGGAAGAAGGGCATTGTTCTTGTCCTAAGACGGGACAGATGCTTTCCCATACACGGCTTGTTCCAAATCGGGCTTTGAGAAATTTGATTGTGCAGTGGTGCACTGCTCATGGTGTTCCTTATGAACCTCCTGAGACTGCTGATGCATCTGCCGATTGCTTTGCTGGAGCTTCGCCTAGTAGAGCTGCTCTTGAAGCCAATAGAGCCACAGCTGAACTGCTAATTGAACAGCTAGCTTGTGGGTCGCAAGGTGCAAAAACAGTGGCGGCTCGTGAGATTCGTTTGTTAGCAAAAACTGGTAAAGAGAATCGGGCTTTCATTGCGAAGGCCGGTGCAATCCCCCATCTTCGTGAACTACTTTCGTCTGATAATCCCGTTGCACAAGAAAATTCAGTTACAGCCATGCTTAATCTATCTATTTATGATAAGAACAAAAGTCGAATCATGGAGGAGGAAGGGTGTTTAGGTTCTATTGTTCAAGTTCTGAGACTTGGACTCACAACCGAAGCCAGGGAAAATGCTGCAGCAACGCTGTTTAGCCTCTCTGCAGTTCATGACTACAAGAAGCGAATAGCAGATGAAAGTGGGGCTGTAGAAGCCTTAGCAGGGCTGTTGAGAGTAGGAACTCCAAGAGGGAAGAAGGATGCCGTTACAGCTTTATTTAATCTATCAACACACACAGACAATTGTCAAAAAATGATCGATGCAGGAGCTGTTAAAGCTCTAGTTGAGGCATTAGGAAATGAAGGGGTTGCAGAGGAAGCAGCTGGTGCATTGGCCTTGATTGTTAGACAGCCTATAGGCGCTTCCTCAGTAGGGCAGGAGGAAATGGCAGTGTCGGGATTGATTGGAATGATGAGGTGCGGAACACCAAGGGGCAAAGAGAATGCAGTTGCTGCATTGCTCGAGCTCTGCAGGAGTGGTGGCTCGGCTGCAACTGAAAGAGTGCTAAAGGCACCAGCATTGGCTGGTTTGCTCCAGACGCTTTTGTTTACCGGTACAAAGAGAGCAAGAAGAAAAGCAGCATCACTTGCTAGAGTGTTCCAGAGGTGTGAGAATACAGCCTTGCATTTCGGTGGACTGGGGGTTGGATACGCATTCGCAGGCAACTCAACCACGACCAGGGACCCAAATTTCACAACTGATGTTTCTGTCCCTGTGTCCATTTCTGTGCCTGTTTTGTAACGGTAGCATCCTCACACCTTCTGTTACCCCCATTGCTTATATATATATACACTCATTTTTGCTGTAATAGTTACAACTATTCTTTCACTGAAAATTTCAGGTTACAGGAAAAAATGGAAAGTTATAGAGATTATCATGTGTCATGTGTTAAATGAACCAAATTATTTTGTGCAAAAATAATGTTTTAATGTATCATGTACAACACCACATCCATATTCATCTTTACACTATATTTATCTATCTGACATACTTATATATCATCAACTAGTAGAAAGAATATTTGAATTCCTAAACGGAGGGTCGAAAAAGAGAGTAGTCCATCATGCTATAGATTCTGTGGAAGACTGGAAACACATTTCAGGAATATTGAAGTTCCTGGAAATGAGGTCTAGTGGTTGTCATTGTCGTATATATGGGTTGTTGGGGATACAAAGTTTCTTCTTTAGAATGATGGCTTCCATCACAGAATATATAGAGATTTTAGAAGGTGATGATGCCAATCACTTTGTTCTATTTGATTCCTAGTGCATTTCAGACCCACCCACATCACCCTTTCCTGCTGTTTCATCAAAAAGCTTCCATATTTAATTTTGAAGTAAAGAAAGAAGCTTCCATTTATAAAGAGTGGTCAAACATGATATGATAATGAGCAACTTTCACTCTTTTCAGTGAAGTGACCCCAACTGCCACTTTTTTTCATTTTGAGTGTTCATTTAACTTCATCTCCTTGGAGTAGAATGAAGTAACATCAGATTCTTCAGGTAATTGATAATGGTGGGGCTAAGCATGTGGTCTGTTTGGTTTCAGATTAAATGACAGGCAGCCAAAGTGGTACACTAACATGCCATTTACTTGAAATATAATTGGAGATGTGCTTCCATATAGTGGTGGTTGAGTGACCCTATCTGTATCTATGATATCAATATTATAACCAAGTAGATAAATCATTCAGGTTTTGGATTTTGGTCACTTTATGTTAATGTAGTTGCTTCTTTCTTTTCCTTAATTTAAAGAATCTGAACACCTCTTCACCATTGCTTAAATAAGTGGCCAACAGTGTGTGTATATCTTACTGGATTTTGTAGGATTCGCTTGACACATACTTGCAATTTGACTAACTTTATTTAGATATAAGAAGAACACAGGGTCACTTTCTGTATCAATGATTATGAAATTTGCCATTTGACTCTTCTGCAGATGTCCAGAAGATTCTGTTTTAAGGTACTCATGCACTTCCTTAATTGAGCTGTAAACTTAATAATGAATGTGCACAGGGCTGTGTTTTTCTGTTTCCATGGTTTCCTAAACTACTTAAATTGAAATATGCACATATTTTTTACCAAGCAGCAAGTAAATATGCTGCATATACCAATTCTACTGTATCAGCATAAAGTTGTATTGTTTCGAGGCAAGGCAATCATGGTTGTGGATGAGTGTAGTGCGGACATCTTGATGGGTGATAAGAGCTGTTGTTTGTTGTGTTGGTTTTCTATTTGTTGGATTTCTGCATATTCAAAGCCAACATGTTCTGTTGGATACTGACAATTTGAGGGTAAATGAATTGTGATGGACCAACCAACAGTATTATTGCTGTTAGTTGGGGTAGGAGCAATTGTCACAATTATATAGCTTCCCATGTTTTTATGAACTATATTTAGTTTATTTTGACCATAACATTTCAACTTCCATTGTCGTCCAGTGGTTAGGATATCTGGCTTTCACCCAGGAGACCCGGGTTCAATTCCCGGCAATGGAATTATTTTTTAATTTTATTGGCTTGGTTTAACTGGGTTTATTTGCATGCTTGGGCCTTATT
Organism: Cardiospermum halicacabum; assembly: GCA_031304145.1. Taxonomy (NCBI): domain Eukaryota; kingdom Viridiplantae; phylum Streptophyta; class Magnoliopsida; order Sapindales; family Sapindaceae; genus Cardiospermum; species Cardiospermum halicacabum. The sequence continues at coordinate 19,926,262 of CM062397.1, forward strand.
TTGTTGATAATGGCTTGGGCCTAACTGAAATGGTACACTTTCATCAAACCCAGATTGAAAATTCTTCCTCTCCAATATATGAAATGCAAATAATTACAAGTTGCAAAATACATTCTTCTGTATTGAAAAACATTGTCATTATTTTTCCTGAACCTAACCAACTCTCTTAGAGAGTTCATTGTTTGGAGCAGAAACTAGAAACTACTTCGGTACAATGATGTCAAAATCAGTGACAGTCCACTCGGCAACTTGATCAGGGTCCTTAAAAATTTCAGTCCCCAAATCAATAGACATCCATTTTCTTCTAACAGGTTCTGTATCTGGATCCTGCAAAAACATATCACATGCCTACATTAGATTTATATCCACAACATCTTTATAATTAAGTCAATAAAGTGGATAACAAACCTGGTAGAAATAAAGTGACTGAGACAATCTTCCAACATCAAGCTCCCAAGTCTTTGAATCACCAATCCAACCCTCCCCAACAGTTGTTGGGTACCCGTACTCACCCCAGACTGGATGAGGAAGAATCTGCAATATTTCCTGAGGCTGAGGATTGCTATATGGATCACATAATGTGTAAGGAGCCTCAAGATACTTTGCATTTCCAGGGGAACAATAGAAGTGATAAGCAGTGTAAGGAAACCGGGTTGTATCATTTCTATGAACTATGGTTCCATTAGGAAATGTGTGGTAAGGTGGGCAGACGGCAAGATTGTTTGGATTGCACCAGGAAGTTATGTTTGGATTTATGATCATTTCACTGTATCGTGTAACGTCTGATGTTACATCACCATTACATGATTCTCCACTGTTCTTCCAACAGCTCCCCATGTCCATTAAGTAGAACTGGCTTTTTGGACCTCCACCTTTGATCACATTCAGAGTGAATCTCACTTTGAAGTTTGGTGATTCAGGAACCTGCATGATTCAATGAATTTTTTATATAAGGAAGCTTGAAAAAGAAGGTTTTAGAAAGATTTGGAAAAGATAACTACTTACAATTTTGGACATTCCTCTGGTGGAGTAATGATAACCACCAGAAACACCATGAGTAGCATCTGATCTCAAGTAAAGCATCAGCCAAGGATACCTTGTTGAAGTTTTCAGAACATGATGAAAAATCCAACTTCCTTTGCCAATTTCCTTTTCCCATGTCACAGAATGATAAGAAAAATTTCCTGCTAAGCCTTTGCTTAAATCAGCATTCAAATCCCACGATCCGTAAAATTTCCCTCTTAAACTAGTCTTATTTTGTAATGTGGTGTAGTCGTGGTATATCAATGGTTGGTTCATGCAGCCTTCTCCAAAGCAAGGGAATGTGTTATCAGGTCCAAATGGTCCTACTTTATATCCGTTTTTAGGACACTTGGCTGCATAAGTGTCCATGTTACCACTCTTAAGCATGATCATCCAAAAGTGCCAAGGTTTTGGCGTGTCTTCAACCTGACATTTTGAGGCTAAATAGAGCTCCTTGTCAGCAGCATACAGGTTTGCATCATTTAAGGCATTTGACTGTAGCCCTGGAAAAGGGTCCCCAACTCCTAGTTTGTTATCCTCTTCAGTGACTCTGTGTACCAATACATATGGCAGCAAGTCGCAAAGCGAGCAGTTTTGTTCTAAAAATGAAGAATATAATGTAAAAAGAATTAATTATTCTATAAATTAAAAGATAAATTCATCTGTATTACCCAAATCTTAACATAATAATCACATTTGATGAGAACACAATTTTTTAGCTGAAACATAAACATAACACCATAGACATTGTTGAACAGTTTATAATTCACTAGCTTTGTTCTACAAATGAAGAATTTAATGTAAAAATAAGTACCTTCTTCTATAAACTAAAAGATAAGTTCATATGTATTAGCTAAATCTTAACATAATAATCGCATTTGATGAGAACACACGGCCTATTAGCGGAAACATAAGCATAACATCATAGACATTGTTGAACAATTTATAATTCATTCATACTACAGAAAGAAGAATGTGAAAAACATAAGAGAACATACTATTTGATTGTGAAGATGAAGCCTTGTAAATGTCAAAGCAATCAGCGCCTCTTGGGCTGCCCATGTGAGGAGCTTCTTCTCCAACCTCATTGCACTGATTCCACGACTCAATTGCCACTCTTAGATTATCCCTTTTCATTCCAGGATCACCAACAGCTGATATGTATTCAGTTTCAGCTCCTGCTAACACACCATTGCAAAGAAACACCAAAGCTAGATAAACCAGTAAAGGTAGGAAACAGTCTTGCTTCTGCTCAGCCATTCATGAAATGAAACTTCTACCTTACTTTGAGGCAGCTTACATCATCTTATATCTCTAGATACATTTATCTATGAAAAAATTAAATTAAATAAAATGGGGATGGAACTTTGCAAATGCATAGAGTTCACTCTTTCTTATATGCCTCAGCAAGTTAAACTGGGTGCCTTAATCATCATTGATGCTCTTTTGTTTTCCTAATGTTGCCTTCCGTTGGTACAATATATGTCTCATGGAGGGTAGATTAATGTTTAAGCTTCTGTTGAACCTTGACTTTCTTACCAAAAAAAGAAAATGACAACTTTCAAAGTCATCTGGATTGAAAAATTCACCATACCCAGTTGATCAATTTGGAAATGAAGGCCTTAACAGTTACTTCTTCATAAATTTGGCTAAAAGGGAAGTTAACATTATCTTTACACATAATTTTCTCTTGCTTAATTACTGTAGAACATTAAGTTATTGTCCTTCTTAGACAGTTAACAATTGTTCTGTCACTATACTGTCCAGAATCAAAATCAGTCACTATGCTGTTATGGTTTATTTAATGAAAATTCTATGATGAGGGTTTGGTGCTTCAGCTATTGGTTGGATCTCGACTTACCTAACTTCGAGAGAAAATGACAAATGTCTTCATATTTCTTGCACAAAGTGTTCAACAGATTCTTCATACCAGAAATGTACATTGACTAAATGCATACTTCGACATAAATACAACTAAAGTAATCAGTTAGGTTTAAACAATGAAACCCAAGTTGAAGGATTTAAGAAATAGTTTTCTTTTAATCAAAGTGATGCTTTAATTTCTGAAGTAAGAATGAAGCTAGTATTCTATGCTTGAGGTGCAATTCTTCTTTTCTACAAAGGTTGGTTTGGTACTCTACCCAAACCTTCACATGTATAATACATGTACTGCCTCACACTTAAAGGGAGAAATAATTACAACCCTCATTACTTTACCAGAGTTTCTCCAATTCTCTGCTGTTGTTGGCATTATATCTATAGTTATATACTACATCAATGGTTGTTATAGACACTGATAGAATTACCCTAACCAGAAATTGAATGTCCAGGAAAACAAATGCACAACAAACAGACACGTTATTTATGGTATGATTATGATAGGTTGCATATAGATTTTAGGGCTTGTAGGAGAGTTGAGCTATGTCTATTGGGAATCCAAATTTGGGACATATACAGTACAGTGTTGTGTGCTATACTCAATCCTAAATCATTAATGGTGGCCCATTTTCATCAAGTGAACCCAACCCAACTTAACAGATTCTATTTCGGTTGGTACCACCCTAAAAGAAACAAATCTAAAAACCCAAAAACAAAAACAAAAAAGTGAATCAAAGAGTCCATTCTGATAGTTTTTTAGTCGAAAAAGTAAAAGAAAAAGATGGTTGGGTCACTACAAAACTCAGTTTACCAGTTTACTCTACACTACACACATCAATTGTACCCACCTCAGAGCCTAAGTAGTTGTTAAAGAAATTGACAGCAAGTGGACATCAACATAACAATGGAAGAGTAGTAGCAGTGGTTAAAAATTTATGATTTTGGAGCTAAAAAAGCAGACTCAACTTGCTTAATGAGTCTCTTTACTTGCAAAATACAGCATTAACGTAGTATACCAAAATATAGGTCCCCTACTACGGAGCATAAATTGTATTAAGAGTAGACAACCATAATAAAGTAGAAAAAAAGTAGGCAGATGGTCACAAGATTTCTTTTGTAAGCAAGACAATAGTATAACCGTCCCGTAACTGCTAGAACTCTCCACTAAAGTTCCATCATTCAATGTCAATTTCCTATCATCACCATTTTCATCTTATCTTCACATTAACAAAACTACACACTACACAGTTCTAAAGTCATTGATAGCAGTGTAATATGAAGTGGGGAAGAAAGAAACTCATCTCTAATATGTTTCCTAGTTCATGGGTTTCTAAGTTTAAGCAAAAGAGTAACAATGATGAACTGAACAGAAAGCAAAATTTAGTTACCTTGAGTTCACCACAACGTGCTGCTGCTACTTCTGCAGGTAAATTCTATGCCAGAGAAGGTGATAGTATTTGGAGATTATCGTATGATTTTGATGAAGAGGCTAAATTTACGGAGTCCAGATGTAGGATTTGTGGATCAAATGTTTCGACAGGAGAGAAGAATGAAGAGATTCAGAAGTTGAATAATTTGAAAGTGAATGTGAGGTCTAGTGAACAACAAGCGGTTATCAAAACTCCAAGGTTACAAGCCAAAAAGGGTCAAAGATCGAAGCAATTAAATGACAGGGTTTTGGAGGGCAAAAGGTGGAAGACAACCTCAAATGAAGCAGAGAAGAGATCGATTAAAAGTTGCAGAATTTCATCAGAGAAAGGGAGTTCAGAGTGGGAAAAACTGAAAGAAATGAAGATCAAAGAGTTAAAGACAAAGAATGCAAACCAGAGAAAATCTGAACAAAAAAGCAGAGAACCAGAGAAGAAAAGATCAAAAATAACTGGAAAAGTTAAAGTTTCATCACCAAGAATTAGAGCTCTAGAAATGAAGAAAGCAAAAATCAAGATAAAGGGTAAGGAGAAGATAGATGAAGGCAGAACAAGCCAGGAGAGTTTTATTGTGGTTAAATGTTCATTTGATCCACAAAAGGATTTCAGAGACTCCATGATGGAAATGATAATGGAGAAACAAATAAGCCAACCAGAAGAGCTTGAAGACCTCTTAACTTGGTATTTGACACTGAATTCAGAAGAATACCATGACCTCATTGTCAAGGTGTTCCGGCAACTACAGTTCGACCTAGACCGAATTCGTTTCAGTGCTGAATTATTTGATGAAATATAGACATGTAACCATCAATGGATGCTTGTAATGATGATTCTGTAAATAGTTAGAATGTATCACGCTCCTAATAATATTCAAATCAAATGCTTCTTCTTCTTCTTCAAATCCATGATGAATAGTTGTAAATGCATTTCAAAACAAGCACAGTATCAATTTAAAAACCTTTTAAACGAATCCAGTACTCAAAAGTCGCATAATAAGCATCCAACAATAGATTCCGAGCAACCAGGTCTCTTTGGGCCATTTTATCGAGCACTTCGTAGACCTCAGATGGGTTTACAACAAATGAAATGGCAACGAGTTTTGTCAAGCGTACAGGAGAAATAAGGTTCGTCGGTGTTACATTTCAATATATAGTACCTACAGATTCATTTTGGGATAAATAATTTGGCAAACTCATTTCTGACGCAGTTACATAATAATGGCTTTGGGTTCCAATCACACTAACCAAAATTTGGTGTACATATATATTAAATAAATCTGGTAGGATAATTGGTAGAATTGGAGTACCCTACAATATATGTCTGTACTTTCTAAAACTAAATTTGCTAAAACTAAATTTGAGGATTGGTAAAGATATTGTATATCATAAGAGGTCATCACAAGCACCTAAGAGTGGCTAGTATACTAGTACAACCAGATAAATCAATGTATATCATATACAACAGATGTCTGCATAATTGATGGAAATCAAAGCAGTCAGTAAGCAGTGTATAGACTATATTTGCTCCGAGACAAACAACAATCTAACTCAAACTATATAGAACAGGTATAACAAGGTCCAGCTAATCATACCAAAAGTTACCGTGCGAGATATCAAGGCATCAGAAGCTGGAAAAACCAATTAATCAATAATCAAGTCAAGTTCTCTCAGCAGATGTTAGATGCCCCATCTGTTCAGCGAGACTATTTACATTCCTCATATTCCACCAAAATTTGCCATTGTCAACAGGTTTGCTTTCGTTCTTTTTAATATCAGTATCCTTTCGTTGCGATTGAACTTCCTGATTCTCAGCTGCGCTGGCACAACCAGGATTCTCAGTCAAAAACTGTTCCCAGAACATGTCATTGACCCCAGTTGGCACAGGAGTGGCATTAGCAACTGGTTCCTTTGAGGCAACAATCTCAGGAGCAGCGGTCACAACAGGCTCTGAATTCATATCGATTCCAGGAGATCTGGTTCGAACATCTAGTTGTGTACATGATACAGGAGGACTATCTGGACAACTCGTAGTTTCATCCAATTCCACCCTTGAACTAAGTTGAGGGTAAGCTTGACTAAAACTTCGCACTGCATTCTCCCAAAATGTCAAGGTGGACTCCAAGTGATCCAACAGCTCCAGGTCAGATGTGGTACTCCCTGCATTATCTGTAGCTACACTTTGAGCTGTGCCAGTTGGATTATCATCCACATTGGCTTCATCCCAGATATAACTAATCCTCGACAGCCTTCTCTTTCTATCATGAGTTTCAGATTGTGAACCAATATTTGATTTCTGCAATGTTCTAGTAACAAGAGAGGTCATCTTCTGTTGTTTACGTTCCATATTTTGAAGACGCTCCTTCAAAAGTTGCAGTTGCTTCTGCCCGTCGCATCCTTGCTTCTCTTGTTCATGCGTCTGCTGCAACTCCAAAATAAGCCTTTCCTTCTCATTTTTTAATCTCTCAATCTCTTCTTTGAAACTCTGCCTTTCTGAATCAGTTAATGGACTTCCGTGTAATGCCGTTGTAGAATGACTATGGACTGGCTTTCGTCTATGGATGTTCTTCAAAAGTTGCGGTTGACCTTTAATAAAATCCTCATTTGCAAATTCCCATTGCTCCGGATCAATCTTTTTAAAACCCTGTTAAATTCCCAAATCAGTGAAAATAAGGTATACAGCATATTTATGCATTCATAACAGCATGAATCGAAATTAAGATACAAATACAAGAACTACTACTTACATATGTGTTGAGCTGTCTGATAAAACTGGAGAAGTTATTATGCTTAAAAAATCTCGGTAACAATACCCTGGCAAACTCCGGTGGATTCCACACAACAAAACTCTTATTACTAGCACTCCATGACACAATTGAATCAGTAGAAGCATCCTCTACCATCTCATACGTTTTTGCCAGAAAAGGAGGCAGAGAACTGGAGCTGCTTTGAGCTTCATCCATACTAGTATTACACTAACTAGACGAATCCCCAAACCAAATGCTTAGCAATAACCATAAACTAGCTCAAAAACTCAGAAAGTCAACACCAACAACTCAATGAAAAAAGCAATCTTCAATCAACTACCCTAAACTCTCCATGAATACAATCTCAATCAGCAACAAATCCACAGTAATAAACAAAAAGGCTAACAAAGATTCCCAAAACCCCGTTCAAAACTCCAAAGAAGGAAACTTTTTCTCTCACAGTAAACTATCTGATCAGACAATTCATGATTTCTCACCCCTTTACAAAGAATCAACAAAAAGCGATGATAAAAAAGAAGAAACCAGATTCCCAACCCTGAATTCCGAATTCTCACTTCTCAGACCTCAAAACGAATCATCCAAAAAAAAAGAAGCAACAAATTTCAAAACAAACAGCAAACCCAGATCGCACAAAATCAAAAATAGAAAAAACCAAAATTTCCTGTCAAAAACCTAAACAACAACAGCTGTAGTCAAGTCCTGCACAACACGCAAAGGAAAAAAGATTAAAAATTAAAAAGAAAGCGAATTCCGTTATAACTTAATTTGACAAAATCAAACTCGGTTTTGACAAGTCATTTACCAATAACAACACATTAACGAAAACAGAAATTGGAAAGAAGAAAAAAGACAGACGACCAAAATTACAAATACAGCACCTGAGTCTGAGGGAGACGCCGGCAGGATCCGGTTAAGTTAGGTGAATTTGATTCCAGAAGCGCGTAGAAAGATTTTTGTGTTTAGGGTTTATATATTAAATTGAAATGTTGACCAGGTAGAGACGATGAGGGATGGTGTTGTTGTTGTTGTTGTGCTGAGTTGCGTGGACATGATTGGTTGAATTTGATGTCAAATTGGTGATACGTAATTTGGTTTTTTTAATTGGAATTTGTTAATTGACTTTTGATAATTACAGTTTTGTTCCCAATACGGATCGTCTTCCTTTCTGTACATACATGTATACGAGATACGTGTAGTTATTTTGCTATGCTTTCTCATTTATTTATTTTTTATTTACCGTTATATAATTTTTTAAAAAATAAGACGTATGTTTTCTGAAAAATACTTCCTCTGCTTTTTTTTTTTTTTTTATGTACTACACTTTCTCTTTGCACACTATTCGAGACCTAATTTTAACGGTAAATATCTTTAATTATATACAACTAAAAATTATAAAAATTTTATATTTAAAAAGTAGACATTAAAACGAATAAAATAAGATTCCACTTGAATATATTTTTATTTATACGTAAGTAACAATATAAAAAACAAAATTGATGAATGAATAGTAAATACTATTCAAGTGTAGCACATAAAAAAAAGCGGAGGAAGTATGTAATAAGCTAACGTAAAGATCATCAAGTTGGCTGTTGTTTTGTGTTTTTAATTTATTTGTTTTTTTTTTATGACTATTTATTTGTTTATTGAGGTAGGTTTAGTGTATGTTTGGCACTAGATGTTACATTAGATGTTGAGTTATCTGTTGAAGTAGCGATTAGCTGTTAAATTAGATGTTGAAGTAGTGGTTCGGCATGAGTGTTCGGTAATAACAATTAGATGTTGAAGTAGCTGTTAGATGTAAAATTATGTAGACAATACAATATATTATTTTTATTTTACAATATAATTTATTAGTGTTAGTATTCATTTTTAAACAATTTTTTCTTTCAATATTTTTAATTTAAAACCAATCATCCTTTAGTTATCAACTAATTAAAAAATAAATAAAATATAGACTAACTAAAAAAGTTATTTAAATTTTTTAAAATTATATCTAATAAATAAAAACTATTAAAATTAACTAATTTAGTAAAAAAGAAGCTTTTAATATTATTAAGGGTAGTTTAGTAATACTTATAAATTGATAAGGATAAAATGGGAGCTTTTTGATTAGCAATTCGTGGACAGCTACTTGAAGTAGCGTTTTGGAAATCGCTAATTGAAAATCTAATTACTAATAAAAAAGTTTCTCTCACACGGTTAAATTGTCAAATCGCTAATGAAAAATCTAATCGTTACTCGAAAATTTGTCTACCAAACACACACTTAGCTGGTGGATATATAGAATTTTTAGAATGAGAGAATTAAGAATTGGAAGATGTGTTGGGTATCTTATCTTATATTTTAACTAGGTATGAGTTAGTAATTTATATATATAATAATAAAATAAAATAAAATTAAAAAATAAATAATAATTTTAAAGATTATGATGTATATGAGCATAGAAATGGAAGAGAGTTGTGAAGATGTGTTAATAGTATTTGGATCACACGAGTGAGAATAATAAGGTTAAAAAAGTGAACACCATCCATTTAGGTCTTTAATATCTTATGGTATAATTTCGAAACTCTTTGATTAATTTTTAATAAGTTCGAAAATATATTTTCTTCTTTTTTTTTTTTTTAATTTTTCAAAAATTACAATCTTAAAACATGAATATTCTCAATTAAAAGAAAAAAAAACGATACTATCCTCATTATACATGTGTTCAAGAGGTTAGAGGTTAAAGGAGCTGTTTCCACCCGTAGTCTAATGGGAGATAAATTACTATGTAATATCATATTTCATATTTGATTAAGAGAGTGTTTGGGATAAATAAGAATGGAAGAGATTCTCCATTTGCTAACTACTTTCTGGTTAAATTACAAACTTTATCAAGTTGTCCAACAAAGCGAATTTCATGGTTGAGCTTGGTATACTTAAAAGTCCATAAGCTCCACAAGCATAGACCTTCAATCATGCATCTACCGTGTTTTTCACACTATACCATCTTCAATCATACACTAATCCTTCTCGGTTGTAATGTATTATATATATATATAATTTTATTTAATCGTATCAACTGTTAAAGTTGAGTTAAAGTGAAATTTATATGGTTACTGATTACAGAAATTTACACCAGTCTAAAGGATTTTAAAAATTTACACCTGTCTAAAGGATTTTAAAAAGAATAGATTCGAATATTAAATTAATTTTTTTCCTCCTCAATTATGATTCTTATACTATTTTTTGACAATAAGAATGGTACTGAACGATGTAAAAGTGCATATGCATCTAAAACTTAATGTTTTATACACACATCTTAGCTTCTAAAAAAGTTATTGAGTTTTACCTGTTAGAACACAAATTAGAAAGCAAGTGGTATTCATATGTTATATGCTAAATATATAACAGCCGAAGGTAAATACTAGAGCCCCATAATCATAATTTAACAATAATCTTTAACACTAAAATTATTAGCATAATCTAACAATTATCACCCTTTACTGATATATTATTTTACATTCAATTTCATGTTAATAAAATATCATTCAACAAACACTGCTTAGTCTAAGGCAATTCATCGGAAAATAATAAAACATTAGAAGAAAAAGATATGATTCTTGTTACGTCACACAGTCACACAAAGCACGCAATAAGAAAAAAGAGACACATAGATTTAACGAAATTCGACTAATAATGCCTACATCCTTGGAGCAAGACAGAGAGAGAATTTCATTATGAAGAAAGTAGTACAAAGGTTTTTTCTTCAAATTATATTTTTTTATACCCAAAACCAGAAAAAATAAAATAATGAAGAAAGTTATTTATATAATGTGTTATACATTTTTGACAAAGGTTGGAAATGCCTCATCTTTGCTCTTCAGAAAATACACTCATACCATTTTGGAGTAATCATCAATAAATGTCATAAACTACCAAGTATCGCTCTTTGAAGAAATTCTGTTCAGACCCCACAAAGCTGAATGTATGTAATCATGTTTGTCCTTGATCTAGTGTACTGCCTTCTTCCGAAACTTCACATTGGTTTGTTTGCCAAACACACAATGTAGATAGAAACTTAAAACTTCATTTTTATACCTATCCAACGAATTCTACTTACTCAAAATAGACAATCCTTTTTCACTCATGTGACCAAGACGTAGATGCCACAATTGAGACATATTCTAATCACTTATACCCGAAGGTACAACAACTTCCCCTTCAACCACGCTACCATGAAGTAAGTACAGTCTAGATTCTATCTTACCCTTCATGAATACCATGAACCCTTTACACACTTTAAGATTTCCCTTTCTGAATGAAACTAGAATCCCTGATCATCTAAGGTCGAAAAAGAAATCAGATTCCTCTTCATCAGAGGAAAATGTCAACACTCAATACTTCTAGCGGTACCATTAAATATTCCTATTCTAATGTGACCAATTCCTTCAACCAGTAATGAATTATTATTACTTAAGTGAACAATCCCCATTATCTGTTTGTATGATATAAACCACTACTTATAAGGACACATATGAAACGTTACACTAGAACAAAGAACCTAGGAATTTTGTCCATGACTTGAACTCACAGATAATACCTCTCTTGTATCATCACTCTTATCAGAGACACAAGTGTCAACCATATTAGTAGAATTCTTCTCATTCTACTTCCCTTTCTCTCCTTCAATTTTAGAGAATCTCTCCTATAATGACCTTGCTCCCCGTACTCAAAATAGTTTGCCTTTTTTGCTTTAGACTTTGATCTACCATTAGACTTCTTTTTAGAAGAATCTCTTGTCTGTACTCTTCCCTTACTCACCAAATCCTCACAAACTGTTTGTTATCTGGAAAGTTCTTTTTCAACTCTTTAGACTTCAAAGAATTACTAACGTCAACTAGTGAAATACTATATTTCCCATACAATAAGGTACCAACAAACGTCTCATAGGATGATGTAATGAGCACAACACAATTAAGACTTAATTCGCATTATCAATCACGATATCTATATTCTTCAGGTCCATGATTATTAAATTAAACTCAATGAGATGAGATTTAATTGGCATACTTTCATTCATTCAGAGATTATACAACTCTTTTTCAGGTAGAGTCAGTTTGTCAGGGATTTTGCGGAATACAGCTCCTCCACTTTCTTCCATGCCTTTGTAGCCGAAACTTCACCAGCGATCTTACGAGGAACACTGTTAGTGACGCTCATGAAAATGGCACTTAATGCCCTCGCCTTCACATCTGACTTCACCAATTCCTTTAAATCCTCTGAAAACTCATTGACAATTGCCTTTCATAACCCTAGTAAAATCAGGGATGATCTCATCTTAATCTTCGAAAGAGTGAAATTAGATCCCCATCAAACTTTTTTGTTACATACTTTGTAAAAGAAGAAGTTTTCATCTTAATCCTAGATTACGTGCAGAAAACTCAAACCTTGCTTTGATACAAATTAATACGTCACACAAAGCAAAAAATTAATAAAAAGAGACTCAAAGATTTAATGAGGTTCGATCAATAATTCCCATGTCATCGGGATCAGACGGAGAGAGAATTTCCCTATGAAGAAAGTAGTGCAAAATTTTTTTCTCCAAATTAGATTTTTTTCAATAAATACCAAAAACTAGCAAAAACAAAATAGGTTCATACTCGGGGCCGGATTCCCTCCTAAATTTTTCTTCTTTTCGGGTCACACGGTAGACTCATCGAATTCGAATCCATAAACAATTCAAATCAAAATAACAATTCTGTTACCAAAGCAATAACATAAAATATCATCATTCACAAATTTCAGAACATAATAATTCCTTACATCAGGTGAACAAAAATATCCTACACAATACTATGTTTTATTCATAAACTTATGAAAAAAATTCGACACTGACTTCCTTACATCATATTCACAAAAAAATATTACATGCAGTATATGTTTAATCCTTCTTTTTTTTTTAATAGAAAGAGAAAATTAAGCCCCTGAGTGTAAAATATTGTTGAATGTCAAGAAGCACTTACTACATCCCATATACATATCCCATATAATCCATCATTTAGCTTCTGCTGAAAAATTAGAAATGTTCGTTCTTCCATATTTTGGGAATACCACACAAAGAGGCGTTTTCCACATTTAAATACAAAAAAAAAAAAAAAAATTTCAACCAACTAACATCAATGTAAAAAAAAAATGGAAAAGATACCACAATCTCACTAGCAGAACCATGACCATATGAACAATTATCATTTTTAGGACATCCTTTTTCAAAGCAGATAAAATACGAAGACACAGCAAATAGGATGATACTTACACAATTTTGTTTTGCAGAAAAAAATTGTAAATAGATCTAATGGTAACGCCTTCCCAAAGATATTGAGATGAATTCTCCGGCAATCAATGTTACCAATTTGGAAAAAAACAGTTTTTGATGTAAATTTGAATTAATTCAATTCTCTATAAAAGGTGAAGTGAAGTAGAGCAATTAAGACAATTCATGGACCCGGTAGTTTTCCATGGTAGTTAACTTGTGAGAAAAATGATGGAATTGAGGTTATTTCTTAGTGATCCGAGGAGGATCTCGCTGAAAGAAAGGGATACAATTAACTAATTAAAAATCAAAACTTTAAAATAAATTTTTCGGCAAGATTATTACGGTTAGAAAAGTGTTAGATTACGGTTAGAAAAGTGTTAGTTTTTCAGCAAGAAAAATGGAGAAAGAGATACCGATAAAAAATCAAAACTTCAAAATGACTTTTCGACAAAATTATTACAGCAAGAAAAATGTAAGTTTTTTGGACAACAAAAGTGTGAGCTTTCGGGTAAGAAAATACGGTTAAGATATGAAGTCTTATAATAGATTTTTGGTATCCGAAAAATTTATATAATTAAAATGTTTTATTGAGCCGTTTTTATTAGACAGTTTTTTTTTAATTTTTATTTTTTTAAAAAGTAATCAACCTAACTTTGCACGATATCTATAACTTTAAGATTACTATTATTAAATTTTTGATCTTGAATTTGTTAAGAATAGAATTTTTAAATAATTTATATAAAATGAAAAAAACTTGATATTTAAAAAAAATAAAATACAATAATATATATTTTTTATATATTTCTTAATTATATAACATTTTAAATAACTCTTCTCTATTTTTTTTTTTAAAATAAATTTTATCAGTTTTTTTAATTCATTTTAATTTGAATTCCAAACTAATAATCATGTTATATTTTGTTAATTTATTATTTATACATTTTATTATTGAAAAACTCTCACATTGTCATGTACCACTTGTTTGACCCGTGTTCAGCTATTTTAAAAAATTAAATCAATTAATAAGTAATTTTTTTATTTTTTTTTATTTTTTTTTAAATTCATATTTTCAAGATTAAATTGTGATTGAATTTATAGATAATTTTAAAATTACTTTAATGTTATTACTACCATTAAAATGTATTGATTTTAATAGAGTTTAATATTATTGAAAATAAAGAGATAAAGATTTTAATTTAAAATATATAACATTAATTTGATTTAATATAAGAAAGGAGGTAGAATCGTAAGTGTTGGATATTAAAGTTGTAATAAATAATAGCTTTATCTAGTTGTAATTGGACACAACTTTAATAATTTTAAAGAAAAAAATCATTATACATTCGTAATTTGGTGCAACTATATTAATAATTCATATATAGAATATTGGCACATTATTTTATTTTATTAATTATCATTACAATATTAGATACATATGAATGAGGTTAATCATTATTATTCCATTATTATTACCATTAAAATAAACTGAGAATAACAATATTCTAATTTTGAAAACATAAAATCAAAAGCAATTTATATATATATATATAATTTAATATAATTTCAAAAAAGGTATAGTGTTTGAAAATGTGATTTGAGTAATGAGAATATGCTAATACTAACTACGAAAATAGGGTGATTTTTTTCTTTTTCTTTCCTGAAGCCATTTGTTTTGTACTTAAATTTACTTTAGGTTTTAAAATAAAATAAAAATAAAATTATTAAATGTATAAAGATTACTATATAAAATAAAATAAATAAAAATGGATAGCAGGCTCGGAATTCCACGAGAGATCTAACTAAACACATCAATATTGTTCGATGACTGTATCACCTGTCCGTACTCCTTGAAACTATTTGAGATTGCTTCTTTTGACAAATTATATTTCATCAATATTATTCATTACTGATTTACATAAAATGACTCAAAGTACAATCGTAAGAAACATGTTTACATTACTAATCATCTTTTTCGATAAAGTTATGAGTAATAAAATCCACCTACATAGAAAAAAACTACATTTTAAGATTTTGCTACAACAATAATACGATGATATAAAATGGATTGTTAAATGAAAAGCATGAGCTTGAGCTTATATTGATATTGCTTAATTCAAAGTTGTAGAAGTCCACATTCTAATTCTCGAGCGAAAATCCGGCATGTCATATTCTGCTGTCTAAGTTTAATGAATTTAGAATAGGTGATGTTGAAAAAACAAAGTTTAATGAATTTAGAATTGGTGATCTTCAAAAAAACAAACATCTTCAATAGTTGATGGAATGTATAAATGATTGTTGCGTGATTATTTAACGATGCTTTTGCACGTGATATCTATATATTCCTCCGGTCTGATAATGGTCTGACAATAGATGATTTAGCAACACCAAGATATTGAAGAATAATTCAAAAATTGTTATTATTTCGGTAAAATAAATGTCTGTTGGGTTGTTTTTGATGTCACTTGATTATAGTGGTTAACCTTCAATTCTATAGCCAGTCAAATTATCTGTTATAATTTAGGAGATATTATCCTGATATTTTGAAACATTGTTCCTGTACACCTATATATTCAGGGCATATTAGAATGTTAATCAATGAACCACAACAATAAAAGTTGGTCTAATAAAAGTTGGTCTAATAAAAGTTGATCTATTTATGTATTTTGTTATGTTACTGTCATCTGTTCTCAACACAAGATGTTAGAAAATCACAATTAGTA
Source organism: Cardiospermum halicacabum (assembly GCA_031304145.1). Taxonomy (NCBI): domain Eukaryota; kingdom Viridiplantae; phylum Streptophyta; class Magnoliopsida; order Sapindales; family Sapindaceae; genus Cardiospermum; species Cardiospermum halicacabum. The sequence goes on from CM062397.1 coordinate 19,942,369, forward strand.
ACACAAATTTGTATATATATATATATATATATATATATATATATATATATATATATATATATATGCAGAGGCTTGCACAATAGGCATTGTCCTCAAATAAAAATTTCCCCTTCTACTTGGTTGATAAGAAGTTGACGGGAATCTGTTTTCAGGATACAATTGCACTATCTTTCGCGAGGAGCAACGACTGACGAAAGATTTGAGTAAAGAACAAAGTTTTAGAACGAGACAATTTGTTCTTGTATTTGGAAAGGATTAGAATCCTCAGAAAAAGTAATTCTCCACGTGCTTTCCTTCTTGTGTTTAAATGATAACTTAAACAGTTACCTTAGTAATTCATGACGGTTTAGACTGCTGTTTGAACGGTTATGTCTGAATCAAACACTCACACCTTTCTCATAATCAACCTTTTCACAACCAGATATGTCCATACAATTTTATTAATTAAATTTAAATAAAAAATTGTGACTATTAGAATAAATTAAAATTTTATTCTTTTAGTAAACCAAGCCCAAGAGCCCATCTTTTTTCTATTAAATAGTATTACATATTTAATATGGTAGCTCTCTCCATTAATTTATCTTTTAATACCATGACTTGAACTCCATTATTTAAACCCATTCATCATGACTTACATAAGCAATGTGAAATAGATTTCAAGTTTTTTTTCTATTCAAACTCTTAACATTCCTACACAAGATACCAGATATGAACTCTCAATTGATCCTAGACAATATGTCACACTTCATGATGTGATATTATATACCACTTGAGTCATCTTCCTTCCAGATTTATGATATAAAACTTGTCAATATGCAAAAAGATCATCATAACCTCTCATACACAATTTTTGTTGGGATACAATCCAAAGTCCCACATCGGTTAAAGTAATCAAGTAAGACTTGTATATATACATCCACACCCACCTTAATAGAATGAGGTTTTTTTAGAGGAGCTCAAGAACAAAACCGTGCGGACTAGGCCCAAAGTGGACAATATCATTTTATGTGGGGTGAAAGGAGCGGAGCTCGGAGCCTAACAATTTTCACATAAGAAAATACTAGATTGAATGAAATTTTACAAAATAGTGTTGCAAATTCTTGCAATTAAATTGAATTTGACATAACCTTAAGAATACCAAACAGATTAGGCACCTACTATATCCAATTAGAACCTCAATATATACCATTGCAACAAAAATGAAAAGGAACAACTATTGATTGAAATATTTCAATATTTCAATTTAACAAAATCCGTTTCACCGGTGTAAATCAAGTATTGACTCGCTATATTCACAACAAAAATCTATTAAAATAAGGGTATTCCATTAAAATCAAAAGTAAAAAGGAGGTCTAACCATTTATTCAAGTTTCGCTCTTAGATCTGACACTAAACTCAGTTCAAACCAAAATACTCGTACAAAACTTAAAACAAAACATGAATTCAAGAATATAAATTAATGTTTGAGTACACAAGAAGAGTAGTAAGTATACTATACAATATTACTAAAAGATAAAATATATATTTTATTTGTAGATTATTTACCATTAGTTTTTCCTTTTTTATAACTCTCGTAGATTAGATGTAGTTCTAAATTGCAAACATTGCAGTCCAATTTAACAGGAAAGATTTAGTTAACATGCCAACAATTTAAATTTATAGAGCGACCAAAGTGTCATCCATGGCTCTTAACAAATATATTCTTACATTTTTATTTGGCCGATTAATGTGATGGATAGGTGATATGTTGCATTATTAACATAAACTTTACACCTTGAATATGAGAGTAATACACTAACAAAACCAACTATGTCGAGGGGTTGATAATCTACTAGTGTCTTGTATTAGTAACAAACAGGATTTTTCAATAATTGGTCATGCATGGTAACTCAAAACAATGACATACGATCCATGAAGGCTAATAATAAAAACGGGTGTGGGTCAAACATATCTAAGTACCAAATCCAAATTGGAACCATATTGATTAACTAATGTGAACGTAAATAAATGGTTTGATATATTGGATTAGACCAGACACACAGACACACCCTCATACTCGGTTACAATACAACATTACCAAAATATAAAGGAGTTTGTTAGGATTTTGACGAAAATTTGGGTATATTTCGGTATCTATAATTGGTTGGTAATTTGGAAAAGACTCGAAAACTATTTTGGAAGCATCATATTTGATTAGGAATAGTATTTCCTAAAGTGGGATTCTAATTAGGAAAAGAGATCTTTGAGAATCCTATATAGGAAAAGATTTTCTTAATGGTTTAGGATTACTTTGTAACCTAATGCTATAAATATGATGTTTGTATTTATTATTAGATATCGTGAGAGAACAATGTAGATCTAGTTGGTTAGGTTTGGGAGGTGCCCGATTGGGGCCTGAGAACTATGGAGACCATGGAGATCTTGAGTTCTAGGATCGAGTCTTGTTATCCTGTGAGAGTCATATGAGGAGAGCTTATATGTGAGACTGTAACCAATGTAATTGGATTGGGGAGTGAGAGAGTGGTATTCTGGTTGTAATTATTGTTTTATTGTTATATAGTGAATTAGTCTCTCGTCGTCCTGACGGCCGTTTTTTTTTTTTCCTGTTTTGTGTTTCCACGTAAAAACCTTGTGTTTTATTTTCTATCTCTATTTCTTGTCTTATTGTTTTAGTCTGTGATTACCAATACTCATCTCCGCTGCATTGGATCACCGATTTGGTCAACAAATATTATCAAAACTAGCCGTGTTTTCCAACAGGGTTACCCTCCATAATTCAAATGCGATGAGGATTAAAATAGAAGAAAATTCATGTGATAAGGTTGAAATTATAGTGCAGTAGAGTAGAGGCAGCTGAATAGGAAGAAAACAGAAAGGGCATGATTAAAATTAGTGTAGTAGTTGAACTGACCAATGATGTTTTTTGAAGAGTTGACTGGAAATGTTATATATTTGACTTTCTGCTCCATCTGACTTGGACCAAGTCCGATCCAAATCCACTTCATGGGTTACAAAATGCTTGCCTTGGGCTCCACCAATCAATTTACATGGAAAAATCTGCTAATCATTGGATTATGAGGATGGAGATTTGGATTATGGAAGTGTAGACATACTATATTCGGACACGTATCAAAACGTAAAAGGATGTTGAAACGTGAGGTTTTCGATAACAGACTTGACCGAAAACAGAAAACGAAAAGACAAAGCAACCAACAGAGAGGATGCCTCGTGGGTGGCCGGCATATCGCCCATCACGTGACCCTACCCACTTCAACGGATATCATTGGATTATCCTACTCACCCGCAATTGGTGCCACCAGTTATAGGCCCCCAAGCCCAAACCCATATTTCGGACCCGACCGGTTTTTATTCAAATTCTATTAATTTCTGATCAGTTCAATTTCGCGGCGCACGTGTGGAACGTTGAAGCTTTGGATCATGATTGTGACTGTGCCTGGGTCCCCCATCGACTTAAATAATCTCCGTTGTTTCATTGACTAACCCGACCATACTACTTTCGTTTTCATTGGCTTTTAATTACTCTCTCTGGCATCGCCGCACTGGATTACTTCCTTTAGTATCTTTTACTTTTTTTTCATAGTCCAGATCTTTGACATTTTCTCAATCCATTTTATGTACATCTACCACTGAGCTACTATACTATAATACTATAAAATGCTAAAAAAAAACTGTTAGGAATAGAGGAGACAGAATAGCACCAACCAGAGTAGAAACAGAACAACAAAGTATGGAAAGTAGAAAGAGACACAAGAGATTTAACGTGGTTCGGCAATGTGCCTACTCCACGAAGGAAGAGAATAACAATCCACTATAATGATCAAAGGGATTACAAAGATATCACACAAATAGCCACAAAAGGCTACACTCAAATCTCACAACCCAAGGCACCCAAACTAAAACCCCTAACTCTCGAATGTGTTTCCCACACTCACAATGTGAAATTCTCTTTAGAACTGGATGTTTTCTTCTTTGTGAGACGCTTCTATTTATAGTGATCACAAAACCCACTTTCCTAATAGTTTCTTTCCAATAAGGAAAAGTAAACCATAACAATTGGGAAAAACAAATCTCCTCAAATTAGGAAAACTAGCAAATAGGAAATAGATCCAAAAACCAAAATAGAAATTCCTTCCAAAAAAGGATTCCTAGTGAATCGAGTAATTTAGGATTCCTTATGATTCAAGGCATCCTAACAAATCTCCACCTTGACTTGAATCACCTCAACTTTTTTGAATCTTCTTTCTTTGATCACTATCAATTATATCTTCACCTTGACCCATAAACAACTTCGAATTGTCTTCCTCTTCCTTGTATCCCGTAAGGGAATCTTAACGATCACAAATTCCAATCAAGCTCAAACAATGCTTAAACTTGATTGTAGATAAGGACTTGGTCATCATATCAGCAGGATTATTTTCAGTACCAATTTTCTGAACCGTAATATTATCTTCAGAAATCACATCTCGAACAAAGTGGTACTTGACGTCTATGTGCTTAGTGCGTTCATGGAACATTTGATCCTTTGCTAGATGAATCGCACTCTGACTGTCACAATGGACTGCCGTCACCTTCAAATCTTCGCTGAGTTCACCAACCAATCCTCTCAACCAAATTGCTTCCTTTACAGCCTCAACCATGGCCATATACTCGGCCTCTGTTGTTGACAAAGCAACAGTCGCTTGTAAAGTAGCCTTCCAACTAATTGCACAACCTCCAAGAGTAAAGACATATCCAGTAATCGATCTTCTTTTGTCAAGATCACCGGCATAGTCCGAATCAACGTAACCAACAACATTCCCTTTGTCTTTACCAAACTCCAAGCAAACATGAGTAGTACCCTTCAAATATCTCAATATCCACTTCACAGCTTGCCAATGTTGTTTTCCAGGATTAGCCAAGTAACGACTAACTAAACTAACAGCATGTGCGATATCGGGACGAGTACACACCATTGCATACATGATACTACCAACAGCATTAGAGTAGGGGACTTGTGACATATATTATATGTCCTCATCAGTTTTTGGTGACAATTCAGCAGAAAGCTTAAAATGAGAAGCTAATGGAGTACTTACCGGTTTTGCGTCTTTCATCCCAAAACGCTCAGCAACTTTCTCTATGAAGCTTCTTTGAGTTAAGTAAATTTTACCGGCAGCTCTATCTCTCTTAATCTCCATTCCCAAAATTTTCTTTGCTCCTCCTAGATCTTTCATCTCAAACTCACCATTCAACTGATTCTTCAAATTGTTGATCTCAGACTTATTCTTGGCAGCAATTAACATGTCATCGACATATAAGAGTAGATAGATATATGAATCATCAGATAACTTTTTGAAGTACACACAACTATCAGAATGACTCCTTGTGAAACTATGCACCATCATAAACGAGTGAAACTTCTTGTACCATTGTCGAGGTGATTGTTTTAAGCCATATAATGACTTTTTGAGTAGACAAACATGGTCTTCTTTTCCTTCAACTTCAAAACCTTCTGGTTGAGACATGTATATGGTCTCTTCAAGTTCACCATGTAAAAACGCAGTCTTCACATCTAGTTGCTCTAACTCAAGATCATGAATAGCAACTAAACCAAGCAAAACACGAATAGAGCTATGTTTAACAACAGGTGAAAAAACATCGTTGAAATCAATACCTTGCACCTGACTATAGCCCTTTGCAACCAAACGTGCCTTGTATCTTGCTTTCTCGACCCCAGGTATGCCTTCCTTTTTCTTGTAGACCCATCTACATCCAACGATCTTCTTTTCAATAGGAGGCTTTACTAGTTCCCAAGTTTTATTTTTATGAAGAGACTCCACCTCTTCTTGCATAGCCACCAACCACTTACCAGAATCATCACTCGAGAAGGCTTCACTATGTGACTGGGTCATCAGATCCTTCGATTTCTTGTGCAGCGACACAAGCTATGGTAACATAATCATCAAATCTCGAAGGCATTCGTCTCTCTCTTAAGGGCCTTCCTCTGGCAATGATTTCAGTCTCTATCTCATTTGGCTTTTCATGATTTTCGGATGGAGACTCCACCCTAATACCTTGCATCTTTTTGTTCTCCTTCTCAGAACTCTCCACCTTAGTGTCAGAACTAACACTTTCCTTATTTGGATGAAGCATGGTATTCTCATCAAAGATGCAATTTCTGCTAATTATGGATTTTGATGTCTTTGGATCAGTAAGCCAAACTCATTATCCCTTCACACCATTCGAATAACCCAAAAATATGCCCTTCTTTGACCTAGGTTCTAACTTTCCATTGTTCGAATGAACATAGACAGGACATCCAAATATCCGCAATTCAGAATAATTAGCAGGTTTACTAGACCATACCTCTTCAGGAGTCTTACACTCAATTGACGCGGATGGAGAACGATTCACCAAGTAACAAGCTGTCGCTGCAGCCTCTGCCCAAAAATCTTGCGTCAATCCAGAATTACTCAGCAGACAACGAACCTTTTCCAAAAAGGGTTCTATTCATGCGTTCGGCTACGCCATTCTGTTGGGGTGTCCCACTAACTGTGAGATGTCTCATTATGCCCTCTTTTTTGCAGAATGAATTAAATTCCCCACTACAGAACTCCAACCCATTATCAGTTCTCAAACGCTTAACTTTCTTTCCAGTCTGCTTTTCAACTAATGCCTTCCAATCTCTGAAGGTCTCAAAAGCTTCAGACTTATTCTTCAAGAAATAGACCCAGACTTTTCTTGAAAAATCATCAGTCAATGTCATCATGTAACTTGAACCACCTTTTGATGCAACACGTGATGGTCCCCAAAGATCAGAGTGAATATAATCCAACGTACCTTTAGTTTTGTGTATTCCAGTGCTGAAGCTGACTCGTTTGTGTTTGCCGAAGACACAATGCTCACAAAACTCCAAATTTGATATATTCCGATCACCCAAAAGACCCCTCTTACTCAGCATTGCCATGCCTTTCTGACTCATATGTCCAAGTCTCATATGCCACAACTTCGTAGTATCTGTTTCGTTTGTAGAAGAAACAGAGGCGGAACCCATAACAGTAGACCCCATCAGATAATACAGCCTACCAAATTTCTTCGCCTTCATAACTACCAACACACCATTACTAACCTTCAGAACTCCACCTTCACCAGTGAATTTGCAACCAGTATCATCTAAAGCAGATAATGAGATAAGGTTTTTCTTAATATCAGGAACATACCGAACGTCTACTAATGTTCGAATCACGCCGTCATGCATCTTAATCTTCACAGAACCAATACCATAAACTTTACAAGGTTGATCGTTGCCCATTAACACACCTCTTTCGGATTCCTCGAAAGAAGTGAACCATTCTCTTTGCCGGCAGATATAGAATGAGCACGCAGAATCAAGAATCCACCCTTGATCAGATCTAGTATTATCATCAATGACTGTGTAGACATCACAGTCTTCATCCTTATCTTGCACAACACTGGCTTCTGGAGGTTTCTCTGATTGTTGACTATTTTCTTTATTCTTTTTCTGAAGAGTCCAACAATCCTTTTTGATGTGTTCTTTCTTCTTACAATAATGGCAAACCACATACTTGGACTTTGATTTTGATCTAGAGCGATTTTTACCAGATTCTCTAGATTCGGGTCTTCCTCTAACCATTAAACCTTCAGCAGGATGATCTGTTCGGTTTTTGGACATCTGGTTATCAAATAACTCCTTCGAATAAAGTGCCGATTTGACGTCTTCCAACTTTAGAGAAGTATTACTATAGATCAACGTCTCTCTAAAGTTCTTGAAAGAAGGAGGTAGAGAATGAAGTAACATGAGGGCTTGATCTTCATCTTCATACTTGATGTCCATGTTAGATAGATCCATTACAATAGAAGAGAATTCATCAATATGAGACTTGATGGACGTACCTTCTGCCATCGACAGGGTGTATAAACGATGCTTGGCGATCAATTTTGTAGTGAGATTCTTTGTGATATATAGAGCCTCCAATCTATCCCATAATCCTTTTGCAGTATTCTGATCGATAACCTCTCTCAGAACCTCATTAGACAACACACAATTGGATCATGGATAATGCTCTCTCATCTATCTCCACCATCTTCTCTTCATCCCACGATTTGGGAAATTCTTCTTTCTTCAAAAGCGCCTTCTGCAATCCATGATGTGTCAGAATTGCTTTCATCTTGACTTTCCACATAGCGAAACTCATGTTTCGATCGAACTTCTCGATATCAAACTTTGTTGATAATGTTGATGCCATGACTAAACCCAACTTATGCTCTGATACCAGTTTGTTAGGAATAGAGGAGACAGAATAGCACCAACCAGAGTAGAAACAGAACAACAAAGTATGGAAAGTAGAAAGAGACACAAGAGATTTAACGTGGTTCGACAATGTGCCTACTCCACGAAGGAAGAGAATAACAATCCACTATAATGATCAAAGGGATTACAAGATATCACACAAAATAGCCACAAAGGCTACACTCAATCTCACAACCCAAGGCACCCAAACTAAAACCCCTAACTCTCGAATGTGTTTCCCACACTCACAATGTGAAATTCTCTTTAGAACTGGATGCTTTATTCTTTATGAGACGCCTCTATTTATAGTGATCACAAAACCCACTTTCCTAATAGTTTTTTTCCAATAAGGAAAAATAAACCATAACAATTGGGAAAAACAAATCTTCTCAAATTAAGAAAACTAGCAAATAGGAAATAGATCCAAAAACCAAAATAAAAATTCATTTCAAAAAAGAATTCCTAGTAAATCAAGTAATTTAGAATTTCTTATGATTTAAGGCGTCCTAACCATGGTAGTATCTATATTAGTGATTTACAGCAGCGCAATCCACCAAATATGAGTGATAATGATAATTAAGGCAAGTTGAGAGAGCGATATGATAGTTATAGAGCTGTGATATGGTGGCGCGTGTCAGGTGAACCCCACTGATATCATCCAGTGAAGACTGAACACCTGGCAGACTAATTATGCATGTAAGTATCTCGTTAGTCACGCAAAAAAGAGAAGCAAGTGGGCATGGTCACGTGAAGAGTATAGAAAGAAAACCTGTCCTCTCAGACACTACACTCCCTGATCACTGCCTGACCAGACCAAACCCCAAGCCAATAATCCGAGGCCAAATGACAAAGTCAGTCGAAGAAGATAATATTAGATATTAGGCCAACTTAAAGAAGGGTAATTGAATATTTTATTAAAATATTCTTTTTAACCTTAAATCTAATCCAACCCACCCCTTCCTTATATTAGGCTAAGGAGTAAAAAATAAATAATTAATTTTATATTTTATTCATTATTTATACACTATTACATTTATTTTATTTTTAAATAATTATTAAAATTAGTATTTAAATAATATATTTATATGATTTAATTATTTTTTATATTATAAAATTTTAAAATAAATATAATAAAAAAATTAAATAAATATAATCTAATTAAAATAAAAAAAATAAAAAAATTACCTTTTGTAAATATAGTTAAAAAAATGTAAATATAGAGGGTCAAAATTGAAATAATAAGTAATTTTTAAAAATATATATTTATGTTGTATTCTTTTTTAAATTTTATTTATGTATACAGTTTATATTTCACATTGATATATTTTAATTTCAAAATTTATTTAATATATTTTTAATTATATTTAATTTAGAAAAAAATTTCCTAAATATTAATTAAAGTATAATTTACGCATATTTTAAAAATTTTCATTTAATTTATTATTGCTATAATTATTTATTTATTATCTATATCGATAATTAAATATATTAATTTATCAATATTAAATTTTAATAAAGGTTTTATTTTATATAATTAGTTATTAAACAAATAAGGAATGTGTATATAAATAGATTGGATATAAAATATAATTAATAAAAGTTGAGGGTAAATTTTATAATTTTAAAAGTGAAAAGGTGGAAATAGGGAGGGATCAAAATTGAACCCTATCAATAAAAAAAGGCTTGTAGAAAAAATTAACCTCATTCCTCGTAATTTTTTAGAAATTAAAATAGAAAGATGGGTTGGATAGAAAAAATACACCCTCATTCCTTTATATGAGGATAGGGAATGAGAGTTGGAATTTTCCGTAGTATTGACGAATTTTATAATGTTGTGTCATCGTATTACGCGCCACACACACACGTACCCAGATACTACTGTAGTTATATCATGTGTACATACAATTTACAAATGTCATCAAACGAGACAACCACATCCCATCTCAATGTCCTCTCAGCCCACATGTACGCCGCCGCGCTCCCAGGACCCGCCGCACACGCGCCTCTCTCTCCCCCACACATCGCCCAATTCGATTCAATCGTTTAAAATTGAAGTCTTTCCCATTTTCAAGATTCATTCGGATTATAACTAGGCAATTTCACGGTGGAGTAATTGTCAAGGAGAAAAAGTCAAATTTTGATTTTTACTACAATGTAGTATGTATAAATCAGTTCCAAGGCTGAAACAACCATAGAGTATATAAAATTTAAGTTAGGGGTTTCTGCTTTCGAGCAATCAAGATAATAGTAGATGATTATGTATTGATGAGGAATAATGGAAACTTTGCCGTCTAGTGTATACATAGGGTACCATAATACTACTGGTAATAATAGTAGCAGTATAGTAGGTGATACCGCGAGAGAAGGTGTTTCCACATAATACGATCTGGGCCTTTATAAAAAGCCTAAACACGTGTTAGCCCCGTGATCTCGGAATAAAGGTTAATAGAGTGGCATAAATCGTAAATATTCACGTTGTCCATGTCCATTTATATTCGTTCTTTGTTATTTAGTTCACCTTCCCTCAAACTAACAAATTTCATTTAACCACTCCCTCCCTCATCACCATCGTATTTCACCACACTCTCCTCCGACCTGCTCCGCTGCACGATTCAGTGAACCGAGATCAGCACAGGGAAAAAGCGGCGGATCAGTAAGAGAAAGATATAAACACTCTCTGAAAATGACGTCGGGGACGAGAATGCCGACGTGGAAGGAGCGGGAGAACAACAAGCGGCGGGAGAGACGGCGCCGTGCAATCGCGGCTAAGATCTATGCCGGTCTGAGAATGTACGGTAATTACAAGCTCCCGAAGCACTGCGACAATAATGAAGTCCTTAAAGCTCTCTGCAACGAAGCCGGCTGGACTGTGGAAGAAGACGGCACCACTTACAGAAAGGTAAACATCACTATTTTATTCTTCAATAAAATTTCTTTGGTCGCCGGGATTTTCCACGGCTCCGGTGATGGTTATTAGTTGATCTAATGTGAAACCGAAACCGAATTTTTCAACATGATTGAAAATATTTTGTTTGTTTCAGCTGACGTGCGCCGGTCAGTTCTGACGCCTGGTAGCTAGGAATTAGTTGATTTATTTTATTTTTTATATTTTCTGTTACTTGATCAACGGTCGGGATCGTTTTGGTTGCTTGTTCATCATTATTTTAGTGAAAGCACAGAGCACAAGATCGTAAGATTCGCAGTCTGCTGATACTACTATGCTTTTCTTTTCTAAAAAATTATACGGACTCGTTGAAAGTATACTGGGAGATAGGCAATTTTTTTTCAGAGAATTCGTATTGAAAGACGATAATACCCTTCGTATAAAATACAAACTACTTTACTTTTGTGTGTGGTCAAACAAGGGCGGTTCCCGAATACAATCGTACAATCAATTTCCTAGATTGAACTTGCTGTTTGATTTAATGCGAACTGAGTTATTTCTGCTCCAAAATCTGTTTTCCTCTTTTGTAGATTCTCGATTTTCAAACACTTTACATTTTCGTGAAAACTTTTCCATACAGTAGTCATGCACTTTATTTTCTTCACTTCCCCAAAGTGCCACGGTTAAACGACTCGTCTGACTTAAAACGACGAGGTTAGTTTCGACATTAGACACTAACATTTTCCGAGATTCCCGGTTTCACTTATCTATCTTTTGCCACTAGTTTTTTTCAATTTGTGGGCCGGTGAGGGACTGTTTTCTTATTTATCTGATTAAATAATTGAAAGATGGAAAATTGGAAAAGGTGATATGAAATGAAATCGATTTCTTGGATTCCAATTTGTGTGTAATGATTTGCAGTTTTAGACAGAAAAGCGTGTGAGATGTCTTTAATGAAGGCAGAGACATGTTGGGTGATTGCGTGTTGTGTGAGGTGAATTAAGGGATTAATATAAGCGGCTTTGTCTGGTCGAAATTACTTCATCGCCCATAATTGTGTTTGAAAATGATGTCTGTTTTAATTATTGCTAGGATTAGTTGTTTTGTTGTAGTCATGATATCATGTCAGTACGATGCATTCGTGTTGAATAGGGATTAAAGAAAGGAGTTAAGACATCAGCTTTTGTTTTAGCTGTATCTTGAGAAAGCTCCATTAAACGTATTAGATTAAAGTAGGTTCTTATTAGTATTAATTTATTTGGAGATTAGGACTGTTACTACCAGTTGGGCATCTTCAATTGGAAACAAAGAGAATACCAAATGTGTTTTAAGATACTTACAATGAGTTTCTTAGACATTTATTAGTAGGGGGTGATGCTACAGAGGCCCTCAACTGTTGCAGTATAACGGTTGTTGAATTCTGAAGGAATTTTTATATTTAGTCATGTCAAAATTGTTGTAGCATTAACATTTGTTTCAATATGATAGATAATTGTCCTTTTTCCTTTTTATTTTTTTAATTTTTTTTTTTTTTTTTATTTTCTATGCCTCAGATTTGGGACTGCTTCTTGTTGACTGACTCATATTACTTTTGTTGATGTTTGAAAGATTGTTATCCTTAGAACTAGCATTTTTGGCATCCAACTTCAACATCGTAATGTTTTGCTCATTTGTTAAGAAACTTCTTATATGTAGGGCTGTAAACCAGTGGAGCGCATGGATATTATAGGAGGGTCTGCATCAGCTAGTCCATGTTCATCATACCAACCAAGTCCTTGCGCATCATACAATCCAAGTCCTGCTTCTTCATCCTTCCCAAGCCCGCGTGCATCTCATTATGCTGCCAATGCCAACGGTGGTGCTGATGCCAATTCTCTCATCCCATGGCTCAAAAACCTCTCATCTACCTCATCATCAGCTTCTTCGAAGCATCCTCCGTTTATCCAAATTCATGGTGGTTCCATAAGTGCTCCAGTTACTCCTCCATTGAGCTCCCCAACTGCCAGAACTGCTAGAACGAAGAATGACTGGGAGGATCCTAGTGCTGCATCAGCCTGGGCCGGACAGAATTATCCATTCTTGCCATCATCCACCCCACCAAGTCCTGGTCGTCAAGTCCTGCCTGATTCAGGATGGCTTGCAGGCATTCAAATTCCCCAAAGCGATCCTACTTCGCCTACATTCAGCCTTGTGTCACGAAATCCTTTTGGGTTCAGGGAAGAGGTTTTATCTGGTGGACCTTCACGAATGTGGACTCCAGGGCAAAGTGGGACATGCTCTCCAGCAGTTCCTGCAGGCGTAGATCACACATCAGATGTTCCAATGTCAGATGGTATTGCAGCTGAGTTTGCATTTGGCAGCAATGCAACTGGTTTAGTTAAGCCTTGGGAGGGGGAGAGGATACATGAAGAATGTGTACCCGATGATCTTGAACTTACCTTGGGTAACTCTAAAACCAGGTAATGAAACACGATCATCACTGTGCTTAAATATATAAATCTATGTCCCGTCATTATCTTCTGGTTTATTTGACATAAGATGTTTTGGTGGTTCAGATGAGTGAAGGCCTTATTGAAAAATGGTGAAAGTGAATGATCTGTCTCTTGATTTGGCTTCTTGTGGAAAATTCAACTTCACGTTATCTAGATTTCTGCTTGTTTCAGTTGGTAAGGCAGCTGGCAGCTGAATTTGAAGTACAGTGAGTAGGTGTAGTTTTGTCATTTAATTTTTCCTCATTTTCTCAACAAAAAGACACAAAAGAAAAAAAAGTTAATATAAATAGTTAAAACGGAGGTGAGTTTGCCCCATGTGTTCATTTAATTCTTCTGTTGTCCTTCTGTTGTCTAGATTAATTTTAGAAGTTTTAGTTGCAACATTACTTAATACATTGGCTTTGGCATTTGTGTGTGGGATAATCAGTTTGTGATTCAAAGGAATTTGAGCATATTGATACTTTAAATGTCAACAACGTTTCCTCATCCAGAAGTAACAGTGCACTAAAAGATCGGCATATATCGTATGCAATAATTAGTCCGTGTTCATATAAATCAAAGCAACTGTTTTAAAGGTTTATTTCTGTACATATTCATTATTTGGAAGAATATGGGACACAAATTTGTATACTCATCTACTGACCTATCTGTACACTTTAATGTGAATTGTATGCAAGCAACAATAAATACTGACAACATGAACCTGAGATGGAGATATGCTTTACATAGTATGTACAACTGGACTGTAGAATTCTCCTTTTTTTTTTTTTTTTTTTTTTTTTTTTTTTTTTTTTTTTTTTTTTTTTTTTTTCACAAGAAGCAAATAATTTCAACTAGACTTTTATATCAATCATCTATCAAGCTTCTGATATAAATCTTCAAGGGCATGATAGAAAATGGCTGCAGCAGGTGGCCGTGGAATTGAGCCCAGTAATATATCTGATGCTGCTATTGATTGACTGCCATAGAATCGACAATTCTCTCTTGCTCTGGTGGTGAAAATACTTCCTTCGAGTGAACATCCAACAAATGCACCTACAGTGTATGATGATTTTAACATTAGCTTTAATACTAAAGAACATAGGAACTCTCATGACCAGGAATATGTAAATGATGAACATTCTTAGACTTAGAGCCGACCAACCAAAGCAGTAAAATATTATGTCAATCAGTATATAGGTAGACATGAGGCTAAGCTCACAGCTCATATGGATCAGTTAAATCATAAGCAAAAAATATCAGAGTGAGGAATTAATTTTGAGACTGATCCATGGAAAGAAGCTAGTTTGCAGTTGTCAAGGTTTGTTACAAAAGAGTTAGAGGTTACTTGTTCAGATTGTTCTCACAAGGTGTCTCAAGGTCTCAGGCATGCCTAAGAGGTTTTTGAGTTCAAAATTATGTTGTCATGAATTCCACCAAGTAGAAGCCAGCAAATTGATAGAATCATAGAATGAATCAAATGGCCTTTCTTATAACATAGTGAAACATGAAACTAAATTCACTAAATGAATCTTCTAATCTCTCTCTCACAAGGATCAAGCTCCGCTGTAGAGTTAATGTCCTTTACAAAAAGTTCCTAAACAGGTAAAGGGAGATAGATAGCGTTCATCCTGATAGCATTTGGAGTCAATAAAAGTTTACAACTACTTATTAAGTTCAATTAAATTGCAAACCCAGCAAATTTTTCTATCAAATTACAGATATAGGACACAGAAAATAAAGAAACCATTTGCGTAGCTGACAAGAATGGGATAGGGAACATGAGACATACATAGTGATAATTATGAAGGTGGAAAAACTGGAAAATGTTAACATGAATAGAGGAGTTAAGAATTAAAAAATGTAAGAGAACATATTTAACAAAACTAAAACAGATACCTTTACTACAGCTGTATGTATAACAAGCAGCACAACCACCATCACCAGCTCGAACATCAGCTTCAACTGCTCGTCCAACATTACCTACAGCTGCACTTAAGCCAGCTCCAAATGAGAGATGCACATTACCAGTGAATGTCTTCACTGCATCATCAGTTCTCAAAACAATTATGAAGTCTGTCAACTCTCCTCCAGCCTGTAAATAAATAATCACTCAGGAAAAGATAGACTATATGGAAAAAATTGAAGTATACAATTGACTGAAATCACAATATTTAGCCAAACTGAATTACTTCACCTGAGCTCCCCATCCCAAACCAAAAGAAGAAATAGCTGAAGGTGGAGACCAGGAGCCATCTGCTCTGCGAGCAACTACAAGACCTGTTCCAATATTATAGGTAACCATTACCCCAACTTTTGCAACTGATATTATTGCAAGGCCTTTCGCTTGCCGGAGAACAACATCAGGAATTGACTTCTCAGGTTTTATATAACCAACCTGAGCAAAAATTAGCATTTCCGAACAATGAGTTTGCAATTCAAGTATTCAAATAAGAGAGTTGCAGTATCAATCCGAAAACAAAACAAAACAAAAAAAAAATTCAGAAGCTAAGACTTTGGGTTTTGTGGCAGGACATTAACTAGGCGAGCTATGGAGATCCAACAACAAGAATCAGGCTGTGACATAAACTCATTATATAGGATCATGGACTTCCTCAAAAGTTTTTTTTTTTTTTTTTTTTTTTCTAGAACAAATTTTATAGATCATCTATAACTGATTGCTTTATAGCAAAAACAATGCCACAGAAATAGTTATGCATGCTAAGTTTATGAAGACTTGGAAATGAGATGCACCTTACTGTAACCTCGGACTGTGTTTGTTGCCTTGTAAATCTCATATTCCATGGATTGACCCCACGGAAAATTAACCCAGGATCTCAAGGTACTGAGATCTGTCAAGTCATGAGTAGGCAACTGTGCGGCGTTACTCACTTGGTTCATCAAGTATGGTTGAACAGACTCAAGTCTAACACAGCACACATCACAAACTCGTTGGGGGTTTGAAACTCGAAACTTTGAAGGCATCAAACTTCTTCCTCTCGAACAGTCACCACAAAATATACCTCCACAAAATCGGCAGTGATGCCTGGAGCACATAATTGGATGAAACCGTACACCACAGAGCATACAAGCAGAGGCAGAACTATCGGCCAACCATACCGGCGGTTCAGCTTCAATAAGTTCACTTACATTACCAAAATTCGCCTCTGTCAGAGTTTGAGCCATTTCTTGCCAAGCTTGCTCAAGTAGATTGCTCGAAACCCATGAAAAGTTATAGCTATGAATATCACCCTTAGCTAAAGCACTCACTTTCCCACGAGCAGCAAGCAGCATTTCTACTATCACATCCCACATAGTCAATTCCTTATCTTCCTTTAGATATTGACTCCACTCCATATCCCCTTCCGGAAAGTAACCCCCATTTGAGGGATACCCTCTAGCCCTCTCTTCCTCTTCACATTCCAACATAGGTGGGACAGAAACAGGTATCCACACACCAGTATCTTCAGAAAGCGGTGCATCATAAAAAAAGTATTTTCCTCCCTTCCCACCATTACTTTTCGATTCTCTTTGCTCTTCACCCTCACCACACCCACCAACTGTTTGGTTCCTACAGCCAACTGACACTGAAGCTAACGAGTTAGACTCCTCTCGACAACACTCATCCTGCCACACCAACAATACTATAAGCAATTCATCATATCAATCAACACAATCCAAATTTCACCACCAAACACACTTCGAATCACAATCAAACTAATTTTTACAGCTAAAAATAACCTATCTTTAAAAAAAAAAAAAATCAATCTTCAATCTCTTCAATCCGTTAGTAAGGTATAATTCAGCCAACTGAACATAATTAAGAATCTAATAACATGACGCCTAGTTAGGATTAGACAGCGGAATAGAAAATCACAATTCAGATTATAAATTAAAGCAGGCATTCAGCGAACAGAGAAAATCCTATAAAATTTTACCGGTGACAGAGCAGAGTCCCGGTGTTGAGACACTGGAGCTCCGATTTCCTCCCCAACAGATACTGATTTGTCTTCCATGAAATCTTCAAGTAATTCGGATTAAGATTTCTTCTAATATTTCTAGGGTTATAAAATTTAAAAGGTGCTTGATTTAACTTCTCGTTTACTCTACATTGTTTATATTCCTCCACGCCACTTGTTGGTCGTGCAGATGTCTACACGTGGCCAGCTTGATTCTCCACCGTCAGATCAAGAGAAGTATCGATGAGTAAAAAATTTTGATAGTCTGTCAGACAACCGTGCGACCATCCCAGCTGGACAGAGCCTACAGAGAACGATCCTCTGCGGCGCCACACATCCGAAGGCGTGTGAGGCCAGTAATCACGCTCTGGATCGCACGGGCATGATTCATCCACCAGACTTGATATCCTGTCTCCTTAGAACTCAAGGACACAGAGGTACGAGCCTATAGAACAGATCCTGTTCAAGTAAGGTCGTGACCATATGTAGTCACATACGCTTATAAAGATTACTGAAGGCTTGTAATTTTCCGATGTGGGACAAATTCTGAGCTACCAGAAGATTTAATATCTCTACTTTGGAAGAAGACCAGAGATAAATTTAGGACAAACAGCTATACTCCTCCGTTGTGTCTCTGAGCTTTGATGGCTACCAGAAGTTCAGTTTTCAGACCTGTACTCCTCCTTCTCATCATCCTTCTTTCAGCTCTCTGCTCGTCGTCGTCGTCGTCAGTGTATTCCACTTCGAATCGCGAGTTGATGGCAGTTGAAAGGAGAAGGAGGAGGAGCAACCAGATCCCGAGCTGCAACGACTTGTTATCTAGGTCTCAGTGTTCGCAGAACCCCAAGTGTCGCTGGTGCCGTAGTGAATCTCTTGATGACATGTGCTTTACCAAAACCGAGGCTTGGAGACTCCCTCAACAGGTCTTTCTTTGCGATTCCTGATCTCTGCTGATCCATTTTAGTTACTTCATTTTATCTTTTAGCTCTGATGTAGATTGGGCTTTTTAATTGAATTTGTAATTTAATTTTTTGTTTGCTTGGACATTTGTGTGAGCTTCTTTTGCAGAATCTAGTGAAATGTGGTATTGTTTATTGGTTCTAAAGAAATTGAGACTCATAAAGAGCTTGTGATATGCATCCTTGTTTGTCCTTTCATACAATATAAACAAGTTATTGACTCAGTCTATTTCTGTTACAAGTGGGTCTTTATGATGCTAAGATTACATGATTTCCTTATATCTGGAGAGTGATAATTTTCTGCTAATTAGTTGAATAAGAAATTCATGAACCTTATGATTTTTAAGGTTCTTTGATGGATTGAGCTTTCTAAGATCTGCAGGCATAACTGTTGTTGTAGATCTTTGTTTGTTTGGTTAGATCCAAGTATATTGGTTTGGAACTGATGTTAGCTTGAAGAAGTTGTCATCCTCCCAACAAATGGAGGATAAAATCATTCCTAAGGACTGGTTTTGCACAAAAACATGTGGTAGGTTATGAGTATAAAAGATTAAGAGAAAAAATGAGAGCAGCTCTCAAATGTAAAAGAGATAGTGAACTTTATCTCAAAATTCAAAAGCACTGTTGCTTAGAAGATTGAGGAAAAGGAGTGACTTATTTTTCTATATATGAATTTTAATGAAGATTCAAGTGACTGAATTCCTCAAAATGCTCACTTTTAAATCTTCTTGCTGAGTACATTCTGTGGAGTAGATGAGTAGATCTGTGAATCAACATTGCCTCTCATACATTTGAAGTAACTTTAAACAAGTCTGAGAAGTCCTCTATAGATGCCAGCTCTTCAATCACAGTCACCTTGAAAGAGCCAATACTGCTTAGGCTTAGCTAAATGATGCAACCCAATCACTAGACCGTTTGAGTTCCTGATCACTCAAATCAGCATCTGTGTTCAATTTAAAGCAAGGAACTCTGGCTTTTGGAATCCAGAAAAGAACAAGAAAGCCAGCCAGAGGCCCTTTATTTGAACATTTCTAATTTCTACTGTGCTTAATACAGATAAAAAACGATGCTTTTGTACTGATGGGATCAGCATTTTAATTTTTAAGAATATGGGAGAAATATTTCTGGACAAGGGTCCATCTTAAGCTCTTCTTTTTCTGCATTACTTCTGCTTTTGTATTTGTGCATTTGTGTTATTGTGTTATCTTAACTTTGATGGTTTTTAACCTATTAAACCTATCCATTTGTTATCAAAACCAATGGTCAAAAACATTTAGATTTGAATAAAAATAAAACTGAAACCTAACTTTACATGACAATTATGCTGTTTAACAAGAAAACAAAATGAAAAAGAATTACACAGAACACCCCCCAGATTCTCTCTCTTCTCTCTCTCTCTCTTCAAACTTCTGGTGACAAAAAGAATTCAAGCAGTTGGCACCGCAGATATGCATCTGTATCAAAGCATTTCAACTTGCATAAGCATTAATCATTTCAAAGTTCAAAACAAATCCACATCGTTTTCATCATCATTCAATTAACAGAACTACAAATCTATATCCTCATACCTTTCATCTTCTAACTCATGAAAGAATCGAAGTCCTTTACAGCATCCCTCATATCAACATAATGTTGACAACCTTGAAAGAAATTCGTTAACTTGACAAGCACCACATCAGTCTCATCACCTGTAAACGGCTTGACAGGAATAGCATTTTCCGGCTGGTAGTGATACGCATTAGGATTATCATCAACAAGCAAAGCTCTATTCAAATCCCTCCCCACCTCAGCCAAGTCTTTCACATATTTCCCATCAACACGTTTGCAAGCATCTCTATAAAGACGATGCGAAATCAACCCTTTTGTGTCAAGCCGATCAAGAACCAACGAAGCATACTCTTTAAGCCCTGCTGTGAAAACCACAACTTCAAAATTCTGACTAATTGACTCAAGAAAAGCATCCACACCTGGTCGCTTTATCACATAGAAGTTCATAAATTGCCCATCAATCCTCGGTCTGACAATGAAATCGAACTTCTCCGGAGGTGGGTCAGGTATGGAGTGAATCAACGTCTCGTCAAGATCGAGAAAAATTGTTTTGACATCAGGGGAGAGCATGCGAGGAAGGACATTATCTTGCTCAAAGGTGAGAGCTTTGGGAGAGATAAGCTTGACCCTCGATTCCCTTTTCTTGGCTGATTTCAATACCTGGTAACCAGTGCTGTTACGACCTGGCGTTGCGATCCGTACCAGTCTGGAGAAAAGCCTGGCAATGCGACGCTTGCAGGTGGAAAGAGACTTGTTGATTGAGGAAATGAAAGCTATAGGTGGCTTTGCTGGAGACTTCTTGCGGTGACGGCGACGGTTTTGGTTCTTGATGGTTTTTGTTGGTGTTCTTTTGACGAACCTGGCCACCATTTTCGAATTCTCAGAAGCGATTGAGAGAGAGAGAGAGAGAGAGAGAGAGAGAGAGAGAGAGAGAGAGAGAGAGAGAGAGAGAGAAACAGAGAGCGAGCGAGAGAGAGAAATCTGGGGGATGAAAACAAGTCTTGTGAGGTTGCTGGTATTTAAAATTTCGGTTCGGTGTAACGGTCATTATTGTAGGTTCGGATACGAAGCTAGATCTGTGTAAAAGGATTTCGATCAAATTTAGTAAATATTTTTAAGGGTCAGATTATCTTACCAAAAATAAATAAAATTACTGCTTAATTATAATTCTGGATTTAAATTTCTTATTTTAAAAATAAATTTGATACAATAATTTAATGGTGAGTGGAGGTGTATAATAATCATCAACTTAACAAAATTCTTCTAGTAAAAAACCATTTGATTTAATTTACAGAAAACTTTATTTAAAAATAAATAAAATAAATTTGAAAAATTACATTGTTATTGGTAATTATTGATTTTAATTTTATATTTTCTTCCTTTTTTTCTTTTTAGTTTTAATATATTGACTTGTCTTGTGATATAAGTATTGAATTGATATGTTAAGGGTTAATCTGTTTTCTCATTCATTGGGAATTTATTTATAAAATATAGTTTAGCATACTATTTAGGCAATGAAATGAAATATATTTTTCGTTATTTAAGTGATGCGAAAGATCTTGAGATATTTGATGTGAATTCAGGTAAATTTTGGGTTCAACTGGTTATGTTAATGTAGAATTCCTTTTGAATTCGCATCAAAGATGTTTTCAAATTGATTATATTTTAATATATAGTAATACTGCGATCTTTTGGAAATCCGCGAAATAAACTCTGGTAGTTACCCCTCTAATCATGTTGAGATTCTGGCATTATATAAAATCAGTCGAGAATATATCTGGTTAAAATCAAGTATCCATTATATCCAAAATTTATGGGATATCTTTCAAACTATAAATGGACCAATAGTAATATTCGGAGATAATGCCGCTTGTATAGCTCAAGTTAGGGGAGAATATATTAAAGAATATCGAACCAAACATATTTTTCCTAAATTCTTCTACCTATAAGTTTCAGAATTGCAGTCAAATTAACATGAAGCAAATCTGATTTTCAAATAATTTACCCGATCTGTTAATGAGATATTTATTGACATCAACATTTGAGAAACTGGTTTATAGGTTGGAATGCGGAAACTCTCCGGATTAAGAAGTTAAGTGGTGTCAATAGCGGGGGATTTCTGTAATATCTAGATTCCATCAACTACAATATTTCCCTTGATCTAAATTTTTATCTTATTAAATTTTTCTAACAAAATTTTTAACGAGACAGTCAATTGATGGAATCCAAGCGAGAATGTTGTAAATATATCAAGTGGATTCCACATCTTTACTAAATGACGACATCAATAATCATGACGGCATCAATAATCATAAACATAACAAATGTTTCATACAAAGATTTTGATTAAGCAGTTCTATTATTCATTCAGTTATCCCGTTCAGGTATCCAAAAAATTGTCTAGTGCAGATTGTACCATTGTTGATACTTTGGTGGCTTGGAGAAGATATTTTTTCTCTAGCATTTAAGTTATCTGGTTAACTTTATTTATTACTACATCTTGGGAGTTAGGAGATATGTAACGCCCCATATTGAGGAATGGTTAAAAGGAATTGAATTGTTACCCATATAACCAATGTGCACATTATTTTTCGGGAGCCCAGAACTTGAGAACTCCAAAGTTAAGCGTACTTGACTTGGAACAATCTTGGGATGAGTGACCTTCCGAGAAGTTTTTTCGAAAAGCGTGCGAGTGAGGACAAAGAATGCTGGAAATGATAATAATGGTCTGTGGGGCTAGTGGTCTGCCTTAAGACCGGTCAAGTAATGAGGTGACGCCCTACCATCGCGCCTCAAATTCATCCGGGGGTGGGGGCCAAACGTTACAAATGGTATCAGAGCAACCCTACGACCGCGATGTGCGCTTGTGGATGAAAGAGCCCAGGGCATTCGTCTAGCGTGGGTAAAGATTCTGAAAATGATGTGAGCCAACCACAATGAGAATGTTGTGTCCTAAGGAGGGTGAATTGTAATGCCTCATATTGAGGAAGAGTTAAAATGAATTGAAATGCTACTCATATCACTAATGTGCACATTACTTTTCGAGAGTCCAGAACTTGAGAACTCCAAAGTTAAGCGTGCTTTGCTTGGAACAATCTTGGGATGAGTGACCTTCTGAAATTTTTTTCGGAAAGCGTGCGAGTGAGGACGAAGAATGCTGGAAAGGGTAATAGTGGTATATGGGGCTAGTGGTTTGCCTTAAGATCGGTCTTTGTGGGGCTACTAGTCAACCTTAAGACCGGTCAAATAATGAGGTGGCGTCCTGCCATCGCGCATCGGGTTCATCCGGGGCAGGAGTCGGACGTTATAAGATATAGCATAATTGAGTTTTGCATGGAGACAATGTTATGAAATTACAGTATTTTTTTTCTTTCTCATTAGTTAAGTTGTTTTTTTTATATGGATTCAGCAAATTGTCAGACCACATTAAAATATATTGCGTTACTTCTTCATTACTTTGTTGTTTATTTAAACTCTTATGGGTGTTATTCCATTCCCACTATTCTTAACAAATTGATACACGTTGGAATTAATTATGACATCAACATTCTTTTCTTGCTTCTCTTTGCCAATTTTCTATTCATATTAACTGTAGCTACGGCTGTCAAAATGGGTCATAACACGATGAGTCCATACAAATCAGTTAAAATAAATGGACAATGGGTTGAATTTAAATGAAATTTGACATATTTGCTAGTATAAATGAGTTGAATTAGGTCGGGTTTTGTTAACAGGTTAACGGGTTAACATATCAACCCGTATAACATGTTTAACTAGATTTTAAGAATTATTTACATACATCGAAGATCAACTTAATAAATTTATAATATACATTTAACCATATAAATACTAATATCAACATAGTATATATTTTAAACTCTTTTTCAGTATAAAAAAAAATAAAAATCTATATATAGGAGAATTTCATTTTTACGCTTTTATAATTTTTATTTACACTATATAAATTTTAAAAACTTTACGAAAATAATCTTTCAAACTTTCACTTTTTAAAAATAGTCATTCCCACATGTGAAATGAGCTCTTCACATATATGAAGAGGGCCTTCACTATTTTTGAAAATTAAAATTTAAATGGATTGAAAATACAAAGGAAACTTTTTTAGAATAGTTTTGAAGTTTTAAAATTTATTTGGATGATTTAATATAAATATTTATTAAGTGTCTCTTGTCTAAATTATTTAATAATATTTTTTTTATATAAATAATAATTTAGAATTTAATACGACAGATTCATACAGTTTACCACAAAATTGATAATAAATTGATAAAATAAATGAATTAACATGAATATAAGATCAACTCGTTTATAAATAAAAATAGTTAAATTTGGTCCTGCATCCTTAGACTATATAAAAGCTCTTTTCTTTCAACACCTTCCATTCAAGTAAGTATTAGAGCATTTCCAATGGTTTAGTGAATTGAGGCAAATGTGGCATGGTAAATAGAGGGTGTGAATAATGATGTGTCAAAAATAATATTTCTGAAGAGAAAAAAAATAAAAATCGTCCACAGTGGTTATTGTCTATTCGGATTTCCCTGATTTATAATCCATTAGAATTAAGTTTCTATTTCCTTTTTAATTTATAATTTAAATAGAAATATGATAATTACAATTTTAAAATATTAAAATTGATGATTGACACCGTCAACTAGGACGTGGAAAATAGAAGCTCTACTCTACACCCTCTATTATTTTTTCTGCCACGTCACCTGCACATTGTAAATTCACATTGCCATTGGAGTGAATTTTTTAAATAAAAAATTCAGAATGTTCACGTGGATGTGCAAATTAATAAATTCACATTCCACGGGAGATGTTCTTATATTGTTAAATTACTAATTGATTATTAAGTTCTCCTCTTCTCTTACCAAAATAATATTATTATTAGGACACCAAAAGGTCTTATTATCACAGAACCGGATACATAGGGCTTGATAAAATATTACAAACACCAATTGGCGCACCAACATCTCTAGCTAACCTAACATACCCATTCTCACCCCACTGATTCTTCGCTATCCAATAGTGCGAGGCCTCAGTCCCACCACCATACCCAACAAGCGTAACCGCATGTGTAAGCACTTGTCCACAGTCTCCATCGAACACTCCACTCTTATAGAACCTAAAATCACCACCTACGGATATAGGCACTGCAATTGGCTGTCGAGCAACATAAGCTCTTAGTTTTGCCTCATTAGTGTCTGTGATGTGATAAGAACTTATTGTGGCATCTTTTGCAGCTTTTTGACAAGTTCCTTGAGTGTTGTGATATGGGTATTTAGCTTCTGTTGTTATTCCGTTTTGGATAATGTAGTCATATGCCCTGGTTGGCCAACCTCCGATGCAGCCATTTGGTACGCAGTCCACTAATTCTTGCTCTGATAGTACCGGTAGCTGTCCTGTTTTGATTTTGTGTATGCTTTCTACTGTTGCTACTGCAACAAATGCCCAGCAAGATCCTGTATATGCACACAATTCAAAATTACACAAATCTCACACTTAGGGCCCGATAGAGATTGCTTTTAGTTTCGACTTCGGTCCATAGAAAAAGATAAACCGAAGCTATTTCAAGAAAGTTAATATTTTTTATTTCATCCGGAAGAGTTTTTGAAACAGCTTTCAGTAGTCAGAAGTTAAAAACCAGTCTATCCAAATAGATCCAAGATCAAAATTCGGAATTTAGGTTCTGGGCGTGTGAAGAGATTTTTTTACTTTTAACTTCTTAAAGTTGTTACTTTTGATGTTGGATAACTATTTGAAGAGTTTTTAACATTTTAAAAGTTCTTTCAGACAAAGCCAAAAATAGAGTAGGTTTGAGATTCCGTCGGCTCTTGATTTTTTCATTGGAGAAAAAACAGAAGTAGAAGACAATATTTCTGAATTCCTCTAGAAGAACTTTTAAAATACCAAAAGTTCTTCTATCAGTTATCCAAACATTTTTAAAATTTAAAAATAAAAAGTAAAGTTATCTAAATAGCTACTGCTTCTCTTTTAACATAGTTGGAAGTAAAATAAAATTTAAAAAAAAAAAAATCATGGACAAACTTTTTGACTTTTTATGAAAGTACTTTTAAAAAGGGTAGATTTTTTTTTTTTTCAAATATATCTATTTTCCAAGCGTAAAAAACCAGTTTACCCAAACAAAACATTAACTTGAGAAAGATGGTCATTACCACATGTGCCTTGGTTCTTGACACCAGTGACAACTCCTTGCTTCCTCCAATCAACTTCACTTGGAAGTTGAAAACTACTCACATTCGGAGCTGTGGAGCTATCAAGGCTGATATCAAGCTCTGAAGTGTAGATAGCTTGGAATTCTTCATCAGTTAAATCCGCAAAGGCATTGATTCCAAGTTGGTAACTACTGTTCCCAGCACTATTGAACTTTTCAATGTATTCATAGTTTTCTTTGAATATCATGAACCGTTTTTCTTTTTCTATAGATGTGGAGTAAGTTCGATTGTGTTCAACCATCCATTTTTCATATATCTCAAGCTATTAGAAGAATGTTCACCATAGTGAGGATGGAAACTGTGTAGAGCTTTACGGCCATTACAATATGTGTTTGGTTGACTGCAAATGCATCAAGTCCTGGAGTTAACTCTTATGTATAGGGAAAATGTTAAGAAGAAAGTAATTAATTTTGCATATTTGGAAAGTAAATTGTTTTGGTAGGTGAGTAATTAAGTTTTAAGGATTATGTAATCTAGTTGTAGGAGATTATTGTGCGACCATTTTAATTGATTTTAAGAATTAGTGTAATCTAGTTATATTTGGAAAAAGAAAATGTTATCTTCTGGTCGTGAGAAATAACAATTTCCTTTAGGAAGAATAATTTTAAACTCTACTCTAGCTAATATTTTAAAACTCTTTGAAAAATTTTAATGATTAGATTATAATTTGAACAAACATGAATAAAGTTAAATTAAATGTTCAAGCAGTTGTTTTGAATGAGCGTTCGATAATAATATTGAGAGTTTGAAATAACGGTTAGACGTAAAATGACGTAAAAAAAATAATAAAATATTTTTTAATTAACAGTATAATTTATTTAATTTTTAGTGATAATATTTATTTTAAATAATTTCTTTTGAAATTTTTAATTCAAAATGGGTAATAATATAGTCATCCTCTAATTAAAAAACTATATAAACTAATTAAAAAAAGTTGTTTTAAATTTTTAATCACGTATAATAAATAAAAATAATATTAAAATTATCATATCTATGAAAATTGAAGCTTTTATTACTATTGTAAATATTTTAATAATATTTTATCATTTGGTGTGGGTAAATAAAAGTTTTTCGATTAGCTATTTTTTACTTCGAGTGGTTGTCTGAAAATCATTAATAAAAAAATTTCTCCAAAACAAAAATATTTACAAAACAAACACACACTTAATGTTTCTTTTTTCATATTATATATTTGTGGTGCCAAATAAACCACAGCCAAATATTAGGCTAAAATTGCTTGAGAAAATAGCTAAAAAGCTTACAGAGATAATCTCACAGAGTTTAGCTCTAATGAATGAAAAATCGGATCCCTTTACGATCATCCCTACCCCTTATTTATAGGAGGCATTTGGGGTCCTATTTCTATTTGGATTGGGACTCCTTATTTTCCTTGAATTCGGTCTCCTTTTTGGGCTCAGTCTCTTCTTGGGCTTGATCTCCTTTTATCTACTGGGCTTTAGGAATCCTTGGCC
Organism: Cardiospermum halicacabum; assembly: GCA_031304145.1. Lineage (NCBI taxonomy): Eukaryota > Viridiplantae > Streptophyta > Magnoliopsida > Sapindales > Sapindaceae > Cardiospermum > Cardiospermum halicacabum. The sequence continues at coordinate 19,970,227 of CM062397.1, forward strand.
TGGTATGATGAGTCTTCCTTTCTCGATTGGGTTTTGGGAATCCTTGTTTAGTTGGGTAATCATTCAGCGGGCCGGTGTGCTTTGGTTTGGATTCTGTTGGGCTCGGCCGAGTTGAACTGTATTGGGCCTTTGGCCATTTCGGTCGAGCCTGACTCAATATTTCCCGGGCCTTTGGCCCCTTTTCGGCCGAGAGTGGTCTTGTCTTCGGTCGAGCTTGGTGATGGACTTTGATCCTCTTTGCTTGTTCTGACCTTCGACTATGATGCCTTATGGTTATTTTCCTACCACAGTAATCCCCCATTGCCATGGCTTGAATCTTTCGAGCATGGCAATATCTGTTGTTATCTCGATCGAGTTTGGACTTCCATTTTTTTATATTTTCGGCCGAGGTTTTTGTAGTTTTCTTGGTGGGCCACGTCAGCTCTGGCTATATTTTCTCAATTAAATTTGACGGCTCCTCGACTGCTGTGCACTAGATTTGCCATCATGATGGCTCCTCGGCTGCCGTGCTCAAGATTTGCCATCATGACGGCTCGCCTATATAAGGGTCGGTGGCTTGCTCCTCTCTCTTAATTTCTTTACTTTCAAATCTCCTCTCTCTCTCTCTCTTCGAAGGTCGTCTGCCTCCCTTGCCAGTTCCGATTTTCCGGCGACGTTTAGAGGTCCATTCTCCCGCTTCCGACTAAGGTTAGCCTTCTAGACTCAGTTCTTTGTCGTTGTAGGTTTGTTTCACTCGTATTCTGGTTCTTGATGAGTTGCTTGGTTTGAACGTGTGTGTCTGTTCGTCTGCTTTGTTGTTGTTGTTTTTTTTTTTTAATCTACTTCATTTGCTTTTGTTTTCTGTCTTTTTGTTTGTACTAACTTCGGTCGAGAGTCTCTAACCTGCTGCTTTTTCTCGGTCGATTGTAGATGTCCACTGATTCCATAGCCATATCTTCTTTTGGGGGTCTGACTTCAGAGTTCTCGACCGCGGAGGACGCGGCGAAGAATGTTCATCGGTCCGTAATTCTCCGGCCGAGTCTAGTCCTCAGGGCATTCTGCCTCATTTCTTTAATATTAGGAGCACCATGACTATGGACGAGCTGGAATCGGCCTTCTTTGCTTACAAGTTCCCTAGTTGGATTAGGGCGCGGTTGCCCGAACCCGAGAAGAAGGTCGATGATATGTTGGCCGATGGTTGGGAGCCCTTCTACCTTCGTCATTTCAAAATAGGGCTTAGGTTTCCAATCATGGGATTGGTCGAGGAGTTGTGTACTTGGTGTCAGATTCATCCAAGTCAGCTAACTCCTATGACTATTAGGCTTCTCCTGTGCGTCGACCGTTTGAAGGAGAAATACAACTTAGAGTTTACGGTCGAAGATTTTTTCTATTAGTACTTTGTGAAGCGTGAGAATCCCGAGTTTGGGCGGTACGTTTTGAATGCTCAGTCGAATGCCCAGCTCTTGGTTTTAGATTTTTCTTCTAACGAGACCAAGTGGAAGGACAAGTATTTTTTTGTTAAAGGGGTGACTCGTTTGTCAAAGGGGCTGGGTTACCCTCCATACTGGTGGGACTCTTGTAGGTTTTTTTTTTTTTTTTTTTTTTTTTTTTTTTAAAATTTTGGCCGAGTTTGATCTTGTTCTGACTGCTTTTCTTTTCAGCGAATTTTGGAACGAAGAACTGCAGGTCTTCTCCTCGGGCGCGTGTTAGGAGCGAGGCCATTTTCGCTTTGTCGGCCGAATCCCGTGATTATAGGACGCTTTTGGGCGAGTTGTCTGTCAGTCGTCTTTGGGCTTTCACTAGAACAAATAAGTTGTGTCGTGTTTCAAGTTCCTTCGATTGAACTTTGCTGACGTTTGACTTTTTAGAATTATCTGACTACGTGATGTCCAAGCCTGAGGGTCAGAGAGCTTTGGCCATGCGAGCCATCATGCGCCAGATCCAGGGGGAGCAGGAGAAGGCCCATGCGTCCGGTTCTGCTGGGAATGAAGGGCCGGTCAAAGAGCAGTCTGAGCCGGCTGCTGATCCCGTCCGTCCTCCAAGTCCTGTTCCCTCGGAGACTGTTGCAGCTTCTCGTCCGGGAGTTCCAGGGGGTTCTCGGAAGCCTTCTCGCCCCCCGGTTTCGAAGGAAAAGCGGCCGATGGTGGGTGGCGAGGCGCCGGCCAAGAAGCGGACCAAGCATATTGGTCAAAAGCCTCGTGGCGATGGTCGTCACGTAATTGACTTCCCAGGGGATTCTTCTACTAGGGAGATATCGGCCGAGATGATTGCGGCCGCGGATGGTTTTTTCTTTCCCCAGGACGAGGAGTGGTTGGGGTCCTTGTCCTTTACAAAATTCTATGAGATGTCTATCTCGAGCCTTTATAGGGTAAGTTCGTCTTTTGTTTGTTCTCTTAGGTGGTCTCTTTGTTTACCTTCTTTATCTTCAGGGGCTCCAAGGGGCGGTTGGTATGCGCAAGCATTTCGGCCCTGTTTTGCGGGACAGGCGGGCTCTTGAGGCTAAGTATCAGTCTGCCTCGGCCGAGTTAAAGGCGACTCAGAATGATTTGGGCAAAACGGTGGCTCAATGTGCTGAGGCTGTCAGCCGAGTTGAGAGGGTGGAGGCTCAAAATGCTAGGCTAGAGGCCTCGATTGCTTCGAAGGATGCGGAGCTAAAGCGCCAGGCGGCGGAGTTGGAGGAGTTGAGGGCGGCGAATCGAACCTCACTCGATCGAATAGAGCTCGAGAGCCGCGTTGAGAGCCTTACCGTTGAGGCAGCCCAAACTGAAGTTGTGATCAGATCCTTTTCTTTGGAACAGGTCATCAAGGGGTCTTTGACTCCTGAGTCTGCTCAGAGGAACTGGACGCGTTGGCTGCTCTTCGTGAGGAGAGTTGAGCGAGTATCGTGTACCTTTTTCGATCTTTTGTGTACTTGTTGTAACCCCCCTTTTTTTAATTAATGAAATTCCTATCTTTCCCTGTACTTTGTGCTGAATTTATTTGTGAGGGGTGTAATCCCCCAGCTGTTTAATTGCAATTTAAGCATATTATTTCTATGCTCGCTGTTTTTGATTTTTGATATTCGTTGATCTTTTCGATCAGTCTTCTTCAAGGATTTCTGGGCTGCCCTTTGGGCAGTTTTTGCTCTTTGAGCAGTCGGTCTTCACCCGAGACCCTCCAGATTTACCGGGGGCTTGCCTTTGGCAATTTTCGGGTTGCCCTTTGGGCAGTTTTTGCTCTTTGAGCAATTGGTCTTCGCCCGAGACCCTCCAGATTTACCGGGGGCTTGCCTTTGGCAATTTTCGGGTTGCCCTTTGGGCAGTTTTTGCTCTTTGAGCAATCGGTCTTCGCCCGAGACCCTCCAGATTTACCGGGGGCTTGCCTTTGGCAATTTTCGGGTTGCCCTTTGGGCAGTTTTTGCTCTTTGAGCAATCGATCTTCGCCCGAGACCCTCCAGATTTACCGGGGGCTTGCCTTTGGCAATTTTCGGGTTGCCCTTTGGGCAGTTTTTGCTCTTTGAGCAATTGGTCTTCGCCCGAGACCCTTCAGATTTACCGGGGGCTTGCCTTTGGCAATTTTCGGGTTGCCCTTTGGGCAGTTTTTTGCTCTTTGAGCAATTGGTCTTCGCCCGAGACCCTCCTGATTTACCGGGGCTTGCCTTTGGCAATTTTCGGGTTGCCCTTTGGGCAGTTTTTGCTCTTTGAGCAATCGGTCTTTGCCCGAGACCCTCCAGATTTACCGGGGGCTTGCCTTTGGCAATTTTCGGGTTGCCCTTTGGGCAGTTTTTGCTCTTTGAGCAACCGGTCTTCGCCCGAGACCCTCCAGATTTACCGGGGGCTTGCCTTTGGCAATTTTCGGGTTGCCCTTTGGGCAGTTTTTGCTCTTTGAGCAATCGGTCTTCGCCGGAGACCCTCCAGATTTACCGGGGGCTTGCCTTTGGCAATTTTTCGGGTTGCTCTTTGGGCAGTTTTTAAGTCGTTGAGTAGTGGATGAGATAAAAAGGCTATTTTATTGCATTGAGGTGGGGCCTTGTTAAAATCCCCTTTTTGGGGGGAAGAGTGCCCGTTATTACAATTATCATACTATTTTCAAAATTGGTACCTTTTAAGGTGATGTATATTCCAACTGTGCTCTATCTCCTTCCCTTCTTTGGTGTGCAGCTTGTAGGACCCTTTTCCGGATGCTCGTCTTACTTGGTATGGTCCTTCCCAGCTTTCGGCCAGTTTTCCATGGGCTTGATTTCTCGTGTTTTGGAACACCCTTCTGAGTACCCAATCTCCAGGTTGGAAGGCTCGTGCCTTGACTTTTTTGTTGTACTGCCTTGCTATTCCCATTTGGTATTCGGCTATTCTTCGTTGTGCGCTGTTTCTTTTTTCGTCCGAAGTATCTCTCTCGAAAGCTAGGACTTGTTCATTGGCCCTCCCATTTAGTCTTTCTTGTGGTGATAAGATTTCCGTTGGGAGTACTGCTTCTGTTCCGTATACCATAGAGAAAGGGGTTTGCAATGTTGAAGTTCTGGGGGTTGTTCTGAAGGCCCAGAGGACTTCGGGAAGGGCTTCGGGCCACAATCCTTTGGCTCCTTCCAGTTTTTTCTTAAGTGAGTCTACCACTGCCTTGTTAGATGCTTCGGCTTGGCCGTTGGCTTGGGGGTACCTTGGGGTCGAGTATGTAAGTCTTATGTTTAGCTGGTTGCAGAACTCTTTTAGTGTCTGCGCTATGAATTGGGGGCCGTTATCAGTGATAATTTCCCTTGGTATGCCGAACCTGCAGACGATGTGTTTCCAGATGAATTTTTGTACTTCTTGCTCTCTAACTCTTTCTAGTGCTTCAGCCTCTATCCATTTTGTGAAGTAATCGGTTACCATCAGTATATATCTTTTTCGACCTTGTGTGGATATCGGGAAAGGCCCGATGATATCCATCCCCCATTTGTCAAATTGCCATGGGGAGGTGATGCTGTGTAAATTTCCGGCTGGAAGGTTGGAATAATTGGCGTGCCTTTGGCATTTGTCGCATTTTTTTACAAGTTCGGCCGCATCTGTCTTCATGGTCGGCCAGTAGTACCCGGCTCTGTGCGCTCTGAATGCTAGGCTTCTTCCTCCGGAATGGTTTCCGGCTGGTCCTTCATGGAGTTCTTTTAACACTAGTTCGGCTTCAGGGAGGGAGATGCAGTTTAGGAAGGGACCGCTTATGGATCTTTTAAATAGTAACCCTCCGATGATGCAAAACCTGGCAGCCTGCTGCAGCTTCTGCCTCTTCCTCTTCAGGTTTGATGATTGATGCTGATTGGGGTTCAATCATACTAAGGCTTCTTCGTATTTCTCTTTGGCGTATACGATTGGTCCGGTCGGCTCGTCTTTATGCATTGAAGCTCCGAGATTTGCCATAGCGTCGGCCCTTTCGTTTTCTTCTCTTGGGATTTGTTTTATTGTGGCCTTTTGGAAGCGTTTCATAAGTCCTTTGGCTATCTTCAAATACTTGGCCATCTTTTCATTTCGGGCCTGGTATGTACCGTTTATTTATTTGATTTACCACCAGCTGGGAGTCGCATTTGATTGTCAGATTGTGTGCTCCACTTTCTTTCGCCACTCTTAGCCCTGCAATAAGGGCTTCGTATTCGGCCTCGTTGTTGGTGGCCGGGAATTCGCATCGAATTGCTTGAAGTATTGGGGGTAGATTTGGGGGTCTGAGGTATACGCCTAGACCGCTGCCGCTTTGTCTGCTGGCCCCGTCTACTTCTAGTATCCACTCGTCAGTTGAGGGTGCTGTCAGCTGGTTAATATCGACCGAGGCTGTTTCGGCCGGTGGATTTTTGAAGTCAGCCATGAAGTCTGCCAGCGCTTGAGATTTAATCGCTTTCTTTCCTTCGAAGGATATGTCGTGCTCGCTCAATTCTAAAGCCCATTTCATTAATCTTCTGGATCGGTCGGGGGAGTGAATTGCGCTTCGAAGGGGTAGTGCGGTTATGACCGCGATTGGATGCCCTTGAAAGTATGCCCGAAGTTTCCTCGCAGCAAAAATAAGACTTAGAACGGCTTTTTCCAGGGTAGGATATCTGGTTTCGGCCGATGTTAGAGTCTTGCTTGCGAAGTACACTGGTTGCTGTTTTCCCCGACTTCTTTGACCAGAACAGCGCTTACTGCGATCTCCGAGTGTGCCAGGTATAAATAAAGTTTTTCGCCCTCTTCTGGTTTTGCCAAGAGCGGGGGGCTGGTCAGGAAGTCCTTGATATCGGCTAGGCCTTGCTGCATTTTTCGGTCCATTCGAATTCTTTGGACTTTTTAAGAGCCTCGAAGAAAGGCTGGAATTTTTCTGAGGCCTTGGGGATGAACCGAGTTAGCGCGGCTAGCCTCCCCGTGAGTTTTTGTATATTCTTCTTGCTCCGGGGTTCTGCTATGTTCAGGATGGGTCTTATCTGATCCGGATTGGCCTCGATCCCCCTCTTCGTGACTAGATAGCCCAAGAATTTCCCTGCTCTTACTCCAAACTGACATTTTGTGGGGTTGAGCTTCATGTTATATTTTCTGAGCGTCTCAAAGGCCTGGCTTAAGTGGTGAACATGGTGAGCCGCATTCTCGGATTTGACCAGCATGTCGTCGATGTAGACTTCCATGGTTTTTCCCAACTTGTCAGCGAACATTTTGTTCATGAGCCTCTGGTATGTCGATCCTGCGTTTTTTAGTCCGAAAGGCATTACTTTGTAACAGTAGATTCCCCTCTCCGTGATGAACGCAGTTTTTTCTTGATCGTTGGGATGCATCAAGATCTGGTTGTAACCTGAGTAGGCATCCATGAAGCTCATCATCTCGTAGCCCGCAGTTGCATCGATGGTGAGGTCGATGTGTGGCAACGGGAATGGATCTTTTGGGCACGACTTATTCAGGTCCGTGAAGTCGATGCAGACCCTCCATTTCCCATTCTTTTTCTTGACGACTACCACATTAGCGAGCCAGTCCGGGTATTGGACTTCTCTGATGGACCCGTTTGCGAGGAGTTTTTCGACCTCCTCGTTGATAATTTTGTTTCTTTCGGGGGCAAACCTTCTGCGTTTCTGCTTGACTGGTTTTGTGCCGGCTTTCAGGTTCAGCTCGTGGGTATGATTGTTGGGTCGATCCCAGTCATGTCTTCATGTGTCCAGGCAAAGCAGTCCTGGTTGGCTTTGAGGAAACCTATTAGGTTTTCCCGTTCCAAGCCTTCTACTGCGGCTCCTATCTGCACTGTTTTCGCCCCCTCTTGGTCCAAGGGGACTTCATCGACTTCGCCTTCGGCCGGGCTTCGGGGTTCGTTTGGCCGAGCCGCTAATTGCTATTCTTCAACCCCCTTTTGCTTTAGGCAGTTGGCGTAGCATTCCTTTTAGGAGTTTTGTTCACCCTTTATTTGTTTTATCCCTCGCGGGGTTGGGAACTTGATAAGTTGGTGATATATAGATGGGATCGCCTTCATGTCGTGTATCCAAGGTCTTCCGAGGATTACGTTGTAAGCAGACATCGAGTTTATCACGAGAAAGATTGTGTGCAGATTGATCCCTTCTGTGAACACTTGTAGTTCGATCTCCCTGATTGTCGAGGTGGCTTTGCCATCGAAGCCGATAAGGGAGACGGCCTTTCTGCGCATTATTCTCTCATCAAGTTGCATATTCTTGAATGTTTCGATGAATAGTATGTTGGCCGAGCTTCCATTATCTACCAATACTCTCTTTACGGTTAAGTTTGCTATCGAGATTTTGATTACTAATGCGTCGTGATGCGGCGCATTGACCCCATTGGCCTCTTCTTCTGTGAAGGTGATAGAGTAGTTATTGGTCATGGATCCGTTTCTAATGCTATTTATGCTGAGGGAGTTTCTCAATTTTCTCTTTGCTGCTGAGCTTGTCAATCCACATATGTCGGATCCCCCAGCTATCATGTTGATCACCCTTTCTTCCTCCGCATTCGCGACTGGGATCGTTTTTGGAGATCGGCGATTCTTGTCGGCCTCGGCCGCGATTTCTCGTCCTTTCTCAGATAAATATTCCCGCAAGTGGCCTGCTTTTATTAGCTCGGCAATTTCTCTCTTGAGTGTCCAACAGTCATCTGTGTTGTGTCCATGGTCTCCATGGAATTGGCAGTATCGGGATTTGTCTTTCCATGCTCCTGCGGGGTTCGCTGGCTTGTCAGGCCATCTGACTCTGTCTCCCATTCCTTTAAGAATTGTAAGGGTTTCTCTGGTGGGAATGGTGAGTGGATAAGGTAGCAGTTCTTTTCTCTTTCGGCTGTGTTCGGAGTAATCTGGCCTTGAAGAATTATGGCCGGTATAATCTGGTCTAGTCAGGCCGCTGTTAGTCTCCTTGAAGTTGTTCCTCGGCCTTTCAGTTCGGCCGAAATTTCCAGTACTGTTTTGGCCGCGGGAGCTTGGCTTATTCAGGGAGCTTTTATGATTTTTAGGTTGGAGCTCTTCCTCATACTCCATCGCGTCTTCGGCTCTTTCCAGAACGTCTTCGAAAGTGCGGGGTTTGATCAGTTTTAGGCTCTCGTAAAACTTGGAAGTCTTCTGTAAGCCTTTGATGAAAGCTCTGGTGGCACTCTTGTCTCGGCAGTCGGGGATGGCCATTTTGGTTTCCTTGAACCTTCTGACATACTGTCTGAGACTTTCAACACTCCCTTGTCTTAGATCATACAAATCATCTACGTCTTTCTCCTTCTTTCTGCTATCTGAGAATTGGTTCACGAATTTGGTGACTAGTGATGAGTACGACTTGATGCTTTTCTCCGGCAGAGCCGAATACCACCTCTGGGCGGTTCCCGTCAAGGTGGAACCGAAACTTTTGCACATAATTGCTTCCAAATCCTCTTCTGGGATATTGCAGGTTCCCATGCGATTCTTGTATCCAGCGATATGATCTTCAGGGTCTGTTGTTCCGTCATATGGCCTCATGTTTGGAATTGAGAACCTTTTGGGCATTTTCGTCTCTAGGATCCAGGATGTGAAGGGCATGTCGGAGTATCGCATTGTCGACGACCTCATTGTGATTCTTTTTCCCGAAGTCCTTTGTACTAGGTCTTTGAGCTCTTTGATTTCCCGATCGCGGCGTCTCTCTCGGTCTTTACGAGTGGATTTTGGGTCTATAGACTTTTCATCGGAGCTGCTTGAATCATGTTGGTCGACGTTTTTACAGCTTTCTGTCGACCCATCACTTTCCTCTGAAGTTCCTCTACTGGAGTCTTCAAAGTTGAGCTTGCGCTTTCGGAGGGGCGAGTATTTCCGGCTCGATTGCCGGGTTTTCCCTTTGGTGGACTTCCTTCTCGATTCTACTTCTTTTTTCCACTGCTCCCTTTCTTCTTCAGCTTTCTTCAGCATCTCAGTTAAGATCGCCAATTGTTCCTCTGGTGTCTTTGGAACTTGATCTTCTACATTGATGGTATTAGGGTTCTCTGGAGCCATGTCTGAGAAACGCAGGTGTGGACTGTAACTTGAATCACGAATTTCCAACCTTAACCTTGTGTGTGAGGTTCGAGCCCCACGGTGGGCGCCAAACTGTGGTGCCAAATAAACCACAGCCAAATATTAGGCTAAAATTGCTTGAGAAAATAGCTAAAAAGCTTACAGAGATAATCTCACAGAGTTTAGCTCTAATGAATGAAAAATCGGATCCCTTTACGATCATCCCTACCCCTTATTTATAGGAGGCATTTGGGGTCCTATTTCTATTTGGATTGGGACTCCTTATTTTCCTTGAATTCGGTCTCCTTTTTGGGCTCAGTCTCTTCTTGGGCTTGATCTCCTTTTATCTACTGGGCTTTAGGAATCCTTGGCCTGGTATGATGAGTCTTCCTTTCCCGATTGGGTTTTGGGAATCCTTGTTTAGTTGGGTAATCATTCAGTGGGCCGGTGTGCTTTGGTTTGGATTCTGTTGGGCTCGGCCGAGTTGAACTGTATTGGGCCTTTGGCCATTTCGGTCAAGCCTGACTCAACATTTCCCGGGCCTTTGGCCCCTTTTCGGCCGAGAGTGGTCTTGTCTTCGGTCGAGCTTGGTGATGGACTTTGATCCTCTTTGCTTGTTCTGACCTTCGACTATGATGCCTTATGGTTATTTTCCCACCACAATATTAATTTTAATATTTAAATTGAGTGCTAGAAAGAAAATGAAATAAATATTTATACACACTTCTAATTGATTAAAATGGATTTTTCCTTCTATTTTCTACTCCAACTAAAATATTCAGTCTCCACTCTAAATTAAAATTCAAATAAATTATAAATATTAATTTGATTAGAATTAATGACATTTTATTTTAAAAGTAATTGAACACATTCAAATTTTTTCTTCTTTTTCAAGAATATTTATAAATGTCACATTCGACATTTTTTTTATTCAAATTAAATTATGTGATGCATGAAGCGCATCTTAAATTTAATAATAAAATATTTAAATATGACAATTAAATTATTGTAATTGTAAATATAGCTATAACTAAGTGAAGAATAAAGAGAGAGAAAACGAATAGGAAAAACTACCGCATGTTTGCTATATTAGTAAAAAGAAATTTACTTTTGAACGATTTTCATCCATTTTACTATTCATCTGTTAGTGGATGAATAGTAACCATGGGTATTTTTTATAATTTTTTATTTTCAAAAAGTAAATTTTAAAGATTTTTTTTTCTTTGTAATCATTTTTTATTTTTTTCAAATAAATTAAAATTACCAAAATGCTCCTCGGTTACTGTTCATCTACTGACGGATGAACAATAAAATAGATGAAAACCATCCAAAAGTAGAATTTTGGCCAAAAATGAAATTTTTATAGTTTTTTTTTCTAATGTTGCAATCTCGCGGTAGATTTTCGAAAATCTCCCAAAAAGAAAAAAATAATAATAGTAAAATAAAATTTGTTTTAATAAAAAATATAATAAAATAAATTTAAATTAAATATTTTATGGGAAAGTAACAAATATATTTTTTTTAAAAGTCAACCGAACCAATTTGAGGAGAATTCGGATATACTATAATTTCTAGAACCGTTTTGGCATTTTGGAGGGGTAAACGAACTCCGATTTGGAGGAGTCATATTTCGTTGCGTTGGAAAGGTTATTCTGAAACAAATTCAACAACATATAGGTCGTAGTGATTGGAGATCAGACACGCCTGCAACTCCTCCCGCAAGTTCTATCAACAGTAAGACATGAAAATTCGTGATACGTGTGATTTCGAAAAGATTTAAGAATTCGACAAGTTTGGTAATTTGGAAAGGATTCAAAAACTATTTTGGAAGCATTATAATTTATTAGAAATGTTATTTTTTAAAGTGGATTCGAACTAGGAAAATGAATTTTGAGAATCTTAAGTAGGAAAAAGTTTTCTTTATAGTTTAGATTACTGTATGACTAAGTCATATAATGTTATAAGTATGATGTTTGTATCTATTATTAGATATCATGATAAAAAATGTAGATCTAGTTGGTTAGATTTGGGAGGTGTTTGCTAAAGTTTGGAAACGATGGAGACCATGAAGATCTTGAGTTTTAGGATTGAGTTCTGATATTCTGTGAGAGCCATATGGTGAGAGTTTGTTGTAACATTTTGACCAATGTAATTAGGTTAGGAAGTGCGAGTAATATTTTAGTTGTAACTATTTGTATACTGTTACAGTAAATTAGTCTCTTGTTATTTTGATGGTCGTGATTTTTTTTCCCACTTTGAATTTCCACTTAAAATTTTGTGTCTTATTTTCTATCCCTATTTTCTTATCTCAGGTATATTTGTTTTATTTTATAATTATCAATCCGTCTCCTATGCAATTTCTTCAGCCATTTGTATGAGTTTTACCAACAAGAAGATACAAATTTAATACTCGTACATTTGTATTTTTATTTATTTGTAATAAATTTATTTGAAAATAAGATATATTATTTTTATCGGAATTAAAATTTTAAAGTAAAAATTTATGATTATATTAAATAATTTTAAATTAAAGAGAAAATTGTTAGGCATGTAAAAAAGTTAAACATATTATATATATTAAAATTAATATTATGAAGGATGAAATTAAATAGTATCCAAAATATATATTAACATTTCTATTTTAGATTCTTCTATTTGTTGAGTTGTAGGGAATTTGAAAGCCCAATATCTTAGAGCGAAGCCCAAATCATATAAATCATCTCTAAAATCTACTTCTTTTGCTATGTTCATACCAAATAAATATACCTTCTCTTGTCATTGATTTAAAACATCATATATAAACAGTCAAGTGGTGATGATACTATAATTCCATCAACCTACTCCTTTAAAGATCAGTAAATCCAAGAAAAAAGAATATTTACAATTACAACTCCAACGTTTATTGTCAAGATAAAAGTATCATCTCCATATAAAATAAGAGTGATTTAAATATTTTAATCAGAAAATTTGGCATAGTAAAAGAACTGCACAGTAGCCACCAATAATTCGTGGACAAAAAGTCGTTGGATGCTATCAAATTTAACACACAGTGTCCATCATTTATGGAGAAGACTTGGCCAAATCAAATGTAGAAAAGTAGTGTGAAATGTCTCAATAACTGTAGATTCCTTCTATGTATACAACCACATTATCAGTAGGTGAATTTTCCAACACTCATATCATTACTATTTATATGGATTAGATAGACCATCACCACCAGTAAATTCAAAACACTCATAATATGATTATGATATAAAGGACTCAGCTAAGATGCAAGTTCTATTGTATAAGGTTATTTTTTAAAATATTAATGAGTGATGGGTGAATACAAATGGTGAATAGTGGGAGGTTATTAATTGCATGCGCGTTGAACATTTATTTGTATGAAGAAAATGGGTTGATATTGATTAGTGGTTGTTGGAAATAATAAAGCATGCACTATGGTTGAATTAAGTGCTTTCTTTTGACCATTGTTACATGGTTGTGCGGTTAGTGTTTCATTTCTGGGTCCAAAACCCTTCGCAATTACTCCTCAACTCTGGTATTACAATGATATTGTCCGTTTAGGATAAAGTTAGCTCACACAGATTTATTTTTAAATATTACTATTTAAAAGATCTCATATTAATGGAATTCTTAAAATACTGTATATACAAATTATTATCCGTGATGTGGTACTAAATTTAAAATCTCAATGCAGATTTCATCATCTCACATTGCAATTGTATATGGTGTAGTGAAAAATGTTAAGGTGAAGTGAAGTATATTCTGACCTTTTCTAATAATAATATTCTTCGGAATGCATTAATGTGGATATAATTATTGTCTAGAATATGAAGGTGGTAAGATAGTCTTAGTGAAAATGGAAGAGAAATCCAATGAGTCAACAACTATTAGGTCACCTATTTGCATGCAATACATCATAATGCAAATAAATTGGTGTATCTATACCTGGAATATCTAGATTTTTCTCATGCATCAATTACAAAGGAAAGTGTTGGTAACTAGTAACAAAAAGTTAAAATTTTGCATACACTCATCTGTATCTAAACTCTTAAATTATCTAATTTTAGGAACACATTGGTATATACTAAGATTAGGTATGTAAGGACACATAGCAACAATATTAAGGTACATAACATTTTAAGCCTAAAATGGTAAAAATTTGGTCTTTAAGTTGTTTTTAGTTGGAACCTTAAACATCCACCTTTGATGAGTATAAATTTTTACTATTTTAAGAAATATTACACAACTTATAAATCTTCCATTGCTGAATATTTTTACAGGAAAGTCTCATATTTTCACTGAGTTTGGCATCCCATAAACATCCATTGCATATTCATATCAATTTATTAAGGTAAACACTTATACACTTTTATTATTGTAACTTTTCATCATTTTCAATTATATGTGTTGTTTTTTTGTTTTTTTTTCGCATTACAGTCATGTCAATGGTTATAGAGTTTGTATTTAGTTTGAAAGTCTTTAGTTTATATTGCATCAAATAAAACTATATTAATTTCATTAAAAATTTTATTGCAGACAATTATATTATATTAAAATGGAAATGTCAGACATATTGAATAATGAAGTTTCAAAACATCGTGATATTGAAAATCCAACATATGAAGATTCTGATGATGATGTATCGTTGACACAAAAGGTAAATAAACAAATACTTATTAAATACTGTGGTTCACAGATATAATTTTATTTTTGTTGTTTGATAGATAATTGCAGAGGTTCTGGGCACATATTTTTTAATTTTTGTTGGTTGCGGAGTAGCCTTGGTAAATGATAATAATGAAAATATCGTCACATTTCCTGGATGCGCAATTGTTTGGGGTCTTGCTGTCACGGTGCTCATTTACTCTGTCGGACATATCTCGGGTGCCCATTTTAACCCAGCTGTCACTATTGCTTTTGCTACTTTTAAAAGATTTCCATGGTCAAACGTTCCAGTTTATGTGGCATCTCAAGTTTTGGGATCAACACTAGCATCTTCTACACTCATATTGTTGTTCACTGGAGAACAATACCACTTTGTTGGAACAAAGCCGAGTGGATCCGATATACAATCATTTGTGATTGAGTTCATCATTACTTTCTACCTCATGTTTATTATTTCTGGTGTTTGCACCGATAACCGAGCGGTAAACTCCTATATCTTTAATGTTTTGCTAATACTTGAGAAAACATCTAATATTTTCCTTTTTGCATGTACAGATTGGTGAATTAGGCGGTCTTGCGGTTGGTGCTACCATATTACTCAATGTCATGTTTGCCGGGTACCTATCTAATTAAAGTAGATTCTAATGAGATTATTTGTTTGATAATTGAACAAGCTTGAAAATGTTAATTGTGTATGCAGGCCGGTAACAGGAGCATCAATGAATCCAGCTAGAAGTTTAGGACCGGCAATAGTGTCGAGTGAGTATAGTGGTTTATGGATATATATAATTTCACCGATTCTTGGAGCAGTATCTGGAGCTTTCTTTTACAACTTGGTTAGATATACTGATAAGCCTTTAAGTCAGAGAGATCAACCTGAGCAGTTCTTTTCTCAAAGCTAGACTGTACAACTGATTTTGTATAATTGCTTTACAAAAAAATATAGCAAGAGTTTAAGTTGACTTATGTTGTTTTAGAAATCGTAATGTAAAAATATGGATATGTCTAGTCGGTTTAGCATGTTGTAAAACTCATATCAAAGATTGTATAATATGTTTAGGTGAAATATTATCTGGAACATGAGTACATTTTGATAATAATCATTTGCATTGGTATATCAAATGAATTAAGAACTTGAAAGTGTAGTTAATAGGTTTTTCATGTCAATTGTTCAACGTTGTTGAGTTCCAATTAATTATGCTCAAAACTTATTATTCTTTAAAGTTGTCTTATAAAGGATGATTTATATTATCTTCAACTCCGCAAATCATTCTTACAAGTTCTGTTGTCGCTGATAATGAATTTGGCTAAACATATTTTTATAGATGTTATTGAGATTTAATATTGTTGCTTCTAGGTCTTGATTCACTGTTAGTTTCTCTACTTTAGATTTCTATGGATGTGTTTGATATTAAAAATATATAGATGTTGTTGTTGTGGGTTCATGGTTCTTTATACTTCAAACTAATTGTGATAATGCCTTACTTGTTAATATGAGAAAATTGAAAGAATTTCTCCTTGAATTTGTTTTACTTTTCATATATGTAGATTATATAAGAACTAAAGAAAGTTTCATGTTTTATTTTTATAAAGAGACAAATCGGAAATTGCAATATGAAAGAGTTAATTTTTTTTATTACATTTAAAATAATAATAATAACAAACCTAGGATGATTTATGCATCGTTTACTAACATATGTATGCAAGTGAAGGATGGGATGCATCACTGACGCAGGACGGAAACGAGTTAAGACTGTTTAGACTCCATCAGAAGTATAGATAGCTAATTTCGTTTGGCTATGACGATTAAAACCCTTATCCAAGGGGTAATAAACCCTAATCCAATGGGAAAATACGAAAATTTTAGAATATTATTATTAGAATAAAATATAAGTTGAAATAATCTCCTCCAATTTCTCAAAATAAAATATTCATAATAGAAAACTAAATAGGAAATGTAATAATAATAGACCTAATCAAAATACAAAAAATTGGAACGACAAAAATTTAAATAAATATATGAATTTAACCCTCCAAATAAAGGAAAATAAATCTTAATGCAATGATCATGTTCTTTTCTTCACCGGCTTGGCCCAGTCCAATTATTTTATGACTCGATTTGATAATTGATCCGCATCATTCTCTTCAACTTATGAAGAACTCGACCTCGAGTTTTTTGGGTTAGCTATAGTCTTGTACTTGAAATGTCAATCTTTTGGTTCACCTCATAGTAAAACGAATTTGATAACTTGGTCTTAGGAAAAACATCAAAGGAGAATTGAAGTTGACAGTCTTGTTCTTGTTGAATATCCACAATAAACCACCAAAAAAAATTCATGTATTTCATATCAAGAAAGCTTGATACATATCTCAGCGTAAATCCACGATTTTCAACAAAAAAAAAAAAAAAACTTCTTTATTAATCAAAATGAAACTTCATTAAAAAAAAAATCAATTTCCTTTAATGTAGTCTATATGCAATTTACACTATATAACCCTTTAGCAGAATTTAATATGACAGCAACCTGAATACTCGATTCAATATTCTCCTTCACTTTTATGGTATCATCTTTCATCATTTACAATTGATGCATATTCATTGAACAATTAAGAGAACCATCTTTGCTAGATTTATGTTTCTTTTTTTCTCCCTCCATCTTACTGGATAATGATAATGGTAATGATCCACTAAGTTCTCCCAATTGGATCCAAATAAATCGGATCATTCAATCTTGAGACCAAGCACGATTTAAAATGAATCTCCGAAAGACATTACTTTGATCGACTTGATTGGAGTATTGAAAAAAACATTGATATGAAAATTTGTTGAGTTTTGGAGAACTCACATGATTATAGCGAGGATACCGATTGTACAAATTGTGAGTTTAATTGTCAAGTAGAAAACATTGTTCAATTAATTATTTCATCACTAACTAGTCTTGTATGGGTATAAGCCTCATGCGAAAGCAGTCATTCATAATGGGTAACCACCATGTCAAGGCTTGTCTCCTCAGTTTGTAGGCTAAAATCTTGACTCTACGTTTTTCTTCAACGTTCAAATTTTTTAAAAATCTATTAATTTTTTTATGGACTTTACATTTTTTCCACAAAATACATGTTAAACTTAATGACATGTCTTTCAAAAGAACCAAATTTGAATAAAAAAAAAAATACTGTGGACAAAATGAGTATATATATATATATATATTTTGTTTACAATCAAAATTTTAAAGAAAAACAATTATGTCAACTCCTTGTGCAATTGATGTAGAATACTTGTAAGGAAAAAAATAGCTTAGGAATGTATAATAATTTATATAAATGTGTTTTCAAAATCTTCCTACTTCATTTTCATTTGTTTGATGGGTTTAATGTAAGCATTTTCATTAGTCATTACATTTTTAGTTAATAATTAATAAATAACATTTTAATATATATATATATATATAAAAACACATATGTATTTCTCACATTTTAATTAAAATTTTAAAAAAATTCAACTTGAGCTCGTTATCCTTAGGAAATTAATGTCTATATCCTACCTACAAACTTATATTCTTTATGGATTTTGTGGACTGGTAGTTTTGTTATCACGAGAAAAAATTATTCTTATTGATAAAAGAAAGGCGCACACAATTTTCTTTTTATATAGAAAAAATAAAAAAGAGTATAAAAGTTACCCTAACTTGTCAATTATAAAAGGGATAGTGTCACTTTTAGTCTTTTTAAAGTTTTAATTAAATTATTGGGCCTCCAAAATTTAAATTAAAATTTTAAACCAAGTAAAACTTTAGATTTCACAAAATGAGCCTTTATGACTTTTTTGCCCCTCTTCACATAAAAATAAAGGTTCGTCATAGAGGTCCTTCACACGTGTGAAGGACTTTTAGTAACATGTGAAAAATGTGATGGCTCATTTTATAAAATCTAAACTTTGAAGGCTCATTAACTTAAATATATAGTTTGATTGGTTCAGTTTTTATATTTTTTCCATTATAAAATTTGACATATTTTTAGCATGTATTTGTTTTTATTGTGCAGATAGAAAACCACCCAACTAAAAACCATGATAACTTTTAGCAACTATTAACAACAATTACAAGTTTTATATTTCTAGAGGTTTTTTTATTTACGTATTTTTCATGTTCTTTTGTCTAACTTTAAGAATTAATTATCATTTATTTAGATTAGATGTATAATGGTTAACGGAAAAATGAAGGGAGTTAACATCAAAATCCAAAACGATAAAAAGTTGGTCATGAGGTTTACTGTTGTAATATTGAATTTCCACCTTCACTAACTATCAACAAAAAAATAAACTCCAATTAGTTGTGCTATTTAAAACAAATATATTACAATTTATAAACCTCATTTCGGAGAAATTTTTTACAAGAAAGCACTTATTTTTATTAAACAGTCGTTACATATTCATTAGAATCAATTAAGGTAAACATTGACAAACTTTTCTCATTACAATTATCTTTCTCTATGTAATATTTTGTATTAGTTTTTATCTTTTTTTCCCTACAAGTATAAAGTTAAACAATTTTTTTACTTTTCTTGTCTTCATTAGAGTCATGTTTAATTGTCGTAGTGTCATTGATGGTAGTTTGAAATACTTTATATTGCGTAAGTGAAAAGATGATGATGATGGTGATAATAATAATAATAAATAATAACACTGTTCGACTAATGACAGGTGAAATTTTCATTTCAGACAACTATATTATATTAAAATAGAAATGCCAGACATATTGAACAATGAAGCTTCAAAACACTATGATATTGAAGATTCAGATCCTATATCATTGACACATAAGGTAAAAAAACAAACAAACATTTATTAGATGTTGTGGTTTACAAATATAATCTTATTTTTGTTGTTTGACAGGTAATTGTAGAGACTTTGGGCACATATTTCTTAATTTTTGTTGGTTGCGGAGTAGCCTTGGTAAATGATAATAATGAAAATATCGTCACATTTCCTGGATGCGCAATTGTTTGGGGTCTTGCTGTCACGGTGCTCATTTACTCTGTCGGACATATCTCGGGTGCCCATTTTAACCCAGCTGTCACTATTGCTTTTGCTACTTTTAAAAGATTTCCATGGTCAAACGTTCCAGTTTATGTGGCATCTCAAGTTTTGGGATCAACACTAGCATCTTCTACACTCATATTGTTGTTCACTGGAGAACAATACCACTTTGTTGGAACAAAGCCGAGTGGATCCGATATACAATCATTTGTGATTGAGTTCATCATTACTTTCTACCTCATGTTTTATTATTTCTGGTGTTTGCACCGATAACCGAGCGGTAAACTCCTATATCTTTAATGTTTTGCTAATACTTGGGAAACATCTAATATTTTCCTTTTTGCATGTACAGATTGGTGAATTAGGCGGTCTTGCGGTTGGTGCTACCATATTACTCAATGTTATGTTTGCCGGGTACCTATCTAATTAAAGTAGATTCTAATGCGATTATTTGTTTGATAATTGAACAAGCTTGAAAATGTTAATTATGTATGCAGGCCGGTAACAGGAGCATCAATGAATCCAGCTAGAAGTTTAGGACCGGCAATAGTGTCGAGTGAGTATAGTGGTTTATGGATATATATAATTTCACCAATTCTTGGAGCAGTATCTGGAGCTTTCTTTTACAACTTGGTTAGATATACTAATAAGCCTTTAAGTCAAAGAGATCAACATGAGCAATTCTTTTCTCAAAGCTAGATTGTACAACGGATTTTGTATAATTGCTTTACAGAAAACATAGCAAGAGTTTAAGCTGACTTGTGTTGTTTTAAAAATTATAATGTAAAAAAATTAACATGTCTAGTCGGTTTAGCACTTTGTAAAACTCATTTCAAAGTTTGTATAATATATTTAGGTGAAAAATTATATGGAACACGAGAACATTTTGACAAAATCGAGTAGATATTAAATAAATCAGTGTTAAATAAATGAAAACAAAACACAGCTAGAATAGTAAATGTTAAAAAAAAAATCAATGCAAGAAGATGAAAAAGATAGAACTAGAAGATTACAGAGGAGAATGTGACTTTGAAGGGTAAGCTTGTCTTTAAAAGAGTCAAATGGTCAAAAAAAAAGTTATAAGTGGTTTTTGGTAGTCAACCTTCAGATAAGTGGGTTATTGATAAATTAATATAAACTGTGTATGCATATACAAATAACATTTCTTCGGGTCTGAATGTAATTTGTTCTTAATATTAATAAATATAAATTAAATAAATATAATGACATGAGATAATTACTATTCGGGTACTTCAAATTGTACCAGTTATTCACTTAAAGTATATAAAATTTCAATAAATACTCAAATTTGTCAAAATCAAGTCTTGTGAATCATTCGTTTTGATGTGGGAGAAAGATTGAATTTTTGATAAAAGAGAGTGCATTAGCTAATATTTTTATGCTGACAGGGCAATTTCTAGTTCAAATATCCTATTTGAAAACCGGTTTTAAATTGAAAATCCTATTTCCTCCTCTTATTTTTCGAAACAGAGGGCTTCGTTATTCTTACTTACAACTTCATAGCCTCAACATTCATAACACTACTAAAGAAAAAAAAATGGTTGATAACAAATCTATAAACACTGCATCAGATTCCACTACTAGACTCTTAATATCCATATCCCTCTTGATGGTTTGGTTTAAGTTTGAAAACCTCTTAGCTCTCTCCACTTGTTTATTTCTTCATTATTTACCCACTAGTACAAAAGAAATTTGCATTTAATAAGGACAAGTCATATGGCAGAATTTGAAATCTCATATCATATGTCATAAAAATTGAAAGGGTTCATCAACACTTGGTAAAGTAAAGAGATATGTTTAACCATTAAAATAAGAGATGAAGTTTCAATTCAACGTGGAGTTTTTACCAACCAAGAGAGAAGAGAAATAAGAAAAGAAAACACAGATCCTTTTTTCAAATTGTTATGTTCGTCTTTCTGAAACACTAATTTTCATTTGAAATATGTTAACCAAATCAACATAAAAAAATGACATGTTGGCGCCACATTGGTGACAAATATATCAATTTTAAACATGTCATTGTAAGTGTACTTGACGCGGTGGACTGAAATTTTGAAAACGCATTCAATGATTCAAAAGACTTGTTTTTAAAAAGTTTAAGTAGCTATTTGAAACCCCGTATATTTCGAATATCCAAGTGAATAATTGATACAACTTAGAGTACCCAAATACTGATTATCTCTGATAACTTTTAAAAAATAATTATATCTAACCACTATTTTAACTTCTATAACTAATGAACAATGATTGGACTAGCTTTCATAGCTAGTTAACACATGTTAACAATGTCAAATATAATAATATGCTAATCTATCATGTATTTAAAACCTATTGACATTAAAAATTAGGGATAATATGATAATGGGGTGACATGAATTCTTTAAACATAGGTGAATTATGTCGAAACTTATCAAATTCATCTCCTTATTATGTCGACTCATTATGATCCGTTAATAAATAAAAGAATTATGTTGTGTTTTTTTAAAAAGTTAATGGCTCCGCATAATTATATTGGGGACAATTTAAAAATATTATTAGTACTAGTTATCTAATTGTAATTCTTACCAATAATAGGTTTGTGGGTTACCAAGTTAAGATTATCTGCAGAAAAAAAATAAATAAATAAATTCTACTTGGTCTTTCCATTGGAGTAGATGATAGGCTCGTTTTACAATAAAGTTAAGGAAAGTTAATAAATGAAAGAGTGAAATCGTGGTATTATTGATTTTTTTTTTTTAATTTTTCTTTCAATTATTTTGTTTTTAATTATTTTAAACATTTTCCATTAAAATAACATTGTTAATTTTTTTTTAGCTATGAATGACTTATATGATGTACAGTTCCTTGACCATATAAAATTCCCGAATGTGAAATCTCACTGGAGATGATTTAATAAGTTGGTGAGTTAATGAGTTATTTGGCTTGGTGAATTTATAATTCATTATATATATTTTTCGTCACATGCCACAAGTTCAATGATCAAATTAATAAGATGATGAATCAGCTTTGTTTATGATGTTGATGCCATGATTAATCCCAAATTATGCTCTGATACCAGTTTGTTAGGGATAGACGAAACAGAATAGCACCAACCAAAGTAAAAATAAAACAACAAAGTAATGAAGAAATAGAAAAAGAAAAAGACATAAGAGATTTAACGTGGTTCGGCGATATGCCTACTCCACCAAAATAGCATATTAACTATTGAGAAATAAGGATTGCAAGTCATTCTGACTACACTCTCTCTCCAATGCTATCATACACTCTACATAGCCTATTTAACCAATTGTACCGAAGAAATAACCAAACCTGACGAGATGCCTTATAGTATTGAATGTTAAATAAGGAAAGTCATTCTTAACTCTAATGCTAAACTTTTAAATGTGTGTTATATTGATGAACAAATTTCTATACACTAGAAGGTAGTAGAGGCGCCAACTCTTAATAATTGGGGTTATGACAATCATTGATCACCACCCAGAGGGTTGGAATGAGATGATTACTTCTTCATGAGACAGTTCTATTTATAATGATCATCAAATATACTTTCTTAATTTATTTCCTCTCTACAAGGAATACCAAATAATCATAATTAGGAAAACCAAATCATTTTCCAAATAATGATTATAACAATGAGGAAATAGATCTAAACTCAAAATAGGAAATCCTTTCTAAAGGGAATCCTTCCAAAATAGGAATCATTATAATCCAAATAATTAGAAATTTTTTGTGATTCAAGACATCCCAACACCCTCCATGTTATTAATGAAAATTAATTTGTTTTTTTTTAATTTGAAAAATTCATAAGGTAATTAATATTGAATTTATAAATTACCCATATGGTTGTAATATAATTAATACTAACACATTTATTAAAATTAGTTTTGTTCATTTACATAATATTTATATAAAATTAATATATTTCATAATTTTTCGATTTTTTTTTTTAATTACTCACTTTAATGACACTGATTTCTCTTCAAGAAGAAGCTTCCGTATCTGCTCTGTTTTTCCGGTGGGTAGTTGAATCACTTATAAGCCATCAATGCTTTTTAAATGACATATATACACATACATACATGACACATGTACATACATTCTTCCCTCTTAAAAAAACAAAATAAAATAACAGCCGATTAAAAAACTAATATGAACATCACAAATTTCAACGATATCTCCAATGACAAACTACAAAATAAATACAATATAAATTCATTCCCAGAAGACCAACATAATCATACCAAATCAAAAATATACAAATATGGTCAAACATCAATCATCTCTTAAATTCCCTAGCTAAATCAGTATTATATCCCTCTCTATCTATAAAACCATCTCCCTTGGATCTTCTTTAATCTCAATTTGGACACAAATTTCTTCTCTGTACCAAAAATGGCAGAGATTCTAACAAATGGAGCCACAAAAGACCAAGACATTGAAAACCCTCCTACTGATTCCAAACCAGACTCACCATCCCTCACCGTCTCTGTAACTTTCATCCAAAAGGTAACCAAACCTAACCAAATCGATATATACACATACCCTTTTGGCTAAATCTGAGTTTTCTTCTGTTCTGTGCAGATAATTGCAGAAGTGGTGGGAACCTATTTCTTGATATTCGCTGGTTGTGGGTCTGTGGCGGTGAATCTAGACAAGGACAAAGTGGTGACACTTCCAGGTATTTCAATAGTTTGGGGACTGGCTGTTATGGTGCTTGTGTACTCCGTTGGTCATATCTCAGGTGCCCATTTCAACCCTGCTGTCACCGTTGCTTTTGCTACCTGTAAAAGATTCCCGTGGAAACAAGTAAGTCAAAATTAAAATATATTTGGTGACCCACTGACCCACTTTTTGTTTGCAGCACAAGAAACACTATATTAGAATAATGAAATGTGATTGTTACAGGTTCCGGCTTATGTGTTGTCACAAGTTGTGGGATCGACACTAGCAGCAGGGACACTTAGATTGCTGTTTATCGGAAAACATGATCATTTTACAGGGACATTGCCAACTGGGTCTGATTTGCAGTCGTTTGTGATAGAGTTTATCATCACGTTTTATCTGATGTTTATCATCTCCGGTGTCGCCACTGATAACCGAGCTGTCAGTTTCCTAAATCTCACAAAGCCATTTATAGCATACTAGCATCTGTTTGGATAGAATGTGTTATGACTTCTGACTTTTTAAAAATATTTAGATAGTTGGAAAAAGTATTTCTGATCTTTCAAAAGCTTCTAAAAGCTCTTTGTGGTGTCAAATAAACCACAGCCAAATATTAGGCTAAGATTGCTTGAATAAAGTAGCTAAACAGCTTATAGATATGGCCTCACAGCTTTTTTCTAATGAGTAAAAATTCGGATTTCCAACCTTAACCTTGTGTGTGAGGTTCGAGCCCCACGGTGGGCGCCAAACTGTGGTGTCAAATAAACCACAGCCAAATATTAGGCTAAGATTGCTTGAATAAAGTAGCTAAACAGCTTATAGATATGGCCTCACAGCTTTTTTCTAATGAGTAAAAATTCGGATCCTTTTACAATCATCCCTACCCCCTATTTATAGGGGGTATTTGGGGGTCCTATTCCTATTTGGATTTAGACTCCTTGTTTTCCTTGAATTCGGTCTCCTTTTATTTATTTGGCTTTAAGAACTCTTATTTCAATAGGGGTTAGTCTTCGTTTCTCTACTGGGCTTTGGAAATCCTTGGTCTGGTACGATTATTCTTCCTTCGCGGATTTGGCGTTGGAAATCCGTGTTTAGTTAGGTAATCATTTGGTGGGCTGGAGCGCTTAGGTTTGGATTTTACTTTACTCGGCCGAGTTTAACTTCATTGGGCCTTTTGACCATGTCGGTCGAGCTTGACTAGCACGTTTCTTGGGCCCTTGGCCCCTTTTGTTCATTCGACCGAGCTTGGTTTTAGGGTACCCTTTCTATCTTCGGCCGAGTATGGCTTTAGGCTTCGGCTCCCTTTGCTTGCTCTTACCTTCGACTATGACTCCTTATGGTCATTTTCCCACCACACTCTTTCAGATGAAGCTAAACATATTAGCTTTCTGAAAATGGCTTCTACGATTTCTTTTTCTTTTTCGTTAAAAGCGGAAGCAATCCATACAGGACTTAATTAGTACACAACAACTCACTCAGTTCTGTGTTGCAGATTGGTGAATTGGCTGGTCTTGCTGTTGGTGCTACTGTGTTACTTAATGTCATGTTTGCCGGGTACCCATCAATATCTAACTCAATTAATTGTGTCATATGTTAGGTGGTAGATATATAGATAGATGTAATGAGGCTGTTGTGAATTCTGCAGGGCAATCTCAGGAGCATCAATGAATCCAGCGAGGAGCTTGGGGCCAGCAATAGTGTCAAATCAATATAAAGGGCTATGGATATACTTGACAGCACCATTTCTGGGTGCTATTGCTGGTGCTTGGGTTTACAACATGGTTAGATACACTGATAAGCCTCTGAGAGAGATTACAAAGAGTGGCTCATTTCTTAAAGCTAGAGCTAGAGGTTAAGTTTGAGTCTTGACATTGTTGTTTATCAATGGTTGTGCTGTATACTAAATGAATTGAATCCATCTGTGTCATTTAATGATTCTGTGCTGTGTTAGATAATGAATCACTGTAATCACAATCAGATATCACATGAACATAAAAAGTGACCAAAATATCAACTCTTCCATGCCATATCACGAGCATATACAGTAAACGTAAACTTTTCAACAAGATTTATCAAAGTTACTGTACAGATAAAAAGATGGTGCTTCATGTGATGACCACGTAATGGATAATACCTATTATTGAAAAAAAAAAATCAAAATCAATGTTCACATGATAACTCATGTACGCGTTATTGAGGTTGATGACGATTAAATGCAAGAATTTTCAACTACGTATGTTATACATATCCATTCACTCAAAAAGTGTTGTGTTGTGTTGTGTTCCATTACATCAGATTCACATGTTCAGTATTTATTGCTAATATGGTTTCAATTCAACCATTTCCACTGCTAAAAACAATGTATAGAACAAATAAAGCATACCACTTTAATTTTGCCTTTTCTTCACGTTTAGAACTTGACCAGGATTTGGATTTTGATAAATTATATATATTTCTGGGTTATTAGATTGCGTATATGTTTTAATAATAACAATTAAATTTAGGCGAAAGGTTTTGATGACATTTGTCAGGACATTATGCATATAAGGACCGAAGGCCAGGGCCTATAAAGCCCAAATTAGTGCGTCAAACATTACTTTATTAGGTATGCATTAACGTCTATTAACTTCGAAACATTCATTTCTCACTAAATAAAGGATAAATTTTAACCATATCTTAAACGTGTCAATTAGTATACATTAATTTTTATTTACGTAATAATTAATTACAATTTTTTTAAAAATAGATTAGAAGAATTTACTTCATACTATTATTTAATTTTTAAATTAAATTATTAAAACTTTTGAAGAGAAAAATATTCATTTTCAATTATTTTAAAATGTAAAATAAATTTATAAAATGAATAAACTATATTTTTTAAAATAAATATTTTAAAGTTTCACTCTTTTTTTATTCTCATTATAGATGAATAGAGTTCATTGAAGTTCGTTAATAATCTCCATAATACTTTTCTGAGAGATTTAATTAATTTGTAATAAGAGTAAAAATATTTTAGAATTAAATTTTTTAAAAATTTTATTTTCGAAACATGTAGTTTATTTATCATAAAAATAAAATAAAGTTTTGTTAATTGATATTTTAAATTTAATTTTATAAAAGAATATTTTCAAATTAAAAAAATATACATTAACGATGGTTAGTAATTAAGTACTCTTCCTTAAAAGAACGGATGTTCAATCAACGAAGCAAAATTGAATATCTAGTACTACTTTGATCCAATTGCATTCCATTCGTCTCAAAATAGAATCCAATTCATTTTGATCCAAGCAAATAATCGAATTGGAAGACAACTTTGATTATACTAATTCGATTTTAGATTTTCATTTACATTTAAATTCGAATTCCATCAAAAGATAATACTAGAATAAAATTTAAATATTATAATTATAGTAAAATATAGGGTCTGTTTGGCAATTAGCAATTAGCGGTTAGCGAATTCAATTAGCGGTTAGCGGTTACCAGTTAGCGGTTAGCGGTTAACAGTTAGCGGATTCAATTAGCGGTTTGACCAACTACTAGCGGTTAGCGGATTGATGATACAATGTTTGGTAATTAGCTGTTTAATAATATACTATTAGTAGATTTAATTATAAAATGACTTAAACCAACATTTTTAAAAGTTTACTTTTATTTTTCACAAAATGTATTACTACATTCAAATAGTTAATACAATGGGTCAAATATTTTAATATTTATTAATAATACTAATAAATAATAATTTTAATAATATTTATTATTTTTATATCAATTATTAAATAAAATAATATACTAAAAAAATCATATATTTGCTACCATAGTAAAATAAAATTATAAAAAATTTTAATTATAAAATATTATAATAAAAATAATAATACTTAAAGTATTAAATATTATTATAATATCTTTCAATTATTTTATTAATATATAATTAATATAAATCTAATTAAAAGTGAGATAATTTGGTCTTTTTAACAAACCTCTAATTTTAAAACCTCTCGTACACTCCTACTATGAGCGTTTTGAAAATTAGTGTTTTTATCAAATCAGATGATTAAATTGCTATTAACCAAACTAACTGTTTTACCAAATTAGAGGTTTAATTTTGGTCAAACCTCTAAAATTCCTGAAAACACTAATATCTAATTGAAAACGCTATTTAACAAACAGGCCCATAATCTAATATGCAAAAATATAATTAATAAATACTCATTTTATGTAAAAATAATAATATAACTAAAAAGTAGGAAAAAGACTTAGGCTGGGACCACCATGTAGGATTTGGGTCCGGCCAACCATTAATTGAGACGTGTATATTAAGCGAGAGGAGAGAAAAAATACATCACACTAGCTTTGTGTCTCTCATATTAAATATTTGTTTCTCTCCTCACTGTCATGGTCCAAGCCTAACCTGTCATCCATAAACCCAACTAATCACATCTTTAAAAAAAAAAAAAAAAATTATTATCTCTTAAACATTACACACCCCATTTTAGGTTAAAAAATGTCAACTATGTCCTTCAAGGTAGCTACTTTGTAAGTAATAAAAAGAAAAACAACGACTAGAGTAGGAGAGTCATAGTCGAAAATATGTCTTTCTCTCATTTAAAATCGTGCATGAGACTTTCAT
>CM062397.1:20600433-20754071 GCA_031304145.1 Cardiospermum halicacabum
ATAATTATATTATTATTTTTAAATTATATTAATATAATAATTTTTTAGTATTTTATAGCTAACTATTAATATAAAAGTTAAAATTAATATTAAATATTTAATATAACAACTAATTTAAATATGAATTTAAAATTTAATAATAATAAATAATACAATTAAAAAATATAACTCAAAGCTATATAGCAGCGACATTTTTCGAATAAATGGAGCTCCCAGTCATTAGATCTTATCTAGGAAGATATTATTCAAAATGTGTGTTCGAATTATTTGCACATATCTTCATAATCATATGCCACGTTACATTTGTATACAGTTTTGCACAACTGGACCACCCATTCAGTGTGATTTATTCATTCAAATGTGAGATTACTTTCATCAACTTTAGAGTACAAGCATAATTATAAGAACTTGACCTATCATATTAATGTTTAACATATGCAGTGCTTGAAGATCGGAGTCATTCCATACATATATGTGCGATGAATGAATGAAGTACGTGTCACCTTATCGAAGAAAGAAAATGAAATAAAATCGTGTCCCAGACCATCTTTCAATCATGCATGTCAATTCTTTTTCAATTTTGGAATAGATTGAATTCTAATTTTAGACCAATGGGATGATGGGTAAACGGTTAGAATTAAAATATCCCTCTTCATTTTCTCGCCTAATTATAATTGGTCATTGTCACACATATAAGCTTTTATTATATGTTTATTATAAAATAATACATTTTGATTTAAGAACTTTAGAATTTTATAGTTCTCAGGTCTCTATCAAACACCTCTGATTCTAACAAATTACATTTATACTATTCTCTCTCGAGATACCTAATAATACATACAAACATCATGTTTATAGCATTAGATTACTTAATTATAAAATAATCCTAAAATATTAAGGAAATATTTTTTTTATTTAAGTTTCACAATTATCTATTTCCTAATTAGAATCTACTTTTTAAAAACTATAATTTCTAATGGAATATGACGTTTCTAAATTATCTTTGAGATTTTTTCAAATCACTGAACCCGTCGAATTCTCAAATCTTCTTGAGATTACGAGAACCACATATTTCCATACCTTGGTGCCGACGACACTTGCAGGAGATGTTGTATGTTCGTCTCTAATCACCGCAAATTATATGTCGTTGGATTCATCTTGGAATAAACTTTCCATCGATATGTTGTTTTGTACAATTTGAATTTCATTTCCCCTCTAAACAATCAAAATAATTATGAATACCGGAGTATATCCAAATCTCTTGTTGTAATTCCAACACTTTGATTTTTTACTTATAGCCTACCACTATTGAAATACATTCAACATTACAAAATATCAAACAAACACACACATTCATAAGTATACTAAACTCTTGTTTAACCCAGTATGGAATAAAGTCATTATCAATAAAAGATTTAAAATTTACTTTAATTCTTCATCTAGATTTTAAAAGATTAAAACTCAATAATAAATTTGCTAATACTAAATTAGTACTTTTGTACTAGCAACAAACAACTCACCTAGACTTTTTTATAATAAAAAAATCCAAAATTCTTGTCACTTTGGCTTCACCCTCATTGATGAACTTTTTTATCTTGAACTACCATATTTAATAATTTCTCCTCACTTTTTAATGAAATTGAGTTCACCTATTTCACCTTACCTATATTGTCTTTAGAATTATTTTGAGTGTCACTTGGTAAAGTTCTTGTTAGTCTAACATTAACTGTTTATGTTATTGAGACAAATTGCACCTCTAGATTATTGATTGAAGTCGAGCGTTGTTGTTCTCTTAAAGATTATTTTTATGAAATGAGTTCAGGTCTATTAATTGAGCTAACAAGTCTTCTATGGATTTAGTTGGTTGAAACTTGACATCTTACACCCATGAACTTAGTTGGGTTTGAAGAAATACCTTGGTCTTGCCTCTATTTGAAGTTTGGATGATTTTGCTAACCAAGTTTATAAGACACAAATTAAGGACAACTATTTTTAATAAAGTTTAAAATATAATTAGGAGATTAACTCCCACTACACCCTTGGTTGGATAAGTCGATCATATTGACTTATTATTGTTATGGTGGAGGCATTGTCATCACAACTAGTTAGTTACTTAACCATAATCAGGGTTTGTGCTTTCAATGCATTCATTTTGTTTAACTTTATAGTACTCACTTATTCTCTCGAAAGTCATATTTTTTTACTTGTTACAATTTTACACTATATCCTCAAGTTTTTCATTGGCTTTATTAAGGGTTAAATTTGTCAAGGTACCTTATGCTAATACATCCATGAAATATTGAATAAATAGTTACAATCCTATGTTGAAAGTTAGGATTGTACCATCCTAAATTTGGGCCTAGAATTTTTCATAATTTTGTGTCAATTTTGACTTTTGACCAAAGTTTGAGATTTTCAAAATTTCAAGTAAGAATAATTCAAAAATGCATCATAGGGGTAAAATGGTAATTAAAAATTATATAATGGAAGCAGAGAGACTAAAAGATTCATTTAAAGCACTTACGAAAATAATTTCATAAATTGGTTTTAATTCAAAAATCAGGGACTTGGGGTAAAATTGAAATTTTCGAACTAAAATAAATTTGGACTTTGAAATTAATCACCTTGCACAAAAATAGAATTTTGGGTGTGAACAAATCATTTTAAGACCAAAATAACATTTTAAAATTAAGAGTGAGCAAAATGGTGAACCGGAGTTCGCACATTAAAAAATATAAGGGTCCAAATTAAACCCACCAATCCACTCAAACTCACCATCCCACTCTACTCATCCCCACACCCTAACATAAACTTTAAATCCCTTCATACTCCAATACCTTACCAACTGTTTTCATACATCTTTCAAACGTAAAACGCACTCCACTCTTATACATTCCTACTCAATTATCATTAGCACTAAAACCCTTAAACTCACACCACTTATAACCCTAATCAGTAGTTTTTAAGAGAAATAGACAAGCTTTTCCTTCACTCTTTTATTTGGGTAAGGTTTCTTCAACCTCAATTCATAGTGTTTTTTAGTTCAAACTATTAAATACCAATTAGTGGTTTTTGATAGGATTATAAGTGTGTTTAGATGCTTCCAATTAGTGGTTGATTATAAATAAGGTCTCTAATGTCGTTTTGAATTAAACCCTAGAATAGATAATGTGGTTTTATTGAAATTATGTGAAAAATCATGGTATTGATTGATTGTATTGGTTTGGTTAGACAATTTGGGCATTAGTAGTGACGAAGTCAGAGAACGGAGGAAAGGTTAGCGTTTTCGTTTCAAGCTCTGTCTGTTGTTTGTTGAGTGTTTGATGTGTGTTTGCATAAATGGGAACTAATGACATGATAATGGGTATTAAAATGTTATCGATGACATATAGTGATGATATATGACATTGACCATAATGATAAGTTAAATTTATATATTGGGTGATATGAGCTAAATGTGATACATGACATGATTTAGTTAATGCAAACTATATAGATACTTGTACAATGATTGCCTTATAGCCCAATGTTGAAATGTATTTATTAATATGCTAACTGTATCTAATAAGGGGATTGTGTGCTATAAGAATGAAAATGAACTCAATTGGTTGCTGTGTGTTGAAACCACATAAATGGATTCTTTCCTTTAGTCTAGCTTAGTAGAGAATGAATGACATGCCACACGAAAAATAAGGTTCCTATCATATGATCACTTATGTAAAACTAGAGTTTAAGTGCTTAAACTATGAAAACAAGAGTGTCGACTCTCACAATCTTGGTAGAAATTTGATGCTTAATGGGTTTGATTAACTAATAGGCATTTAAATGTGTTGTGGCTATTAATATTAGTTAAGTTTGTCTTAAAAAAATCCATAATCCATTTGGAATTAAAATAATTAGTTGATAGGGTGAATTGGGAATGAAATCACTGAATTTGGTCTTGACTAGTGTACTTGCATTTTGGTTAGGCAGACGAAGACGCAGACCGAAGGGCTAAATACTCTCAATACACTTTTAAGCGTCTTGGTCTGTGCCTTGGTCAGGCTGACCAAGGCTCGGACCAAGACGTTGGATGCTCTCAGTATGCTTTTAGGAGTGTTGGCCATTGGCTTGGTCCTATAGGTCAAGACGCGGGTCAAGATGCTAGGTCGACAACTTGGTTGGCGGCTTGATCCTATAGACTAAGATGCGGACCAAGACGTCAAGAAGTCTCTGTACTAAAAAGGCTACCAAGGCGTGGAGTAACTATATGAGCTTTTAAATCACTTTTAATAGTTCAAAATTACATGTTAATGCTTGATTATGGTTTGTTAAATGATTCAAGATGCATTGTGTATGCTCATGTATAGTAAATAGAAAAGAAACATATATGTATGTGTTTTGAGCATGAAATGGTTAACTAGACATCGATAGCCTGACTCTCATCTTTCGTTGCTTTTATCTTATTTTTTTGGTTATTGAATTTGAGCAGGTGATGGAGCAATTCTGAAAGATCCAATGTTGCATTACATATAATTGGATGACTCGAAAATCATCTATAATTTCTTTCCATTTTACAAATTCTCTATTTATTTCTTTTCTGGTAATAAATTACTATTATTAAACTCTGAAGAGAAAATTAAAGTTTAGCTATTTTCACCATGCTATTTAATTGAGATGAACTCATAATATCGACTTTGAATCTATATGTTTTAAATATTTAAGTGATGAATGTGTGACGATGTCTCAAATGAATTATTGCTATGCGTAATTGGTCTCTTTTGAAATATATTTAGAAATATGTATTATTTGTGTATGTATATAGATATATATCATGATGTGGCACCCGGCCATCGCTCCACGGATCCTTCGTGGGCGGGGTTGGATGCTACAGTGATTATAAGCTCTTTCAACAGCTTATGTTTTAGATACGTTCTACCTAATATTTGAAACTCTTCAAAGCTTCCTAGGATCCATATGTTATTGGAATGAGCTAATGACATTCCTCATTTCGGTCGTCTTTGACGGAGGAAAGTACATAGTGATGAATATGTTAATTACTTTTTTCCATATGATTATGTAATCCAATAGATGCGAGTTTAACCAATGTTTTGTCTTGTCACATAGAGAGAAGCAAAATTGACTTAGGGTTGTGACATCTTCTTTAAATGCGGATCGCGTTTCACACTTTTAGGAATTGAGAGCGAAATTTATATGGATCATTTATAGGTAGCTCATAGAATTGACCTGTTGATTAGACCAAATGAATGAGAGGATATTTGATTTCAAAGTTGTAATTTTCATTGGTGGATGTTAAGCGGAATGATGCATAACCATGATATTAGGACTAACGGGAATACTGAGTTGTCCTCATTTTTCTTTGTTAACCTTAACCTTAAACTTGTAGAAATCATTAACCAAATTGATTTAATCATAATTCATTTTCTTGGTTCTTGTAATTTCTCATCTCAATATTGTTCTCAACAATATTATACAATGGTCTCATTCTTCCATTTATTCGAAAGTCTTTTTGAGTTTGAGTTGAACACCAAGAATTTCAAATTTTGAAAACTATAAATAATCCACTACTAGTCGTAAGTGAAGATGAAATAATAAGAAAGAAAACAAAATTTAATTGAAATATTCTAAAAGTTAAATTAAATAACTAATAGTTGTTCAATCCTTGGTACGAGTATGCAAATTTTGACGATATTTTTTTATGGGCAAGTGTACACGGTCCAGTAGCTAAAAAATTAAAATCATTCTTACGAGGATTAGGGATCTGAAATTATTCAATATGATTTTCAAAATTTAATTAAGATTGTCAAATATTTATGATTCTTAAAGTGATTTAAGTGAAACTAAACCAAATTGCAACTAAATAGATTAAATGATATGTATTGAGAGGGAGAAATGTCCTAATTTGCTGGCGTGAATTAACTCTTCATTTATGTTTATAAGATAAAGCTTGTCATCACTCTAACTCAAATCTTAACTATCTCTCTCACAATCACATAAATAATGTATTCATTAGGCAAACCAATCATCAAAATCTTAGAAAACATAATCTATATTTAGTACTCACTCTGTTTCAAAATATAAGTCGTTTGAGAGTTTGACACACTTATTAAGAAAGTAGAACAAAAGTCTTATTAACTATCATTTCTCTCTCCAACTCAGATGGTAGTTTTTATTTCAAAAAATAGGTAAGGATAAATTAGGAAGATATGTCAAACCTCTACATTGGAAACTACAAACAACTCATGTTTTGAAAAGTAAAAAAAAAAAAAAATTCTAAAACGACTTATATTTTGACGTGGAGGGAGTATTAGGTTTCTCACAGTATACAATCTTTAGTTTGATACTATGCACTCTTTTATCTCATGTAATGCCAATAAATCATACTAATGGGCGTCATGCATTAACAAGCTATTGACAATATAAAATGAATACCTTAATCCTTCCATATTTCCAAAAAAGTTTTTTTTTTTCCATACAAGTTAGGGTCCAACGCACTGGTCAAGACTTGGAAATGAATCCTAAAATCAAATTCTATTACCTTCCAAGATCGATACGATTTTAAGAGCTTATAAATGAAGTTGTAATTCATTTGACTTATAAATGGATTAAAGAGTTTTGTAATTAATAATGTATTAATAACTATTGAAATTTCAACTCATCTCTTTATATATCTTAAATTTATATTCATACATTATTCTCTCACTTATATATTTAAAATAATATAGTAAAAAAAAATTTCAGCTTTATAATAAGAGAAATGATACACAGGCCGAATCGGTAGGCCGAATTTTTACAAAAAAAATATAATATTATTATTTTAGTTAAAAATCAACACCACATCACTCAAATCATGATTACTTTATCAAATTTTATTATTATTTTATTTTTCGTATCAAAATTCGTACTTTTCATTCGGAAGAAAAATCATTTTCCTTATAATAATTCTCAATTAACTTATAATGAATTTATTG
The DNA here is from genome assembly GCA_031304145.1 of Cardiospermum halicacabum. Lineage (NCBI taxonomy): Eukaryota > Viridiplantae > Streptophyta > Magnoliopsida > Sapindales > Sapindaceae > Cardiospermum > Cardiospermum halicacabum. The sequence continues at coordinate 20,607,405 of CM062397.1, forward strand.
AATCAAATATAAATCTGATACGATATCCTTAATAGCTAATAATAAACATGAGGATAATAAGGTTTAGGATTTCAAATCAATAGATACATTGTCAATTTTAAGGTACACTAAAATCATGATTGAAAAATGTAAAACCATGGGTGCATTTTAAGTTAGTCATTTTCCAATTATAACATGATATTATTATATCATCCAAGACTTAAAAAAGTTGATAAACTATTGCCCAGAAAAGGAGTTCAAATAAGAAAAGAAAAGAACAATAAAATTAAAAAAGATAAATGTCTTTATCAAGAATAAGTTGGCAACTTAAAATTGTCGATGATGCCAACTAATAAAAATATGAAAAGACCTTCTTAGTTTGAATAACTATGTGAATGGATAAGTGAAAATCTTTGTCATAAGAATTTCAAGATGTATCATCCTAATAGATTTGACCATTTGTCATTAATAATGTGACATTTTATCAACCATTTCTTTCAAAGTTTTGTGCCTTTGAAAGGTCAGTCCCATCATACATGTTCTAATCAATTATTGTAAAGAAAATTTTTAATAATCATTTCAAGGTAGATTTGGTTTAGCAACTGTCACCTTAAACTCAACTGAATTACTTGTCTTACCATAGGATTCTCATGTTTAGGGTTTCTATCAATTGAAAAGGAATCAAATAAATTCTTTTTTAATTTTTAATATCTTAGTACAAGAATATAATGATACTAACTTCGAATCTCTATATATATTGGATGTCTATCATGCTAATATAAGAACATGTAGTTTTAATCGGTTTCGGTACCAATTTAAAGAAAAATAAGATTTTGTGTGAAAAACGGGAAATACGTGTGATTTTGAGTATATTTGAAATTTTTATTAGAGCTAATTTTTTAAAATAAAATATATAAAATTTGATTTAAATTTATATGGAATAATGGAAAATTTTAAAATAAAATTTTATAATTTTTATTAAAAAAATAGAGTTAAATTTTAAGATCAAATTCTGGGAACTATAAATATGTAATAGCAAATCATGACAGTAAATAAAAATTTATAAATCAATTTATTATTAAAAGAAATATTTATTAAAATTTTATTTTTATAATTTTTTAAAACTGAAGTATTTATAAAAAATTTTAAAACAGACTATAAATTTAAATTAAATATTATAAATTCATATTTATTCAAAATTTTTAATTTCTTTTGAATAATAACGAATATTCAATCTATCCATTTTTTAAAAGAATAACTTTTATTCTATAAAAACTTTCATAGTATAAGTTGATGGATATGTATATGGTGTTGGGCTTTAAATTGTTATGTCTTTCGGTTTGGATAAGTTTTGTTGTACCTGTAGTTGGGCCTACTCTCACTGTGCCTATACATTTTTACATCATCTTAGTTCGATTTGATTAATATTCATACACTTCAACTGTAATAATATTAATAATGATAATATTAATATTCATACATTCAAACATGATAATTTCGGTACAAGGTAGGCACACAAGATCATTAGAGTACAAATGTAGGTCCATACCTCACATAAAGTGTCTTCAAATCATTGTCATTTTTACTTTCTATTTATATATATGCGAATCAAATCGTTTTCAATTGATAAGAAAATAATAATATATGGAACTTATAGATACCAATGTTCATTCCTTTTCGGGGATATCTCACCTACAAATCAATCATGTTCACTCTATCTATTCAACACACTAATTAATTAATGGTATTAGTGGAAAATGTCTATGTCACTCTTTTAAAAGCCACTAGCTAATTATCCATAAATGTGGTCATGAAATTAGGTGGTCCTAGATTGTATTTTCGCTTCTGAATCTATGTGTTCATTACATTAAAATGTGTTTACTATCAAATTTGAATGTGAAAACAAAAAAAAATGGACTTTATGGTCCATATCAGTGTGGGCTCTGATTGTGTGGGCTAAGATCGGATAGATTAGATAGTTAGGTTTCAGATTTTTGACTTGTTTGAGAAGGGAAATAAAAGAGAAAATGTTTTGCTTTATTAAAATGTGTAAATCAAATCTTAAAATAGTAGTAGTAGTTGAATTTTTAAAAAGATAAAAGTAGTGCGAAATTGAATACATATGTGCTGTGTATAAGTTCAATGTGACTCAAAGTGGTTGGATTGAATAATATAGATGGAATGATATTGATAATACATAATAGTACTTAGTAATGGACATATAATTACATATTACGACTTATAAGTAAGTTCTCATTTGGAAATTTTTGTTTTCTTTTTACTTTTGTCAAAATTTGGACCTCATATGAAAGATATTTATGATGTTTAATTGTTAGATGTGAGTGTGAATGGGGAATTGAATTTGTTTTCAAAGCACGGCATCCACAAATGCAAGTGTGAAACTATACTCATTACTATAATTGGAATCATATTTCCAACTACTAATTTTAATTTTCTTTAAAAATCATTTAAAATATCTATAAATTTCTTAAATTAAAATGTGGTAATTATCCTACATTCTTTCGTATTTGTGGAGAGTTCCTCCCATTAAATTAGTTTCGCAATAAAAAAAAACATCCACTTCAATTTACTTCTTTTATTAAGAAAATTATTTGACATACAGTTATTTTTTAAATATTTATTTTTAGGGTATAAAATTACTTTTTTAACTATATTTCTTCCCGTAAATTAGTTGTTAATGTCGACTTGCTGGCGGAGAATGTGAATTATTTTTCACTTTTTCTAGGTGTCTTGAGTTGTGGTATGCTAAAAATTTTGGTTTTATTTAGAATAATAAACTTTTTTTTTTCATTCACTTGTGATAAAAAATTAGAATTACGTTAAAATTTGAGGAGATTCGAATTCAGTAGGGTGAATAATGATTATATTGATTTACTGTTATTTTAAATTTTCATTACGGTTAGCATTCTAAGGTGGTTAAGAAAGTTTGGAGAAACTATCCTAATTCATCATAGACGAAAGTCTCTATTATAGGAGTACAGGAGATAGTCAGTTGGTTTTTGGTGGGGTTTTTGCGCTCCTCAGAGTTTTTTCCCTTCTTTACTCATTCAATCGGGTTTTAGTTTGCATATATGACAGAAATGTTGATTTTTATTATTGTTGTTGAGATGGTTGTTCAAATATAGTGGGTGAATTTTTGGTTGAGTCAGATTTTGTTTTAGTTTTTCACATTGATTAGATGCGTTTAAGCGTGTCACATGAAATATTCTATCAAGATGGATCGATTACTTGCATAGTAATGATTGTACAGAGTTCATGATTTCCCATATTTATAGAGAAATTAGAGGGTAATAGGCTTGTAACTTAGGATTTGCTAGGATGCCTTGAATAACAAGAATTCCTAGGTTGGAATGAGTTCGTTCAGGAAGGATTTTCTATTTTACATTTGAATCTATTTATTTATTGTTAGAATCCTTATTTGGAAAGAATTTCGTTTTCCTAATTATGATTAATTAGTATTCCTTAGTTGGAGATTAAATAAATTAGAAAAGTATATTTAGTGATCACTATAAATAGAATTACTATCTCATGAAGAAATAATCATATCATCATTCTGGGTGGTAATCAAGGATTGGGGTCATACTTCTTATCATTAAGAGTTGGCACTTCTACTATTTTCTAGGTATCCGAAAATTACTTAGCAAAAATAGCACCATTGTTGGTGCAATAAGTGGCTTGGAGAAAACATTTTATCTGCGACAGTTTTAAGCCATCTGGTATGGTTTGATTATTTCTTTTGGTACAATTAGGTAATTAGATTATTGCTTGTCTAAGTAAAGCACATGATAGTATTGGAGAGAAAGTGTTGTCAAAATGACTTATAGTCATATCTCAATAGTTAAGTTACTATCCTTGGTGGATTAGACAATTTGACAAACTGCGTTAAATCTATTGTGCTACTTCTTCATTATTTTATTTGGTTAATCATCTTATTTATATGATCATTGAACTTATCGGCCAGTGATGAAAGAGTGATATAATGAAAACCTCTATGGTTAATCATCTTATGTGTTCGGACATTTTATAGACTTTCATTTGTAAAGATCGACAATGAATGCTTTTCTACATGTTTAATTAATGGCCTATGTGGATATAAGATAAATTCTTTTCCTACTTTATTTTCCTTTTGAACTTTGAACTCTCTTTGAAGAGTTCTTATTCATAAGCTTGGGGTTCCAATTTAGTTGGGATGTTCTCAATTTTTTATACTTTATTAAAGAAAAATGTGATATAATATATTAATTTTTATTTAGATTTTTTAATTATAATGATTTAATTATATCTACTTTAAATTTTGATAATTACTTTACTATGTATTTATTTTCCTGAAAACAAAAAATAGATAAGGATGAATGAGTAACAAAACAATCTATGACCAACGAAGAATATAATTGCCTTAACCAAAGTAAAATCATCGCCTTCATTGACCCATCTAAAATGAATTTTGATAATAGATGTAAACATATAATAAAAAGAGTGATGTTCTATAAATAAGTTAATAACACCATGGACCTTATTTTTTATTTGAAAGTCATAGTGATATTTTATGAATGGCGTAGTTACACCAAAATCAAAATTTACTTCACATTTACCACATCGAAAACATACTGTACTTGTTTGGTCTCAACTGACCTAAAATTTTTAAATAATTTCAAAGTAATAAAATAGGTCCTAAGTGGGAGGATAACTCCTGATTTTTGAATAGTTAACTTACATGAGTAAACCATTGTTGACCATCTCTAGGTTAGTTTTTTGTTATCATACGCATAAAGTGTAACATCTTTATTAGTCATGATAACACTCGAATGGATTCAATGTGTTGTTTTTATTATTTTTTTTAATATTTATGTTATGGAGTTAACGCTCAAACTTAAGTTATTTCTTCCTTACAAATTCCCTATTACATTTTCTAGCTTTGAAAGAGTTTTTTCACTAAATTGCTCATATCTTTTTTAGTAAAGGAAATATTTGATGAAAATCTCAACAAAGTTCACTCCGCCACATGTTAAACATTTTTACTAAAAAGTAAAATAAACCAAATAATATAAATATAGAAGAGACTAAAGTGAGAGGCAAACAAATAAATAAAACACTCCACATTGACCATAGAGAAAGGCTTAAGATAAGAGTCCAAATTTGATGATTGTTACAATAGAGAACTCATCCAAAAAATTCTTGACAGTGAGGCCCATACAAAGAGAACCCATATAATGAAACTTGAAATTCTAATGCCCTTCAAGATCCTTCCCAATAAAATGATAAAAAAAAAAAATCTGGGTAGACATCCCATGTAATCATAATATTCACCTCTAGTTTTGCCAATACATTAGTTGCTTAATTTTACTTCACTAACAACTATGTGATCATGAAGTCTCTAGAGTCTAAGTTGTCTAGAGAAATGATACATGTAGCCATAATGTAAACGTTTCAATTGCCACTTGATCAGGTGAGCCACTAATATAGAATTAGACACAATTTACAATTTCCACTACTATTTCTTGACTACAATCTCCATAGGAATAATGAGAGTCAACATCTCGCCTCGTAAGCAAAACCATACATTATAAAATAAGAAACCAAATGATGAAAAAATTCCTAGCTTTTAGAAAAACTCATTCTGCTATCAACCTCCCATCACCATCACAAGCACTCCTAACGATGTTGACCTTCGTCCAAGATGGACTAAGACAATTCCACCAAACATATCGTACTTCCTTCAAGCATTGGTAATAATTTGAGAGCTTAAAATATTGGAGAATAAGTAAGTTTGATACGTCATTATGAACTCCCCCAAACTTAAACATATTCAGATTGTGGATGGTATTCCAAATCCTTGCCACCAAAGTATAAAGCAAGATTCTACTATTTTGAAACAAAATACATTACTTGGTATATCATAACCCTAAACAAATAGTCATATGTTAAGACCTCAAAATAGCTATAATATCCCAACTTGCCTTATATTTCACAATCTCTTATAACGATCAATAATCCCAATCAACCTACTAAAATAAAAAGATAAATGATTAAGGGGTATCTACATATTTTGGAGAAAAAGTACATTCCAAAAAGATATAATCAATGGTCTCTTCATGCCTCAAATAACAATTTTTACATTTTATTCTCATTGTTAGTTTCTCTAATAGTCAAACGTTATCATCTTTTCCTTACTTAACTATAGTGGTTTAGAAAAAAATCATATTGTACAAAAACACTCTTTAATAGAGAGGATGAAGATGATAGGATATGCAATACCTACGAGAAGAAAAACTAATATTACCATTTGACATCGTTCCATGTAGCATAACCAGCTTAGAATAGGTTGGATTAAAATGATGCAGTTAGTTCGCAAAAATAATTCAAGAGATACAATGACTATAACAATCTATAATTCTTTAACCAAATCCTTAAAAAAAATAGACTTCATTTGGCATATAGAGACCAAATCTTAGAAATAAACCAATCTTTAGACTTGACTCCACAAGTAGAGATTTGTGTTATTTTAAAGTTGTTGAAATAGTTGAAAAATGGAAAATACATATAATATTTCATAATCTATATAAAATAAAGAAATTAATAAGGAAAAATACAAACTTTCAATGAACCACAAATGTTTTTTACTCATGAGTAATAGGATGATGGCCATTTAAAGTTGTAAGAGTAAATGAATTGCTTATTTATTGTCTATATTATGTTATTGGCACAGTTAAAAAAGCTACTTCACTGTGTGGTAGGATGCTAAATGATACAACTTCGATAAACTCATAAAATAGGCAACTTTTAAGTACTTCGATAAACTCATAAAATAGGCAACTTTTAAGTTTTGCCTTCAAATTTAATTGAAAGTGATATCTTTTAAGTTGGGAGTGTTATTGCTTAGGGAATGAAAATTTCAATTCAAATTTTTGTTAATGAGTCAAGATTTAACTTTTTCTATTATTACATATTCTAAATTTTAGACCTCCCGGAGCCGCTTCTCAACTCCCACATTAGTATGATATTGTCCGCTTTGAGCCATAACCGAGCCCGCATGGATTTGTTTTTGGTACCACTACTCAAAAGGCCTCATACTAATGGAATTCTACTAATACTTTATATATAAGATATTATTCTCTTGTATTAATGATGTGGTATTGGGTTTGACACCCTAACAATCCTACCCTTCAAACCAAGGGCCACATCGCCTCTCCTCGAGTTAGTCCATCGACCCATCCAATCAAGAATTACACATTGCCCAACCTTCCCTCAAGATAACTTACCGGTCCATCAGTCATCGGTCTCCCTTGAGATACTCTATCTATACATTAAATCATCTTGTACCGTCATTATTAACCAACGGGATAAGCCATCTGACCACCATATTATCAGGAAGAATTTTGATACAAGGCATACCATGGATCTAATAATGGGCTTCATCTTTGAACCAAAACTCTAATACCACTGGTTGGACCTCCCGGAACCACTACTCAACTCCATACACTATTCCTTTATATTACCGATGTGGTATTTGGTTTGACATTCCAACACTAATACATTTTGGTTGGAGTAATTTGAAGTTATCATTTATCTAAAACAAATATATGCATATTCATTTTGATGGAGATGATGTTAAAAGATTGATTAGGATATTTTGAAAAGTTACATATTCTTTAATTGTTTTTGTTCTCTATTGTACAAAAACAACGGTAAAAAAAAGGTGAATAACTTTTTTAGTACAATAAAATATAGCATCATTTCCATATGTTATAACCGAGTGTTAATTGTTTTGTTCAAAAAGATCGTAGTTAAACATTTTTAAAGGAAAAATGGTATTTTTGATATATTTTTGGTCTATGATCTCAAAGATAGAATGATAAATGTAATAGATTTGTTACTCCAAGATATTAGAAATTTTAAAATTACTTGACCAAAAATTTCATTCCTTTATTTTTTTTGTTTAGCTAGTAGAATAATAATCCATATTTTTGGTTAGTTTCTAACTCTACTTGTATTTAAATCTTTATAATTCATGGTTATTATCTTTGGGGTAACAATTTGATTTTTTTAGTGAATTTGGTAGGTTTGTTACTTTAAATGAGAGATGGTTTGGTTAGTATTATGTTGGTGGTTGCTATATGTAGTACTATCTTTTTGTATTATAGTGCTTAATTGAAAATATTTTATGGATTGTACCATATTTGATTTGGTTAATAATTAATGTATAATGTATTTGAATGGATAAATTTATAAGTTTTCAGTAAAGGAAAGTACTTCACAAAGTAAGTATAGATAATTTTTTCAAAAGTGTTCGATATCACATGCTAAAATGTTGAATACCACATATGTTTCTAATTATACCTTTGAATAATTGCATCAAAAAGTTAGTATTGTAGTTTTAATATTATTCTTTCTCTCGCTTGAATTTTTTTTTCAATGAAAGAATCATGGAGAATGTCTAGAAATTTAATATTGTAGTTTTAATAAAATTCTTTATCTCATCGTCTAAACTCATTTGAATTTTTTCTTCAAATCCAGGATTTTAATGTTGTAGTTTTAATAAAAATTCTTTTTGTCATTATCTCAACTTGTTTGAATTTTTTCTTCAACCATATAATCATGGAGAACATCCACGGAAGTAATTTAAGCATGAATTTCATAATTATTATATGAAGGGTGATTTCCAAAAAACCACCGCTAGTTTGACCCTTTGGCCAAAAAACCTCAACTTTTTCATTTTTGGCCAAAAAACCTCTTTTGGATGGAATCTGTTAGATTTACTGTTTATCCGTTAGTGGATGAACAGTAACCGAGAGATATTTTCGTAATTTTATCATTTTTATTTATTTTTTTAAAAAAATTTAAAAAAAATTTAAAATTAAAAAAAACTTTTGTTTTAAAATTCTTTTTTTCTTCCTTTTTTTTCCTTTTTTTTTCTTTTTTCTTTTTCTTCCCCTACATCAAACCCTCTCCCCTCTCTCTTTCCCACCAAATCTCTCTCACCTCCGCCAAAAATTAAAATATTGAAAATAAAAAATAATCTAAACTTTATTTTATAATTATTTAACATTGAAGTGAAGAAGAGGGAAAAAAAGAAAATAAATAAATAAATAAATAAAAAAGAAAAAAATGGAAAGAAAAAGAATAAAAAGTTTTTTTTTCCAAATAAAAATATTTTTTTAATTTTAAAATAAAACCTTTTCTTTTTTCTTTTTCTTTCCATTTTTTTTCTTGTTTCTTTTTTTTTTTTATTCTTTCTTATTCTTTTTTATTCTTCTTTCTTTCTTTTATTTCCCCTCTTTTTCTTCACTTCAATGTTAAATAATAATAATAATAATAAACTTGAGATTATATTTTATTTTTAATATTTTAAATTTTTGTGGGAAAGAGAGAGGGGAGAGAGTTTGATGTAGGGGAAGAAAAAGAAAAAAGAAAAAAAAAAAGAAAAAAAAAGAAGAAAAAGGAAGAAAAAAAGAATTTTAAAAAAAAGTTTTTTTTAAAAAAAAAAATTTTATTTTTTTTAAAAAAATAAATAAAAATGATAAAATTACGAAAATGCCCCTCGGTTACTATTCATCCACTAACCGATGAACAGTAAATCTAACAAATTCCATCCAAAAGAGGTTTTTTGGTCAAAAATGAAAAAGCTGAAGTTTTTTGGCCAAAGGGTCAAACTAGCGGTGGTTTTTTGGAAATCACCCTTATATGAATAGAGCGAGCATCATGATAATGAATGAAGTGAGCGTTAAGATTGTCAACAATACTGAAATGTAGTCTACCCATGGCCGCGAATACCACATGCACGAATTTAATTTACATCTATCTTATCAATTAATGCCCCATGACATCGCTCTTCACTAAAAACTTTGGAAGCCTGACATGATTTGTTTTCTGAGTGATTAAAAGATGACACTTTCGGAGCATCTAGTTGCATCTTTGGACGTCTTCGCTGCTGCTTTCTAATGAGATTTCAGATTAAAACACAACACGTCTTTTCTTTCTCTTCACCTTCCGTGATTGGACTTGCGATTTTCTTTGTAAACTTATCTATGTTGAAAAGGGTATAATTGAAATTTTGGTTACGGTATTGATAAATTTGATGTGGTATTTAGTAATCCCTTCTTTTTTTTATTAGTGTGGAAATACTAAATGGTTATTAAAGAATTTATGACCAAATACTTCAATGTAATAATTATTTATTTTCCTATAATATATCTTTATTGTGTCAAATTGACTGTACTTTATCGATTAAATATGAGTTATTTTATTTTACAAGTATGATCTTATAAGATGATAGAGCGATGGACGAGATGATAGGTTGTGATTTTTAGTAACGGACTAGATTAAGATTTTAGGATTATTTGTTTATCAAGAATGAAGGTTTTATTTGCTACATTATCTAATCCACGACTATTATAATCCAGTAATATCGTAAGATTCTTAGTAAATATTAATATGATTCTTTTTTAATAGGAAAAACATTTCATTATTCGTTCATTTCTTATTTGAAAAAAACCTACTAATCAATATCAAATTTGTTAAGAAGGCCTAACTCACCCGAAAAGAGCCCTCAAAGGGTGAGGGTTGCCTCAATCATTATATTGAAGTTATTAGCCCTTTAGCTAAGCAAAGTGGAATCTCACACGCCCCCTCATGCCTAACATACGGGCGTGGAGCCAACGGGTTACTCCTTGAGCTGCCCATAATAAGGCACATCCATCCACACACGCCCAAACCAGTTCTGATACCATGCTAAGAAGGCCTAACTCACCCTAAAAAAGCACTCAAGGGGTGAGAGTTGTCTTAATCATTATATAGAAGCTATTAGCCCTTTAGCTAAGCAATGTGAGACTTCACACGCCCCTCTCACTCCCAACATACGGGCGTGTAGTCAACAGGTTACTCCCAATGTGGCCCATAATAAGGCACAATCATCCACGCACGCCCAAGCCAGCTCCGATACCATGTTAAGAAGGCGTAACTCACCCTAAAAGAGCCCTCGAGGGGTGAGGGTTGCCTCAATCATTATATAGAAGTCATTAGCCCTTTAACTAAGTAACGTGGAATTTCACAAAATTAAAATTTTTGGAGAAGATTGGCTTCAAAATCCCAAGAAAGATTTGTTGAACAATTAAAATGAAAGAACACAAAGTCGATTAAGAAAGGAAAGTAAATTGGATTTAAGAAAGCATTTTTATCCTATGTGATTCCCAACTTTCTTCATCTTAATGGAGATATTTATGTCTTCCTACAAGCCTATAAAAAGAGAATAATTCATAAAGGAGAAAGTTGAAGAATATAATGCAAAAGTATATATTGAGATTTCTTCCATATTAGGTACTACGAGAGTTTAGCATATTTAAGAATTAATGTTCAATACAATATGTTGTAGTGGGAAAGGAAGTTCAATGTATTCTATCTATAATATAGTTAACATCTTAATATGATCATTGTAATAGTGTTATAAATGGGTCTATTTGTGTGTGACTGAAATATCCCACTTTTAAGTCTTCCTACTATAATGGATTTAATCATCTAAATATTAATCATTAGATGTCGGATGGATCCCGAACTATATAATATCTATATATTTGTTTTTTTTTTCATTGCTTTGATTATTGTTTCACAAATTTCAAAATATTTTTAATAATTATGGATTGGTATTTTCTTTAAAAACCATGTTGAAATAAATCTATTTTATCATATAGAAATTAAAATTTTGAGCTTTTTAGTTATTAGTATATTTTCAACAAGATAATTTCTTATTTTTAGTGGTTATATATATATATATATAATATATATATATTTTATGTTAACCTTCCAACTTCACCAATGGTAAATTTAACCCATTAACTTCCAAATTTTTGGTCAATTAAGTTTGTTTTTTCTTTTTCCTATGATGTGGAGGGTTTAATTAGCATTTTCAAATTAACTCTTTTTACTGCCCGCTCGACTTCTACATCAGTAAAAAAAAAAAATTAATTATCAACCAATTCAAAGTTGATGACCTAAATTGTTCCTTTGTGAAGTTTGACGGTTAAATTGAAAAATATAGTCAAATTCAAAAACTTGTGAAACCCTCGTATGTATAGTTTTTCTTAGTATTATCTAGATACTCAATAATAATAAAAAGAGTGTCAATCCATGGAAATTATCTATAAATAATATGGCAACTTTCAATATATGAGTAGAGCACCATTCAAATTATTAAAAGTCTATGAAAATTAAATTCATAGATTTTTATTGAAAATTTATGATAATTTTTTTTAAATATATAAAACTACGACAAAAAGTAATTTTATAAAAATTCATTAAAGATTATATGAAAATTATGAATGAATTTTTTATTTTTTTAATTTTTTTTACAACTTCCTAAAAATTAGTGATACCTGACTTTCCTTAGGAGTTTGGATGGATTTATTAAGCCGTGGGGGATACATTTTCTAATATTATCGAACTATTGGATTACCAAATTGTAATTAAACATCTAAGAGGGTATTCCGACATTTATTCCTGACTTTAAAATTATAAAAGTTACTTAGAGTTTAATATTTTAAGTAAAAATTATTTGGTAAAATGTATTAAGAGCTTGTTTAGAAATTAATGTTAACAGATTATAAAATAGTTATATAAACTATTTACAAATTGGTGATATAATTTTGATAATTAACTATTCAAAATTTCGATTATAAAATTACATTTAAAAAATTAGTATATCAATATGTATTTAATACATATTTAGAATATATATATATATATATATATATTTTTTTTTTTACTTAATGTCACACACTTTGAAATAATATATTGTATAATATATTACATGATTTTACTTTATATTATTAATAATAAAATTAATATAAATTATATAATAACATTTATTGTTGCTATATTTTAAATTATTTATTTAATAAAATAAAATATAAAAAATAGTAACAAATAATTGATTTTTATAAATATATTTTATTAGTTATATACACGAAAATAATTATAACTATGCTTGTAAATAAATTGTAATATATTTTTATTAGATGCAATTCATTAGATGTGGATATTATTGTATTTTAAATAAATTTTAAATTTTCTCAAATATTCATACTATCATAATTTTGAACTAAATTAACAAATTCATTAACTAAAAAAACTACATAAAAATTAAAAGTTTTGAAAATAAAAATTTCTTCGAGAAATTTTGAAAACTCTAATTGTTATTTAAAACATCTCTTTGTAAAACAAGTTCAAAGTGTTATATGGTAAATAAAATATAAATTTAAAAAATATTAAATAATGTTGTTTTGATATTTAATTGAATTTTACAACTAAAATTAAAAACAAAATTGATGGAATTGTTTAATTATAATTACACCAAAATCGTTTTATTTTTCTCCGTGCTATTTGATTCGCTAAAGTGTAATATATATATATATATATTTATTTTAAAACATCGTAAAAAATATATACTTTTAAAATTTTCATTTTCAACCAAAAATTTTATTAAATTTTCAAAAACCATTCTCAAATTTATGAGTTGAGTAAATAGTTTTGGATAATTATAGTTTTAGTATATTTTAATAATTTTTAATTTTTATTTAAATAATTTTAGTAATTACTAAATAATAATTTTTAAAATTTTTGTTTAATATTTTTAATATTTTTATTTATACTAAAATAAAAATATAGTTATTTTTGATGATTATTTAATTTTTTTAATAAAAGTTCACATTTATATATATATATATATATATATATAATATTACATTGATATTTAATAAAATTATATACTTTTAATTATATAGGAATATGTGTATGACTTTTTTTAAGTTTCTAATACTATTATTTTATAATAATAATAATTATAATAGTAATTTTTAAATATTGTTTAATAAAAATTAATAATTAAAAATATTATTAAAAATACAATACTATCAATATATTTATGGATATCAAGAATAAAAAAAAAATAAAGTTCAAATAAGATTTGTCAAAGTCAAATTTGAAAACAAAAGTTGTTTAATCTATTTTCCATTAAAAAGTTTAAGTTGAAAGCAAACTGAAGATATTTGTTTTAATAACTCTCTTTTATATATATATATATATATATATATATATATATATTAACAGAATTCAATTTTTGCACTATTAAATTTTTATAGGAGTTCAGTTTATCCTTATAACTAAAATTATTAAAATATTTTTTAATTATTTTTAAAAATAAAAAATATTAAAATCATATTATTTTAGTAAAATATAAAAATAAAAATAAGAAGAAAATAATTAAATTATTTTTAAAAAATTGATTATACATAATTATTTGAAATATTAAACTATAGAATGATTAAAAAAATTAAAACTATGATATTATTAAAAAAATATTTTTTAAGTTTAAAATAATTAAAATTTAGAAATAAAAAATTATCGAAAAAAATTAAAACTATATCATTATTAATAAAAAGTAGAACTGCTTTTTTTTCTTTTTTAAGTTTAGTATAATTAAAAATAAAAAAATAAAAAATATATATTAATTTTTCTAACTAAATTTTTTAAAATAATTAACTATATACCATTCCAAATTTAAAAGTTATTTGAACCATTGAAATGATCAAATTACAAAAACATGTCAAAAAAGTTTATTTATTTTGGAGATAAATTTCTAATTAACAGCCAAATAAATCTTTTGGTGCGTAATTAATAATATCACTAAGTAATTACATAGTTAGATAATTTTTTTTTTAAAAAAATATAATATAATTATTCATATTTTTTTATTAAATAAATTATATTAAATACATATAATTTTAATTTTAAAAATTATAAATTTAATATTCCATTAACACAACTCTTTATGAAGGTGATATTTAAAAATTTATAACTGAATCTTTGTAATTATGATAAATTATATTAAAATTAATATAAATAATTACTCCAAATAATAATTTAAACATACTAAATTTGTATAATTTTTTATAATAATATGCATTTAAGAAATAATTAAAATTTTAAAACTTATACTTAATACATATTCAATTTATCAAAACATAATATAATAAATTAATTATTTTTTATTAAATAAATAAATTACTAAAAACCTCGAATAAAATAAATAAATTATTTCAATTTTAAAATAATCAACTTTATTAATAAAATATTTAATTTTTTACTTTTATTAATTAATAAATTTTTTTATCACATTACGATTTAAAGTTATTTTTAATAAAATATAATAATTTTTTCTTCAGTTCCAAAATAATTATAAGATCTCCCAAGCACATCATGATTTTGTAAAGATTTTCCAGTACTTTGTTAATCGAAAAACTTTCCAATTGAAATAATGGAAAAATAAAAAATAATAAATAAAATAGCGCCAGAAACTTTGGTGGGAAGGGATATACATCTGAATATAAAAGAGGTTCGAAATTTGTATAGCCTGGAGGCAGTAGGAGGCGTGACATCCAATCCAACCACCTCCTCTCCATTTTTTATTTTTTTTTAATTCTTGTTATTCCAATCAACTAAAATCGGCACTGAGCGAGTCAGTGATTCAAAAAACACAACCAGTTGACTCACAAGTGGTCCACACAACCCAACAGAACACAACACAACCGCTAATCCAAAACTTTCTTGTTTTCCTCTTAATAAATCAAGGTAATCTAAAATTAATCTAATCTCCCTCGAAACCATAAACACAAACTATAGCGAATGGGGTCTCTCCTTCCACTATAAATACCCAATCAATCCCTCCCCTTCTTCCTTCACTCACATGCAATACAATACAATACAACCTCTCTCAAAACCACACACAACCACTCTCAAAAACCACACAAAAACCATGGTTCTCCTGTCCCCAGCGACCCAAGAGCATTTCAATAGGCTCAAGGCATGCAAGCCGATAAGCACCTTGTACGGAAACGTAATCCCAGTAGTAGACATGAACCACCCCGACGCCACTGCCCACCTTGTCGAAGCCTGTAAAGATTACGGCTTCTTCAAAGTGGTTAACCATGGTATCCCCTTGGACCTTATCAACAAACTCGAATCCGAAGCCACCAAGCTTTTCAATCTCCCTCAATCGGAGAAAGATAAAGCTGGCCCACCTGAGCCTCTTGGCTACGCCAGCAAACAAATCGGCCTCAATGGCGATTTCGGTTGGGTCGAGTATCTCTTCCTCGACGCCACCAACCACCACCGTCATCACAACAAAGCCATCTCTGTTCTCGGACACCATTCATCCATATTCGGGTAACTATCTATTAATCTTATATTTTCATCTGACACGGTATCTAACCACGACTATTCATGACTTTTATAGATATTTGTTGGACGAGTATATATATGCGATGAAGGGGATGACGAATTTGTTATTGGAGATGATAGCGGATGGTTTGGGAATTGAAGAGAGGAATGTTTTGAGCAGAATGGTTAGCGATATTGAAAGTGACTTATGTTTCCGTATAAACAATTACCCAATATGTCCCGAGTTACAACCTTCAATGATTGGCTTCGGCGAACACACTGACCCCCAGATGATATCTGTTTTAAGATCAAACAACACATCCGGACTACAAATTTGTCTCAAAGATGGAACTTGGGTCTCTGTCCCACCTGATCACACTTCTTTTTTCATCAATATTGGCGATGCTCTCCAGGTACTAATCCTAACCCACCACTTTATTCTAATTACATTTTTACCCTTTTAAAACTGCTTTAAAACAAGTTGTTATTTACAACAGGTGCTGACGAATGGGATGTTCAAGAGCGTGAAACACAGAGTCCTGACCGACACAAACAAATCAAGACTGTCAATGATTTACTTCGGAGCACCACCTCTTAACGAAAAGATAACGCCTTTACCAAAAATGTTGGAGAACGGTGTGGAAAGTCTGTACTACGAGTTCACATGGGCTGAATACAAAGCCTCGGCTTACAAGTCAAGACTTGCTGATTACAGACTCGGTCAGTTCGAGAAAAAAACAACAGCCACTGCTGCTGTTGCAACTGGGGATGACAACACCACCGCCTGATCTGTTTTTTTTTTTTTTTTTTTAATGTCTTGTTTTGGTTATGTTGTGTAATGGCTAGAGTTGTAGGTTGGGAAGAGTTGACTCAACTTGCCATAGATGGAAACCGAATAGGTTGTACTTTTGGGTTTCTTTTTCTTTTTCGCTTTTCCAGTTTTCGTGTGTAGCAGCAACTTCACTGTACTGCTTGCTACTGCTAGTTTATCGTTATCAACTTTCTTTGCTGTACTGGTACTACTTGCTCTTTTGTAAATATAATAAAATTAAAGTTTTTATCTATCTAGTTTTTTACTGGATGTGTTAAAAAGTTGGTGATTATAATTAATTGGGAGTAGAGTAGGTCAAAGTGATGTATATAGAGTGTGTGTCTTTTCATTATGCAATGAACAAAATAAGTGATTCTTCTGTACTTTTTTGTTTATTTGGTTCTTTGCTTCTTGTCTTCTGGCTACTTTTATCTTTTGAGTTTTGAAATTTTGAGAAGAAGTTAAACTGCTCATAAATAATTTATTTTAAAATTTTCGAGAAATGATGTCACTCTTACCACCATGAAAATTAAATATTTATTGTTGTGTTGTGTATAATATCACTAGAAGAGACTAGATATGATCATATACGAAGATATTAGTAGATTATCTTAAAATTAAAAGAAAGTATACCACCGAGTATTGTAGGGGAAAATTTATTGAGATTCCTTGAGTTTTGTTTAGTATACACACCTTTGATAAACCACTTCGATACTATATTTAATTTCAAAGTAAGCTTTCACATTTCTCATTAGTAATTATATTTCAAATATTTTACTTAAAATAAAATTATTATATATTTATTTTTATTCTAAAAAATATCGAAATCAATTTTCAACATAAATTCATTATTAAACAAAATATAATATTAATTAATTTTATAAAAATATTTTATATCTTATATTAAATATCATAATGGGGATATATGGATAATTTTAAATATTTTTAAATTTTAAAAAATTATAAAAAATTAATGATTTATTAGTTTAATTTAAAATTTTAAATAATAAAAATTAAATTATTTTTTATTTTTCTTCTAAGTTAATTACTAAATTTATTAGTATTTTTTTTCTCAACCTATAAATAACTTTTAAAATATTAGGTAAAACATACTAAAACAATAAAAATAAAAAGAAAAAAATCACAATAAATAATATAAAATTTTAATAAATAAATTCATTTACCAAAAAACTACATACATTTTAAATAATTAATAAATATATTAACTTTTCAAATTATATTTTCACTATCTATTTTAAATTTTAAATTTTAAATTAAATATTAAATTTAAAATCTCACCATACTGAAAAATTATAATTTAAATTTCTAAATACCAAATCAATTCAAACTTAAAGTTTAAATTACCTATAATGTATACTCCTCATCAAGTATTGGAGGAAATAGATATGGCTTTGGAACAAATTAAATATACAAGCCCAATGGGTTCTTTTACGGCTTCTCCTTGCAATTTTTTTCGCCTTCTATAAAAATCTTTTTTTTTTTTTTTAAATTGATAACATTACTAATTCATAGCAAATGTGGTAAAATTGGTTTATGCTGCAAAGAATAGTAAAATTAAAATTACAAATGGCATTTAAATTTTTAATACAAATTTTAATATACTAATTTTGCAAATTGGAATCTATAAATAAAAATACCATTTCTGTTATTTAAAATTTAAATATTATTTATTTATTATCAAATAATTTATTTTACCTCTAATTATTAAAATAAAATTTCTAATTTACTATATTTTTAAATTTACTAACTTTTTAAATATTATCAATTAAATATTAAAAAATATTTTATTTCTACATGACTGGTCTTTTTTTTTATGATTTTGAAAATATAACTATAATTTATCAATAAAATTGTATATAATTTTTTTAATTTTTTTTTTAATTATACGTATCTTCTGAAAATTGTTATTATTTTTTTAAACAGATTTAAAAAAGTATATTGCTTTCATATGCTTACAAATATACATCAGCACATAGTTATACTAAACCTTATTGAGAGAAAGAATTGATGTATTCCAAAGCCACCAAAAGATCACAAGGATTGAGGCTAATTAGACATTCATTTGATTGAAAGATTGATGTAAAGTAGTAGTCACCTGTAATATCTAATCTAAAATCTAATATAACAAGTCCAGGTACACCTTATCATTTTGTGTATGTACATTGTAGCATTCTTAATGTTATAAAACAAGAATACCTGAGTAGGGCCTGTATTAAATGTATGTGGGTGGGGAAAAGTAGTTGTTTGTGTTTTGTGAGGGCAATGGAACAAAGTGGGTAACCATGTAGATTGAGAGATATATACATAAATGGAAAGTGATAATGAGGATGGGGAACATAAGTTGGGTTCATGGCCATTCTGTTGCACAAATAAATCTGTTTGGATGGTAGGATACAACTATACAAACATCAACTACCTCACTTACATTTTTTTTCCTTTAACTAACTTCGTAATATATAGGTTTCAATCTATCAAATCCAATACCAAATCACATACAAATCATATAAAAGGGTAATACCTTCTATTAAGACGGAGGAATCATGTTTGGTTTAGTCGCTAGTGAATCTGTAAGCGACTATACAAATTGAACATTTCCATTCTAAATACTTTTAGATGTAAATATTATGAGATAAATCAAAACGAACCGAATATCAATTTTCAGTTAATATAAATGCATACTTATAATTTAGTTTCAGATATATCCAACATTATTTTGACAAATCGAACTGAATCGAATACTTTAAAATAAGTTCGGTTCAGTTCTTTAAATATTTGAATTTCGTTAACTGGCACTTCACTACTTGTAATATTATATATATATATATATATATATATATATTTATTTGAAATTTTTTCCAAAATCAACGATACCATAATAATACGAGATATTTAGAGCGATGGGGGAGCCAACAAATGGCGAAATTTTCTCACCAACTTTGTTGATTTCCATAAATGACATGGTTTAGATGGAGGCGAACAAAAGCATTAAAAGAGAGTCCATCAATGCCGTGATGGTTTTGATAATAATTGAAGATAATAAGGACCGGACCTGAGGAGGTCACGTCTGTGTAGAATCAGGAAACATATAAAAGCCAATTATAGAATGATAAGTGTGTTTTACCTAAACGGCAACACAGTAGTGAACATATAAGGAAAGAATAGTTGAAGGAGTTCCCTTTTGGGGTCTGTACTTTTCAGATTACTTAACTCGCACGAATATTCAAACAGGATTCTTCTTCTGCACTGCACATGTCGTAACGTAGACCACTTCACGTGATCAATTCAATTCACAGATTGATGGAACGTCTACTTGATCTTCACCTCTTCTACTGTAATCTGTTCCCAGCTTCTGGCTTCCTCACAATCATCCTTTTTGGAGTTTTTATTTATTTATTTATTCATTTTATTTACTTTTTCTAAAATGGGACGAAAATCGCTTTGCACCATAATTAAATTTATTCAAATATACAATAGTTTAACTTACGATGTATGATAAATTAATTAATTGAAAATATGCTAATTTTAATTTTGAGAATACGGTAGTTTATATTTATTTTTTAAAATATATTATAATTAAATAAGAAATAATATTTTTTTTTCAACATTCAGCCTACAACTTTTATTATCAATTATATATGTCAATATAGAAAATTTCATAATTATTAAGATATTAATTTTTGTATCAAATCAATTTCTTTATATAATTTAAGTAGAAAAAATAGTTAAACTTAAACTGTGAACATTTAAAAAATATGTTGATGAATAATATTATTTTTTAATGGAAAGAATTAGTACCATAGATATATTTAAAAATAAATTATTTTTATTCAAATAATATTTTTATTTAGTATATTCTGATATATTTTGTAATATAATAGGTTACTTTTATATCAATATTATTATATTCTAAAATATATAAAATATATGAATGGCTATAGATAAAAAATAAAATTATTATTTTAAAATAAATTCAATAGTATAATACTATAAAATTTAAGTAATTGATTCACTTAATGACATCCTCAACCTGCTTTTATTAAAAGTGTATATTTATGTATAATATTTATTTTTTATTTTGAATTTAAAAATAACAATAATTTAAAATTATAAATATGTTTGAAATAAAATAATATATACTTAAAAATGAGAGGTTTGATTATGAATTGATGAAACCTCTACAACCTTCCAAAAACATCTCTAAATTTAGAGCATAATTATAGCCCCATATTTTCATTCTTAACTGATTATACCAACTGAATCTTACCTGTCATTCTAATAATTAAGAAAACAAAAAGAAAAATTCCACACTAATTAAGAGGATAATGGAGTCTCTATCTAGGAAATGTCACTTTCTTCTACAACTAAAGAAATTCCATTAACAAGAAAGAAGGCCATCAAATCAAAGAAAAACCGAAGCTTCCTTATCAAAACAATGTCCCATTCACTTGGGCAGTTCATTATTGGTTGAAAGCAATGTCTCAAGCTTTTCATTTTGGTTTTAGCCAGCTCAATAGTTTAGTTTGACACATGATTACTCAAAAGACATTGCTCTAACTTTTATGTTGAATTTATAAACTGGACGGTGGAACTACTTAAATTGCCTGTCCCTTTCATTTTCATTTTCAACCTTGGGTGCATTGAATACATTACAGAGAGGTCATCATAAAGCATATAACAGATTTGTAACGTTAAATGTGTTTGAATATGATAATAAAGGATCGAGGAGTGTCTATGTCAAAGTGGGCTAGAGTTTGTCTGGAGAAAGAAGAAGAACAATAAAAAGAGAAGAGACAGTGCAATCCGACCAAGAAACCAAAAATCTGAAATGATATGAAGCAAGTTGGTCCGATAGATAGAGAGAGACATTTTCCAAGTACAAGGCAGAGATGTGGTCCTTAGGACCAGTTATGTTGTTAGGTAACTATCAATAAGAATCAAATGTTCGATTTAAATTGTCTCTCTTTGCTCTCGTACAAGTGTCCGACTTCAGTACCTGTACGTGTGTAAATCCATACGTGCACCAAAATTAATGCAAATGTATATCATGTCAAATGTATCAACCTCTTACCTCGTTCTGTTCACAATCCTTTTGTAATTTCATCAAAATCAGTAAAATGAAAATGTGCTTGAACCATAAACATTTGACAAATTACATAACAAGCTAATCTACTATATCAGCAATATCTGAAAAAACAAGTACTGAGTTATGATGAACTAATGTGAATTAAGTTGTGAATCCCAGCACCCCAAGAAATAGCAAAACAATAGCAAATTACATCCATTTCCATCTCGCATCTAGAGATCCAGAGGGTTAAGAATGAACATAACCTATATTCAGATCATGACTGAGTACCTTCATTGTAGTATTTGACTACCATAGTCAGCATTGAACTTCTCGTATCGGTGGGCATGAAGATGTGCAGATGGTCTAGTGTTCTTCAAAGCTATCTCTATATCCTCAGGTTTAATAGGGCCAACGGGTGGTAATTCTGCAACCGAAACATTAATATTTCAATATGGTAGCATCGAAATAACATGAATTGAGAAGAAAAGGGAAATGTATGCAATTTTTCAGTGAATAAGAATGATACTACTTAGAAGGATTCCTTGTGTGCATTATGACTTGTTATACAGTGAATAGGATTAAATAATCACTCTAAATATTTAGAAGGGAAAGTAGGACTAGTTCCAATGAGATCCACAAATGGGATTTTAGATAATTCTATCTAAATATTTAGCCAAGTAGATGGAATCCATCCCAAGAAACTTCCTTTCGTCACTTTACCCCTCACCCCTCTTGTTGCGTAAGAAACTAATTATTTCAAACTCTTATAGTTATAGTAAAAATATTCTTATGTATTTTTTTTTTCAAGCAAGTTAAATGTAATACGAACCAAACTATATATATATCAAGATAGTATTACCTTTTTCTTTCTCTCCTAATGATACTTCCAACATAAGATGACTTCAGAATCTTCCAATCTATCCTATTATACAACATAAATAGTCTATTCCTATCTTGCGTACCAAACTCTCAATTTGTAGTAACAAACTAACCAACCAAATATTCTCCACGCCAAAAAATTAGAATCAATTGTAACATAGGACCAAATATTCTCCTTGTGTACAAGATCCAGATGGACTAGCCACATGAGCACTAAAAGATATTATGTAAGGTAGCTTGTGATAATTATACCCCTAAAGCTGGTGCATGAGGAGAATCCAAGGTTATTATAAACCATGCCTTAGCTCTTCAATTTATCTAATCTTGTTTGTTGAAACTTATTTTTTGATCAGCACTTCAATAATCAACGTCCTCAGTGGTTTGCACTCTAGCAGAAAGCTCACACAGTCCCCTTTTGGCTAATCATAAACTTCCTAGGAGCCCTTTATTAGACCACAGTGGCTCCACTTTCTGTAGCTCAGTCAGACCCCTTTGATCTTTCAACCTTACTAAATAACACTTTCCACGCCTGCATGGAAAGGTGTGAAAACCTAGCCCTAATACAAATTTACAGATAGGTAGCTGGGAAGAGCATATCCCAAAAGTTAGATGGCAAGCTCAAAGTCCTAGTGAACCAAACATTAACTCTTTCTCTTACCAACATGGAATGGAGTCCCATATTTTACCAATGGAAAAATAACAAGTTCAAAAATATTAAACTATAAGACTGTTACTTGAGCCCAAGATCTAGTTCTCATTTTCAAGGAAACTGGTATTTATCTATTTAGCAGTTATTTACCATATCATCAAATTAGGTAGGCAATACTGTAAGTTCTGAGGAATGTGAGTTTAGAAGTCATACCGTCCTCAGGTACCACTTCATGTCTGTCTTCAAGCTGTTGCATTAATCGTCGCAGGGGCTGCATTGCAGCTTCTTTGCAGAGTAACCTAATATCAGAACCTGAATAGCCTTCTGTCTTTTCCACTAACGAATCATAAGGTAGGCTCTCCTCAGAATGTGAAGGAAGAAGTTCTTCAAACATGGATCTTCTTGCTTCTGGTTCTGGCAGAGGGACAAGGATCTTATTGATCAATGTCAAAGAAGAACTTGTACAACAAAAACTATCTGACCTTCAATTATAATGCTAAATTATATTATAATGCTAAATTATATAGATGAGTGCATGAGAAGTAGAATTAACAATACTCTAAGAGTGATTTAAAAATTATTTTGAATGCACTATCATTACAAGACCTTATCTGAGAAGCATGTTTGCAGCTTGAGAAACCATAAAAAGAGAGTTTATGGTTTCTCAAGCTGCTAGATTTCTTGACAACCCTAGTTTATGGTTTCTATGTCACAACCCTAGATTTCTTGTATATCATAGCTTAAATAAGGTTTTTAACTGCAAAAAGAACAATATGAGTTACTCTTCATTTGGTGGTTGCTTAATAATATAAAGCCCATCAACTAGCAAATTTGTCTTTTCCAAGAGGCAAACATTCCATTTTATGTCTAGAGAACAAATATATTTGACTAAAACTACTTCACACATCTATAGAATTCAACACAGATTGAAAAATTCTTGAATGAAAAACGTTCATCAATAATTTATCCAGCAAAAGGATACTCTCTTCTCAAGACGACGGAGCATAGCTGCATCAAGTTCCCATGGGAGATTTGTAGCCGCCAAAACAAACACAAGTTCATTTGTCCGAGTCAAACCATCCATCTGCAATCTAAACCTAGTGAATAATTTTGCGAAAGTAAAATGTAAATTTATCAGCAATCTAAACCAATTTGATTTTAGTTATATTTAGCAGACAAGTAGTATGATGTAACATGTTTGGTAAAGTTCAATTGAAAGCCTTCATCCAGTTCGCGGACAAGTTAATACTTGACAATAAGTTGGTTTCAATAAGTTGTGTTTCCTTTAAACACGCATTGGCCTCATATACCTGACAAATGCATTGCTCTATACAAATAAGGAACACAAAAAACAAAGTGCATCACCTGAATTAGTAGTTCAGTTTTTAAACGTCTACTTGCTTCATGCTCACTACGTCCTTCACCACCACGTTGACTAATTATTGCATCAATTTCATCAAGAAATATAGTTGATGGAGCATGGTGCCTAGCAAGCTCAAATAACACCTTAATTAACTTCTCTGAATCCCCTGCAATTTCATACTAAGAAATAATTAGACACATTTCAAAATAAACAGGCAATAATTTTTTTAGATTAGCAGAGACTTCTTATTAATAATGATACTAATAGTAAAAAATTGAATATAAAATCCTTTTACTAATTTGCTGATAATAGAAAGTAATAAATCTTGAAAGGTTGATGAATAAAGCTATAGCAGCAACTTATTTATTATTGCAGTGCACATCATTTACTGAAGGCTTTCTAACTAGTTTTTTTAAGCTGCTAGTCCACGTTGTTACAGGACACCAAATAGATGATAAAGAAGGCAAAAGACGTAAATAATAATAATAATAATAATAATAATAATAATAATAAAATTAAGGACGTAAGCAATGATAGAAGGTTGGAGACAATCAGAATTGAATTGTAATTCTAGTCACTAGACATATGAGATCACTAAAGTCTAGATAATTAAATTAATGATGCTCACAGAACAAGCAACCTACATCTTAAATTTACATACCACGCCATTTGCTGACTACCGATGATGCTGAGATATTGAAAAATGTGGTTTTGCACTCTGTTGCAACAGCCTTGGCAAGCATTGTCTGGAACATCAAAATTGCGAAAATTTTGAATGATACTTTAGAAAATAAAAGTAAGAACAAATCAAAATAGAAAAATAATGAGAACGAGCATCACCAAAGGCATGATTCACTTTTTCTTGACAGAGTGACAAACATGAGCTAAAAAAAAAGAAGAAAAATCAACACTAAGAACAAATCTAATATTTTGGCCAACTCTAGACTTGCTACTACATCGCCCAGGCAACCAAATGCAATCAATTTGAAAATGGAATTAAAGGGAGTTGGTATATCAAATAAGATGGTGACATGGGGATAGATCATTTTGCAAATATGCAAATTGAATACATAGACATATGTTTAATAAGGTATGGCTTAATAGTCAAAGATAGTATGGGTTGATTAGACAATTTAACACTTCTAAATAGACTGAAGAGATATTTCACTCTGAGCTTTCTCCAGCTAATGTTTTGCACATTTTTCACACCCAAACAAGATTGACTAACTATCAGCCAAACAATACACAAGATAAACCAAGCCTAATCAATAAAGCCTAATCTAGGATGTTGGATGAGCAAGAAACATCACATCAAAATATGTAACTTAGTAGGACCAAGAAATAATGAAATAGACAATAAAAACTGAGAAAGCTGCAAAAAATATGAAATAAAAAGTTTAACAAACCTTTCCTGTTCCTGGTGGACCAAAAAGGAGAATACCCTTCCATGGTGATAAAAGACCAGTAAAGTACCTAGGAAATGAGAGGAAAAAAAAATGATATTAATGGAAGTGAACCACTGAAATTCTACATCAGAAACTTAAATTATGTTTTAAAGACCAAATTGGTATATAAATGCTCGGAACAAACACAAACACAACTTTGATTACATAATTATATATATATATATAACTACATTTGCTGCTTTACAAAAATATTCTCTGATCTGAGGAATATAGGGATATCAAAAATTATGTTTCTAAGCATAAATGTTAAGTCTTCTTCCAACCATAAGATCACTAAGTTTAAAGATATACAACCAAAGTATCTTGTTTCACCGACTCTAACAAATTTACATATCATGAACTAGCTTGCGTGGATATGCAAAAGGTCACTTTGCAGTTTATTTCACCATGACTTGGCTTCACACAGTGCACAGACTAGCTTTCCTGCACACGTCCATGAATTACGAGGACTAGCCAAGACTTTTTTCTAAGAAAAAGAAACTTAACGAGAAAGCTTGTTATTAAAGGTCCACTGTAGCATGTTTCAAATTCTAGTTGTAGTAATTATGTATAACGCTGTGATTAGTAATGACTCATGCTCAAGAAATACAAACAACTCTCTAGGGCTATAAATGAAGAAAATTCTCCAAAGATTCAAAAAATCATATCCATAACATCTCTCCTATTGATGAGATTTGATTTAGAAAATCTCTCCTAGCCAACTCTTCCAAAGATATCAACCCAGTTAAATTATTGATGACTACCAATAACAAATTAATCATATCTTCCAACAACTCTCTCAAATTGGATCATAAATATTGATTAGACCCAGCTTGCAAACCAATGTCTTAAAAACACCTCTAAGAAGCTCTGAAGTAAAAATATTAGCTGTTTGACTTTCAAATGTATAGTAGCTCCATGGTATGGTCTTTCAATATCTACATTGATAAAAATCAATCAAATTTGATTGTGGTTCTGTCATAATAAACTACATCCTTAACCATATAAATGGATTGACTTTTACATACTAGCCTAAAAGGTTTCTCAATCTTCAACTTCAACTCTGTAAGTAACTTGTTTAGTTACAGCCCCTTGAAAAAACCATGTGCCACTGATTTCAGCTCAAGTTCAACTGTACTTCAAGCAACTACGTTTTTCTTGCTTCTTCAGCTAACCAGATTACCCTAGACACAAGCACAATAACCTAACCAACCTCTTTTAACAACTAGGATCCCTCCCAAACATCTGCAAAAATATTGCAAATCCTCTTTGTTGTGTTCTTAAAAAACATCTATTTCTTGGTGAATTAGGTGGTTTTGCAAGAGCCTCCCCTCATTCAAGGATTAAATTGGATTTAAATCACTGTCAAATTGAAATCTAACCCTCAAGAACCACCATTTTGTATTGTGTTACATATAAGAATAGCAAACTTAGTCACAATCTAACGGGCCAACATGAACCCACTCATTGCAGGAATAAGCTGAAGTTAAACAAGCTGAGAAATAGATGGGTTATGTTCTATTGAATGTCACAACTGAAAAGGAGATAGATACCAAGAATAGGAGAGGATGAGTTTGCAGTGGATTAAGAGTTCATTTGACATCGGCACCACAACAACAATAGTCAGTGATGATTGATTTTGGTTAAGGCATCTCAATTGCACAAGGTTTTAGGAAGTTATCAACTGCCCAATTCATGACTTGCAAATCTGGTTACTAACTCCTAATTACAGCTCAAAACAATGGCTATAATTGATCCACATCTATCTGATAGACAAATGAAAAGTTTTGTATAAAGCTAATATCAATATAATAACTAATTGATCTATAAGGATATTGATATATAAACAAGGAAAGTGGTTTTTAACTTTGTTGGGGAAGCTATTAAGCCAAAGACTAGAAAGAGTTGGGATTCAAAGATCTTCCATCTGATAGATGAAAAATTTTTCCAATACAGCGATATCAGAATTCTTCACTATACAGGATCACAAGATATACAAAAGAAAAAACTAGTTGAGAGAGAAAAGAATAAAGCTTGATACTCTGTCATACAATCAAGTGTGCATTAGACAAAGAAAACATTGAAGGATTCTGAATTCAATGCATTTAAAGATATCGTCTAAGAAAAAGAATAAGACTAAGACATACTTCGGATATTTGATAGGCATGACAACTGCTTCTTTAAGTAATCGTTTTGCAGTTTCTAAACCCTTAATCGTTTCCCACTTAACATCAGGACTCCCACGAATTATATCCCTGCACAGCGACAATATTTTTTCATATAACAAATATGTCAACGAAAATACGAAGTTTTTCAGACTTTCAAGTAACATGAATGCAACAAATGATCCTACCTGCATAGACTTTCTGCTAAATTCCGAGAATCAACAGAATCAAGAGGAGGAATCAGAGGCTTTTGCCTGAAAAAGAAAAGGTGAAAATAAGCAAATTCTCAAAGGAACATTATTCTAGGAGATATACATAATATTCGATAATATTCATAAAGGCACTTATCAAGGTTGAATCTTAAACAAAAATAATCACATACTATATGGAATACAACTACGACAGCAAATCAAAAAACTCTTTCCACTTCATACTTGGTCACAGGTTGTCTCATTGTTAATATGAGCTGCTTCATATGCAAATGCATGCTACTGAATCTTTCTTTTCAAATGAAGTTTACTTTGATATCCTCATACCAATAGTAGAAATTAAGCTTAGCTGAAATTTAATATTTAGTGCCCATGGCTTCTATTCTCATAGATAAATCACATATGAGAAGAGCTAAATCAGAAAGTGCGGAGCACTTCTTATCATTCAGACAATTGAGCAGAAGAGATCAGTGAAAACTCTTTACATAGTGTAAAGCCAATACAATGCAGAACAAAAATCACATACCAAAATATAATCTGTCTAGACCAGGTTTCTAGTTGACACAAATTGGTAAGTCATTTTATCTGAAATTTAACAAGTTTAAAACTGTTCAAAAATAATTTGAAAAACCTCAGATGCATTGCATGTATCACCCAACCTCAAAATTCAAAGCCTCGGCCAACAGTTTCAACAAATCAGTATCCACACAGAACTACAGACACAGTTTGCAAAGCTAATCATGTCACAAATATCATAACAACCAAGGATTCTTACGGTTTCTCACTACTCCCA
Source organism: Cardiospermum halicacabum (assembly GCA_031304145.1). NCBI lineage: Eukaryota > Viridiplantae > Streptophyta > Magnoliopsida > Sapindales > Sapindaceae > Cardiospermum > Cardiospermum halicacabum. The sequence goes on from CM062397.1 coordinate 20,637,011, forward strand.
TTAGCCAAAGCACCATTCGAGTAACCGGCGCCTCTCTCCTGAAATAGCAACAACAAAGTTAGCCCCTCTCAATCACTAATACGCCAAAGCATCAAGAAAAAGTACCTGATTACGGAACTGCTCGTAAATAGCGGCATCAGAAGAGCTTTGAACATGTCCATTCCCATTCGTGACTACTTTATCAGCCGGTTGACTCCTCGAGTCCTGTGACTCCGTGGATGTCGGTTTCTTTCTCCCAAACTTGGTATCATAAAACATTTTAAAATCCTATAGATAAACATCATATCTTAACAGCAATGCAATTTTTTTCTCCTTCTATTTACAATGTCATAAACAGGATTAAACAGCGAAAATTATAAATGATTTCTCCAATAAAACAGAAAATATAATAGAAATTAACCTAAGTGAAGCGAAGAGTGGAATTCAGTTCAATCGAAGTACCTGGAAGGACCAGCGAGTGATCATAGGTGCGTCGTCGGCCATTGGTGGTGAGATGGATCCAGACGAGAAGAAGAGAAACGATTGATGGATCTCGATACTAGTAGTTACTCACTCTCTTCTTCTCTCTAGACAGCTAGTCTCGGTCGATTTTGTGAGTGTATTATAGTGAATAGTAGGACTGTGGAAGAGAGATAGCATGTGCGTTTTAGAATTAATTAGTCGGAAAATGACGGCTGGCGAGTCTGTCAAAAAGTGTATGTTGTTGTGCCATTTTGATTCAGGCAATTTCTTTAGGAGGTGAGGTCTATCTCAAACACGAGCGGATTCGCATGGGCTTTTCGTTCCCCAATTTGGAAAAAAAATTTGATAAATGCAGTAGACAGTGGATTGAGGTAGTGCTGGGTAAAAGATGGTTACACGAAAATTATAGCAGTTTAAATAATTATTAAATAAATAATTTAAAATTTATACGTAATATTTATTAATATATATAAAATAATATTTCGATAATTTTAGAGTAATATTTTTTAAAAAATTAATTAAATAATATTTATATAATGTAATAGTGTGATCTTTCCAGGCATATCTATCTTGAATTTACAAGCAAAATTTGGCTGCCTAATCTTCAATTATGCTAAAATCTAAATTTCGTGTACTATTTTTGTGATAGAACCTGCAATCACTTGAAGCACATACAATTACATTCGATCTCAAAATTATTAACAAAGACACTACAAAAATCAACTTTCAAAAGATGGGAATGGAGTCCGATCCGATTGTAAAATTTGTAGTGAGACCGTAAGTGATGTGTTTCCAGTTGACTAGGTGATTTTAATAAATGTAACAATAACATTTTAATCAAAGCATCTGCATCATATTACAGGAATTTTCTCTTCTACATTCTCCATTCTATCATTTTATAACATATATCTAATGTTAATGGTGTTTCCACACTGCAGACAAATCAACAGACACAAATCAACTTGCACTCAGATGGAGAATACAATGAAATGGAAGCGCATAATCAAACAAGCAGTGGGTCATCTAAACATGTTCTGATCCTTAACTGTCTGTAACTCAAACATTATGGTTCAAAGCCTAAATTACTGATGACATTTACCAAAAAACATCAAGAAAATTTCAAGTTAACTTGATCTCATTCAAGTTTAACGATATCCCTTCAGAGGATCGGCTGTTTTACCAGTTCTTGCATCGGTCCAAGCTTTCGCAATTGTCCGCTTCATGTCCTCATCTCCCTCCTCATACATGTTCTGTTCATCCATCAAATAGGGCACACAGGTTAAAAGGAAAGCTAAAGAAAGATGAACTTGAAACCAAATATACACACATGACAAATGTTTGCATCATCAGCCCATGTAATGCATACTTATGACTGTAAGCATTAGACAAATAACAGAAGTGTCTAACCTTCATCAAATCCATAATCCCAGCCATAGGATCTCGCTCTTTCTCCAAATTAGGCTTTATCTGCAAATTTACAGAATACATGTTAGCATTTATCTCCTGTATTTGTCAACACAACAAAACTAACATTGAATGAAATTACCTTGTCTTCTTTGAATTGCAAATCAAGCCAGTTGCCCTTTGAAGCTTTGACCAATGTGACAATCACTCTGGCAGGTTTAACTAGAATCTTACATTTCTCAGGTACAATCTCCTTATTCAGCTTTGGGATGGTAAACCGGTAATTTTTCCCATTCACATCATGAAATTTGACGTCAAATGACAACTGCTTAAAATCTTTTTCCACTTTCTCTTGATCAACTCCCTCCAATGAGATATAAATCTGATCAAATAAAGAGACAATTAAAACATAATAATCCTTTCCAGCATTGGAGTCCTCCATCTTGTAATGAGATAATCATACAGTTTCCAGAAACAGAACTCGAATACAATCCTCTTTACCTTAACTTTTTCATTATCCTGATCCCAACTAAAGGATGAAAGAGTAGTATAAGTCGGCACATTAACCGCTGTAGCAACTGAAGTTTGCACGTGAACTGCTGGAGCAACTGGAGTTGAACTTTGAGGAACAGTAGCAGCAGGTGCAGCCTCCTTAGACAACTATAGAAGAAAAGAAAAATGAAAAACGCAATGAATTTTTTTCCCATTAAAGCTACAAGATAGTGGAAGTTTACAAGAGTGTATTCTTAGTTATGCTTTAAAGAACTAAAAAATCTCATGTTAATTTTTCCTTAGCAAAAACAAATCCAATATAAAGGAATGAGCTGGCCTATATAGACAATGATGCATCACAATAATGCCAATCTACATTCCTACTAACAAGTTAACTAAAAATAATTCATTAGTATTGATGCTTCTGGTTTCACCAAAATAAATCATATCAGCCGCACAAAACCTAAACACAAATACTCTCATACACTTCAAAATTATAAGGATTTGAATAACTGAAATATAAACACAGTCCTTGAAACTAATATAACTAAGCGCAATAGCACTCTTCATATCATTTCTCTTCATCAACGAGATTATGTATTGTTAATATAATCAAATAAATGGGACATCGAATTGAAAATAATGCAAATATGAACGGCAAGAAATAAGCCATAAACACATGACATAAACATATAACTCAAAAGTATTCCCTCAATCTCTATCGCAGACAGCAAATCGAAAATGATGAATTCATGTGATAGGGTTTAGGATGAGTCCAATGAAATTAACAGATAAAAATGGAAAGAAAATGAAAGAACCTTCTCTAAGTTGCGGATTTCATCAGCGATGAAAGAGACGATTCTAGGTCTTTTAGCGATAGTGTAGAGTTGCTTGAGCTCCTCCAAGTCTAGAGCCAAATCCTCCGCCATTTCTTACTGCAAAATGCACTCACACTCCTTTCCAATAGATTTTGGATTTTAAATGAGAGATTTTAGAATTGTTTGGAATGTCCTAGAACCTTGGTGTCTACGTGTGTGTCTTTAGCTAGAGGCATTATATTGAATCGGTGTTAATTTTGGCAAATATTTTCCCCTCAAATTTACATTCAATTTTCAATTTATACAAAATATTATTTTATCTACACTAGTTGTGGTTGAATTAGGATATTGAATTTTTTTTATATTTTTTTTTAGGTAGGAGAATGGAAACTTTTGTTGTATCACGAATTAAATAAATATTTAAAAAATAAATAAAATAACAACATAAGAAGATGTATATGATTTACTTTTGTGAACGGAAGAAAGCAGCTTTTCTTATTTGATAATTGCGTATTTATAAGCCAAACATATAAGTTTACTCATCCTCGAGAGATTGATTTGTGTATAAAATTTTAGTGGTTTGAATACTACAGTTGGATCCGACATGGCAGAACCAATTTATAATGCAAAAGGATCCTATAAAAGAATATAGAAAGCATCCGAATTGATCTGGAAGATATTGGTGTGGTGTCTGTCGTAAGCATTTCGACGCTCAAGTCAGTTCTGTACTTTTTGTGTGGGTGTTGGAAAAATAATAGCCAAGTGGCAGTAAAACATTAGGAGCACTGGGCTCAGTTGAATAAGATTAGTACGATGATTAGAGTCATGAAATATGCACCAAAGTGTGATCAGAGATGAGAGCCCCCTGATGAGTGAATTTGACAGGTCCGCTCAGACATTCCATTATTTTTTTACAGGATCCCTTAATTTCTGGATTGGTGCAAAATCGTCATGGTGAATCCGGTTCCGTCAGTCCGGATTGTACTGTAGTGTCCAAACAACTATAAGTATATATACACATATAATTATATAAATTGTTTTTTACACATACGTGTTGAGCGAAGGGTGGGAATTCATACAAGCTTAAATTCCCACTATTTAATTGCCTCATTAAAAGTATTATCGAATAAAAGATTTAAAAAGAAATCCAACGAAAAAATATTGATGATGACAAAAAAGAGTACAGTTGAAATCTAAATGTGATACTCTCTTGAAATATATAACCATAATCACTCGTTTAACTTTGAGAGTTTTCTTATTATTAGGGATTTTCGTTATATCTCTCTTTCATCACAGACTACAAGTTCAATTATCAAATCAATAAGATGCTTAAAAAACTTTGATAATGATGTTGATGTCATGATTAACCCCAAATTATGCTCTGATACTAGTTTGTTAGGGATAGTGTGAATAAAATAACAGTAACCAAAATTGAAACAAACAATAAAGTAATGAAGAAGCAACATAAGAGATTCAACGTGGTTTGGAAACTTGCCTAGTCCACCAAAGCTAGCAACTTAACTATTGAGAAATAATGATTACAAATTATTCTGAGAACACTCTATTTTCAATGCTATAATGCACTCTATCTAAACTATTAATAGCCTAATTAACCAATTGTACCGAAAGGAATAATCAAATTTGATTAGATGCCTTAATCTGCTAGAGATGGAACATCTTCTCCAAGTCATCCATTGTACCAATAGTGGTGTTATCTATATTATACAACTTTCGGATACCTAAAAGATAATAGAAGCGCCAACTCTTGATGATTGGAGTTTTAACCTACAATCCTTGATCACCACCCAGAAGGTTGGGATGAGATAATTACTTCTTCGTGAGACAACTCTATTTATAGTAATCATTCATCATATTTTCCTAATTAGTTTCCTTTACAACTAAGGAATCCTAAATAATCATAATTAGGAAAACTAAACCATTTCCAAATAAGGATTCTAATAATAAGGACATAGATCCAAACTCAAAATAAGAAATCATTTTTAAAGGGAATTTTTTCCAAAATAGAAATCCTTGTGGACAAAGTAATTAGAAATTCCTTATGATTCAAGGCATCCTAACACTCATTTCGATCCTGTGAACTAGTTTTCAAAACTTGAAGTTGGTTAAGTTTTTGTTAACAAATAGGCCAAATTTTTCGAGGATTGGATCTTTTTCACATCAATTTGTTTGGATTCCTGAAGCTCATGTGTGTAAAAGAACTTGAGAGATATATGTTTCATTTGATCTCCATTTATGTGTCACCCTTTAACTTGAGCGAGACATATTACATTACCCTTATAAATTACCATAGACTCATTCATTGTACGAGGAATATCACAAGAACTCTTAATATATTAGATTACATATCTGAAACCAGATACATTCCCGATTTATTTCATGTAATGCAAGAATCTCATCATGGTTCAAAGATGTAACAACTAATGTTTGTTTATAGATCTTCACGAGATTATTGTGTCATAAAGACATAATCAAATTGAGAACGTTTCTTATGAAAATCCAAAAGATCCAATATCAACATACCCGATTAAACTTGAAGGATTATCACGATTTGAATAATCGGTCCCATTTTTGAGAATATGTTTAATATCATTCAAATATCTCTGAGTTGGGGTGGATTTGTATATATCCAACAAACTCACTGCAAAAGTAATATGAGGTCTCTTACATTTGGCTAGATATAGAAAGACACCAATTGTAGTTAAATATGGTGTATTAAGATCCAAAATAGTCTCATAAATCTCTTTGGGTCTAAATGGATCCTTCTTGGGATCAAGAGAATGGACGACCATAGCAGTACTCAATGGACGAGCGTTATCAAAACTTAAACGTATCAAAATCTTTTCGGTATAAGCATTCTGATGAACCAAAATTTCATCAGATTTATGCTTCATCTCCAGATTGTGTTCCTTAGGTCTTTCATTTCCAATTAATTATCGTTTCAAATACCTAACCATATTTTTGATCTCATACTGAGTTTTAATCAAATTCATATCATCAATATAGACTGCTACAATAGCAAAACCAAATTCCGATTTTCGTATGAACACATATAGGCACATGGCATCTTTAACCAGGGTTGGACATGAACCGAGCGGAGCCGAGTTGGGCCCTAACTCGTCTCGGCTCGTTTAATATTTATCAAGCTCGGCTCATTTAATTAACAAGTTTATTTTTTTTAAGCTCAAACCCAACTCACTAAAAGCTCAGGAGTTGCTCGAGCTTGATAAGCTAATATTTATTTAAAATAATATTTAATTTTGAGAAAGGAGACACTTGAAAATATGAAATTATATTTTTATACTACATTAGTTTATAAAATTTTATTTTATTTGTATTTTCAATTGAAATTATGTGAATGCGCATCCAAATCAATTTGGTTGGTAAGGTGAATTTTATTTTATATATCTATGTGTGGATTATATTTTATAATTTTAATTAATAAAATTTATCGAGTTAGCTCACGAGCCAACGAGTCGAACATATTCAAGCTCAAGCTCAGCTCATTTAATAATCGAACTAAAAATTAAAACTAAAGCTTGACTCATTGGCTCATGAACAAAACTTATCGAGCAATTACCGAACCGAGTCATGAGCAACTCACAAGTCGGCTTGACTCATGTCCAGCCTTATCGTTAACATACAGTTTTTAATCAAATACTCATTCAGACGATTATACCACATTCGTCTGAACTATTTTAATCCATATAATGATTGTTATAACTTCACTTAATATAATTCATGAAGCTTAGTTTTATTCTAGAAGTTCTAATCCTTCATAAAGTTTCATAAAACTATTGATGTTAAGTGAACCGTACAAATATGCATTTACAATGTTCATCCAACACATATCAAGATTTCTCTCATTAACAAACCAATAAAAAATCATAAAATAATTGTATCTATTACCGGTGAATAAAATTTATCAAAATTAATCACAAGCCTTTTGTGAAAATACCTGAGCAATTAATTGTACTTTATACTCACAATTTTATTTCTCTCGTTTCATTTTCTGACAAAAATCCACTTATAACCAACCAGTTGAACACCCTTTGGTGTTTTAACTATGAGCCCAAAAATATTTTATTTATTTAATGAATTGAATTCAACCTGAATTGCTTCTTTCTATTTTGGTTAATCATCTCATTCCTTATATTCATCCATGGATTGTGATTTATAATCATCATTCATGATACTGATTACAACTATATATGAAAGCATGCTGTATATAACAATATTTGTACGGTTCCTTTTTCTAAAATAATTAATGAAAATCTTCTTTTTTTTTTTATTTAAGCACCCTTTTAGAGGTTTTTTTTTTCTCATTGAAATTTTCAACATCCACAATATATAGAGGAGAATCGAGTATTTTTCGAAGGCATTCATTCCACATTGTTTTCATTTCTACCTTTTTGTTTCCATGATACAACATCCTTAACTCAACAGTTCTACCACGTTTTTTTACGGATTTTAAATGTCTCATTAGTTATCATATGTATCAATATATTAGTTGGCAAACCAATCAAGCTGGTACATAATAAGCTAGAACATGAGATTTTGTAACTCTAGTTGTTTCAGTAAAATTATCCGGCAATTGGTTTAGACTTAATATGATCATTGAATAAGTAGGTTTAAATCTTGATTGTGTTTTTCCATCACCAATTTAAATATCACGAACTATTGCATTCTTAGCACATATGATAATATGGGAATAGTAATGACCTATTTGAGATTGATTTTGCTTTTACCTTCTAAAAGTAGAAAAATAAAAATATAAATCATTATCATTATCATTACACTAGTATTTTTGACTTCCTTTAGATGAACTTATGAAAGGTTAGAAGTTCTTCTAATAGTAATCCAAATAGCAATGATAATAACTTTTAAAAGTCAATTTATTGCATCAAGCTCTAATGTTATTAGAATTCAATTTATTCAAAGTGTATCTAAGGCTATCAAATGATGTTAAGAGAGAATAAAAATCTAAATTTTCACCCTTTTATGTTTTCTTAAAAAATTAAAAAGGTTTTTTTTCCTCTTAAATTATAAATTACCACGTTCCAATTCAAATAAAATAACTATTATTAAATTGATTTAATCATATTTATAATAGGAAATTTATATATTTTTTGAACTTTCTAAAGTTTAAATTCTCACAAATTTATCAAATTGATCAAACAACTCTTCTTTGGAGTGATTTTATTTTCTCTAAATTTTAAAATTTTATTAAATATTTATAAAAATCTTGTAGGAATATTATACCAAAGGAAATATTATGGTAGATATTTTGATTAATTTTATTTTTTTGAAATTTATAAATTTAAAATAGTTTGATTTTACTGTCGTAATATTTTAAAGTTTGCTCATTATTTGTTTTGTTTTTGTATATATATTTTTTTTAATTTTCCCTCCTTTTCTGACCATCCACAATATTAGACTCATAAATTTAAATAAATAATTTTAATTTTAAGTTGACTCGATATATGTTTTAAAAACTCCTACGAATTATAATGGAATTAAATTTATCCAATTTTGATTTTTTATTTTCTAATTTTTAAATAATTTAATCATCACAAAACAAACTATATAAAATGATGTTAAAATAATAATAATAATAATAATATATTATTATATTATATTATTATTTTAATCAAAATCCCCACGTATTATTTCACCGCATGGATGAACTTAATTCCATATATATATATATATAATTTAAATTATATTAATAAATTATTTTTTAAAAATAATTTTCTTAATTATTTAGATTATAATTTATATTATTATAGTTATTCGAATTTTACTTTTTAATATTTCAGAAAAATATATAATATAAATATATATTCTAATGTAGGGAGAAGAAATAAGCAGAACATTCTCTATAAAGAAGAAGAAAAGATTGTTACTCTTTATTATCACATACTTCCTCCACTTTTTTTTATGTGCTACATTTTACTATTCATTCATCAATTTTGTTTTTTATATTGTTACTTACGTATGAAGAAAAATATATTTAAGTGAGATTTTATTTTATTCGTTTTAATATCTATTTTTTAAATATAAAATTTTTATAATTTTTAATTGTATATAATTAAAAATATTTACCACTAAAATTAGATCTCGAATAGTGTGTAAACAGAAAGTGTAGCACATAAAAAGAAAGCAGAGGAAGTAAAATCAATTTGCTATTTTATTTGTTATAAGTTTTTTAATTACACGACCGCGTGAAACTTTGAAGAAAGAAAGGTTGTGCTTTTCCCTTTATATATAATCTCCTTTTAGCAGTGTATTGTCACATGTATTGCCGCAAGTTGTGTACAATGTATATCCCAACTTTATATTCTTTTGTTTCTACCAATGGATCTGTACTCTTTTATGTCAACCTATTATTATTACAATTTAACCCATAAGCCCATATCCATGGAGAAGAAATAAAAGGGTGGAAAATATATTTTTTTCATAAAAAGAAAAAAAGAAAAACATTTTTAAATATTGAAGATGGAAAATATGTGTTTTCAGTGAAAAATGAATCATTTTCAAACATTGAAGAGATGAAGATGCTCGAAATAAGTATAGCATGCATGGTTGATGAGCGAGTTGTTCCTGCTTCATGTTTATCCTTATTATTAGGAATGGAAATAGTCCCTGCTTTTAGGCCCCGAGCTCCGCTTCTTCCACTCCATATAGAATGATATTGTCCGCTTTGGGCTTAATCCGTACGATTTTGTTATTGAGCTCCTCCCAAAAGGTGGGTGGGTGTGGATGTATATATACAAGTATTGCTTGACTTCTTTAACTGACGTGGGACTTTGGATTGCATCCCAACAATCCTCCCCTCAAACCAAAGGACCACCAATCGCGTGGCCTCCCATCGAGCGACCTCCCCTCGAGTCATAATCCAACCGATCCATCTTAAACATCTTGCACCGCCGTTACGCACCAACGGAACACGCCGCCTGACCACCAGGTTATCAAGAAGACTTTCGACACAAGGTACACCGAACACGGATCACCTACGGGCTCCACTTTCATACACCGGGCTCTGATACCACTTGTTAGGCCCCAAGCTCCGCTCCTTCCACCCCACATAGAATGATATTGTTCGCTTTGGGTCTAGCCCGCACGATTTTGTTATTGAGCTCCTCTCAAAAGGCCTCATTCTATTAGGGTGGGTGTGGATGTATATATACAAGTATTGCTTGACTTCTTTAACCGATGTGGGACTTTAGATTGCATCCCAACACATGCCAGATTTTTGGCTGGTTAAACGGGTCTGTCTTGACCTGTATTTTAATATTCCGACTTGAATTAGATCTACAAGCAAATTTATATTATAGATTTCATTCGACTGGTAGAACTGAAAGTCTATTTAAATATTTGTTAATAATTATTTATATTTATAAATAAAATATTAAATTTTTAACAGTAAATTTAATAAATAAAAATACATATACATACTATATAGACCGGCCGATTAAAGTTCGGAAATTTTTATCATAATTTGAATCTGATCTATTTAGTTAAATAATCTTTTAGTTTACTTATTAAATAGACTAAAACAGATCAAATCTTATACGGTTCAGGTCGTATGTTGATAAAAGGCCCGTTCTATTCCCACCCTAATTACTCCGAAGCATTCATGTGGCACCTCACTTACACTTTGACATATTCATGTAGCACCTTTGATTTCAAAATAAAATTTTATCTTATCAAACCATATTTGAAAGTCATAATAAGTACTGTGACCACTCAATCTCAATCATCCATCATATTATTATTTAACAAAAATATAGCTTGATTATCCATGTGCATTCAATTAATATGAATCTGTGAAAGATAAATGGCCAACCATCAACCAATAATATTGTTCTTATAAGAACAAAAGAGATCATAGACACTTTTTTATTCAATCCATATGAAATGACACTATTGATAACAACGCTTTAAATACTCAAAGTGGCCAACAAATGCTTCTTTCACTGGTATATTCTTTCTTTGATATGCTATACGTCATGGAGAGTTGAGGTCTTTTAGTAAATTAATTATTTAAATTATGATGGACCTACCTTAATATTTATCTTTTAAAAATAAAATCAAAAAGCAGGAGCTAATAAGATTTTAGATGATAAAGTATGCATAGATCATACTAAAAAGAAGAATGTATCTATCTAATAAGTATAGATAAAAGAGAAACAGCCTGGAAGATGACGGAAGCTACGAGTCAAAGTAAGTAGTAATAGATATAAGGGTGCAACGAGCTTTATTAACTTATAACTCTTCAAATTCACGAAGAGATCAATTTAATTTTACAATTTTACAATTTTGATTTATTTAAATTATTAGCGGTAATTAAATTTTTTAATTTAATATTTATTTTTAAATTTTTCATTTAACAAAATTATTAATTAATCTATATTTAATAATTAAAAGGATAAATTAATTTTGAAAAAAAAATTATAAACTATAAAAAAATTGCCTATACAATTATAGTTATGAACGTAGTTCACCGAATTTGTAATTTGTAAAAATTTAGAGATATTTTAAAAAACTCGATCAATAGAATGAAAATCAAATTTTTAAAAATTTATTTTTATATATTTTTAAAAATATTAATTATATTTAAAAATTTAAAAGGTCCATTTCAGAGAATTTTCACATTTATTTTCGGTAAAGACTATTTAGATTCTATTATTAGATATTTTTTTATGAGACTATAAAAAGTTTGATTTAAGAAATAAATAACAAAGTTTTGAAGTTGATATTAAATATTTAATAAAAAAAATAAATGAAATAGAAATTACCGTTTTAATAAATTTTTAAAAATAAAATAAAATTAAGGCATAAGGGTCTTAGAAGCCCCTGAACTTGACTATATTTTTCAAGTTAGCCCTCCAACTTCACGAATGGTCAATTTATCCCCTTAACTTCCAATTTTTGTGTCAAATGAGCCCTTTTTGCTGATGTGGAGGGCATAATTGACATTTTAAAGTTAACACTTTTCGCTGTCAGATCAGCCTCCACATCAGCAAAAGGGCTTAATTGACCCATCATTTGGAAGTTGAGGGGCTAAATTGACCCTCCGTAAAGTTTGAGGGCTAACTTGAAAAGTATAGCTAAGTTCGGGGCTACTGAGACCCTTATGCTTAAAATTAAAATACTAATTTAACTTCGATTTTATAAATTCTGGACCATTCAATTTGAACGTTTATTTTAATTATATTTTTAAAATTGGTTAATTCACATCTTTCTTTTCAAGATACTTTTATAAATTCTAAATAAACAACAAATAAATGAATAATTAGTTATTCAGACCAATATTTGAATACAATCTATTCTTCACTATTATAAAAATTAATTTAAAAAATATAATCAAATTCAATAAAACCTAGATTGTGTTTAATATGTCGACTGTGTTCATGTGTTGTGTCTGTTGACTCTATGAAAAGAAAAGTACTTTTACATTTGATGACAATGTCATCAGTCATCACCATCTTCTGTCAAATGGAATGGCTTTACATTTCCCACGTATTCCATTCCTTATCCACTCATCAAACCTTTACTTTTCCATTGGGTTTCTTTCATTACCTTCAATTATTTCCTATCATATCAAACCATTTTCCACCTAATCGGATTTTATTATATTAACGTTTCAAAGATAACAGTTAGGTATTAAATAAAATTATAAATTATGTGTTAGTTTACTAATCGGTTTAGTATTAATTTTAAATTTTAAATTATTAAAAATTAAATATAAAATTATTAAAAATTTATACTACATTGTTATAATAGTATAAGGGTTACAAGAGTTTACGAATTTAAATATATATATTTTTTATGTTAATCCTCAAACTTTCGTGAAGATCAAATTACCTTATTAATTTTTAAATATTAAGTTAATTAAATAATTTTTATTAATGTAAAGGTTCAGCCGACGGTAAACAGAGTTAATTTGAGAAAATTAAATAAATCCTCCACATAAAGAAATAAACTTAAAATTTAGAAGTTTAGAAATTAAATTGATATTTTTAAAGTTAAATGACTAATTCGAAAAATATAAACAAATTCTGGAATTTTTAGGACCTTTATACTTGATTTAATTGAAAAAATAATAATATAATTAATTACAAATAAAAATTAATCTAATGAATAAGTTTTAGTGTTTATATTTAAAATTATTTTTGATAATTTTTATAAATATTAATTAAAACGCTAAATATTTATCAAATATATAATTTTTAAAAATTAATTTAAAATATAAACATCATATTTAAAATACTTATAAAAAAAATCTTTATAGAATACACTCAAAATGTTACTAGTTCATTCATCGTTATAATTATTCATTTTTATAAAACCCATTTGTTAAGGAAAAACAACCACCATTCTTATTTTGCAATTATTTAACCACCATTTGTTATTAAAAAAATATATGTCAATGATAACGAGAAATGTTTTTCCTTTTCTTTTTTGATAATTATCGAGTAGAATAGTCTTCCAACAAATTAACAAAAAACATGTGATTAATGGGTCTCTACCCATAATAAACACAACAAAGTTTTGTCCATTTTGACAACTTTATTGGGTTTATACTTGACCTACGTGACTCATCCTCTTGCTTTTCTACGTGTAATTGTCTTAATTTAGATAGGTAGGATACATTGCATTATAATTATTTCGATGAATTTTCAATTCGATAAATGTTGACTTAATTAGCTGTAATTAGCAAAAACGAAAGGTCAAATAGTGGATTTACTCTAATGAGATTGTTTACAAATTGGAATTATAATACTTATCAGCACATGCATGGCTTTGTTGCTTTTTTGCTTTAACAAGTTTATTGGATAATATAAAATCTATCATGATAAGGTAAATATTTCATTTCTTTGCAGAAAGTAAAGTTTTCTTTTAGTCAAAAATATCCATCCCCTTTTTTACTTTTACGATGGTAACCATCACAATTTGAGGAAAATTATTTTAAAATTTCAATTTTTGAAGGTTTAACACCTAAAAAACACAAATTATTAAAATTTTATAAAATAGTAATATGGATGCTTATTAATGTGGTGAATTATGGATGCAAAACCAAGTGGAGATACATTGGCCAATTGCCATATACTTTTGGCATGTAGGAAAAAAGAAAACTTTATTCCATATTTTGAAATTTTAATCATGTTATTTATAACATTTAATTCTAAAAATTCGAATATTTATATATATATATATGTGAAAATTCTAAAAAATGAATTTGTTAGAGTTAAAAATATAATTATAGATCTGTTTTGAAAAATATACAAAGTTTAGTTTTCACTCCATAGATCAAATTTCCCAAAATATCTCTAAAAATTTTACAATTCACAGTTTGTGAATTACAGTTATAATTTAGTCCGTAAATACTCTATAGATAAAAATCAAACTTCAATTTTATCTATTTTTCAAAAACGGTCTATAATTATTTAGTAAATTTTGTATGCTCTATAAAATTTTTTTTCCACGTATATTATTAATAATGAGGTAAGCCATGTGGTGAAAAAGTGTATAGTACGTGGCAGCATAGGGTAATTCAAATCCGACGTGAAAATTTATAACGATTTTGGCTTCGACTTTATCGATTACACACAAAAGAAACCTTGTCCCATCAACATCAACCTTAACGAAAAATATAAACCAAAACTAGTACAAGAAAGAATATCTATTTCTTCATATTTACCACATCCAATTTGGTTCCTCAAAATATAATTTATATAACCAATCGGTGCAATTTTCTGTCCCCCTTTACTTTTCAATTAAGAAAGAGGCGGGGACCAACTTGACTCAATAAAATAACATTACAAATCGGACAAATAAAATAAATTAATAATAAGTTGAAAATTCAATGTGAAATGAAAAAAAAGGAAGCCACATTTAAAACCATTTAAGAAGGTAACCAACCGTCAAATCCAAAACTATATCTCCAAGCCAAGCCAAATCAAACTTCTCTTAACTCAAACAAGTAAAGAAAAGAATTCCATTCATAAACATTAAAATCTCACTCACATTTCTCTTCTCCGAACTCTTCCTCATCCATGGAGATGGACAAATTCTCCATCTTCGTTTCCTTTCTCTTTTTCGTAACTTTCTCAGGTACATTAAACTTTTATAATACATTTTCTAACATGTTTTTCTTTTGTTCTAAAATGGCTTTGTCGGAATTTTCAGATTATGGTGACGCATTCGGAATCAACTACGGACAAGTCGCCAACAACTTACCACAACCAAACGACGTCGTCGAGCTACTCACATCGTTAAAAGTAACCAAAACGCGAATCTACGATACCAATCCACAAATCCTAACAGCATTTGCGAATTCGAACATGGAAATAATTGTCACGATCGAGAATGACATGTTATCGGTGGTAATGGATCAACAACAAGCGATTCAATGGGTGACAAATCACATCAAACCGTATTTCCCGTCGACGAAAATCACCGGAATCGCCGTCGGCAACGAAGTCTTCACCGGCGACGATTCCGCCCTAGTTCAATACCTCGTCCCGGCAATTGTCAGCATCCACAACGCTTTAGTCCAATTAGGACTAGACAAATACATTCAGGTGTCAACTCCAAGCTCACTAGCGGTTTTACAAGAATCGTATCCACCATCAGCCGGCAGTTTCAAAACAGAAGTGTACGGTATGATGCAACAATATTTACACTTTTTGTCAACAACAAAGTCACCTTTTTGGATCAACGCGTATCCGTACTTCGCATACAAAGACGACCCAAACAGAGTCTCATTAGACTACGTGCTATTCAATCCCAATCCGGGCATGATAGATCCTTATACCAAGCTACGTTACGACAACATGTTGTATGCGCAAGTCGACGCTGTGCTTTTCGCTATGGCGAAAATGGGGTACGGGAACATTGAAGTGAGAGTGTCGGAGACCGGTTGGCCTTCCAAAGGCGATGAGGCTGAATTGGGGGCTACTTTACAAAATGCGGCGGTTTATAATCGGAATTTGTTGAGAAGGCAATTTAGAAATGAAGGGACTCCTCTTAGGCCTAATTTGAGACTTGAGGTTTATTTGTTCGCTTTGTTTAATGAAGATTTGAAGCCTGGACCCACTTCCGAGCGGAACTATGGTCTTTATCAACCTGATGGAACTATGGCTTATAATGTTGGTCTCAACGCTATGCCTACTGGTTCCGCTACCATTTCACTTACTTCGTCGGCTAATAAGGTAAAACCATAGTCTTATTGTAAATGAAATAACAAAAATGTACATATATAAATTATATATAATCAATACAATGGTAGTCTAATGTTATTTTTTATTATTGTTATTATTTTTTTATTTTCCTTGTTGAATGGGAAATAATAAAATGAACAGGGAGCAAAGAGAGATAATCCGAGCTGGATGTTTGTGATTTTGGTGACGGTTCAAGTTTTAATGAGAAGAGGATATTAAGCGAGAAGATTTGTGTGTAAATATACGTTGCTCTTTTTGGTAAAATGGGGTTATAATTCTTTAGGTTCTTTTTCATTTCAATATTTATTTTTAAAAAATGAAAAAGATGACCAATTGTTGAAAATTGAAACCCCATTTTCACTCTTGATACAACAAAAGCACTACTCTGACGATGATTCTTTTACTACAAAATGATTACACTATTCAATGTTGTTGGTAGAAAATAAAGTCAAATTTGTCTAAAGAGAGAGTAATAGAATAGAATTATTCGTTGTTTATTAATTTATATTTACAATTTCGTACTGTAAAGCTAATGTATCTTAAACTTTTGGGACGTGGAATCCATGACAGTTGTTATTATAAGCTAAATACATAATCTTGATGGCTTATTTTTTTATTTATTTTTTCTATAGCTTTATTTCCTGTACTGGGCAAATAACCGTCAGCAATTAGTCATCACCAAGCCCTTTTTGCAAAAATAGCTTTTTGTACAAATAAATATAGCAGCAGTAGATATTGGGAGACAAATTAAGGTCAGTGATACATATGATGCTTTGATGATGAGGATGGTTTACCAATCTCGGATCACTCAACGTGGTGCACATGTACACAAGCACTTTCAAGGGACCCTCACTTTCTGCTTAGATTAAATTAATGATTCTTTATTGTCATTGTTTAGGGTATCTATTTATTTGATGTTATTGTATTCACCGTCCATTTGGCTGTGTTTGAAATTGTAATGATGATGTGGGATTGATAAAATAGTAAAAAGAGTGAATTAATGAGGATGTGAGATATGTAAGAAATAATGATAATGGCTTGGATCTTACACTAATTAGGTTGCGTAAATTGAGTCCTAGAGTAAAGATGAGGAAAATATAGTGAATTAATCGATGGTGGAGTGTGTAAAAGTAGATAGGAAAACGGTAAGCTAATAATTGGTTTTGTGTCTGGTGGAGTTTTCTTCATTAATTTGAGCTTAATATCTAGATCTTATGTGGTCTAGATTGATGTTTGCGGCGAAGGAGCTAGAAAACTATTGGTGGGCGCCATGTATATAAAAGAAAAATCAATTAATGATGCATATACATATTGAGCTGTAGCCTGTAGCTTCTCAAATAAATAAATAAATAAATTTAATTATTTTGATTTGAGTGTGAGTGGACCATGTTCCATATTGAGTATCCATTTTAAAGATGATAACCTGTTTACCGGAGGTGATTCAAACATGAAAATAGAATGTGCAAACTCTTATAAGATTTGGTGATGAAAAATTTAAATTGGGAACTGAATGAAATTCATCCATCCCTTACAATTGTTAGGGGTGGTATGTGGTACGATATTTGTTTTGGAATTACGTATCTACACTTTTAAATAAGTCGAAGATTGCTTAATTATTAAGCTGTTTGTACATTATGTTAAAGTAATGTAGTAAAACCAATTCTACTACAAATACCAAAACAATCAAAGAACTATGCAACACAAAGTAAAGATTCACACAGAAGATACGTGGTTCACCCTGTGACCAGACTACATCCACGGGTGAGGCTCATGAAGAGCCCCAAGATAACTTCATTAAGAATTCCAGAGGATCAGTACATGTACAACTTCATCACAAAGATGATGACAACACAAAGAACGGCCATAGAAGTAGCTTAACAAAAAAAACTCTAAATTGCCAGAGAGGAACAAAGAAAACGAAAAGTCACTGACTATACATATGCAGGTCGAGCTTCGGGTCGGACTAAGGCGCGGGCGTGCAGTTCTAAAGCACGTAGTAGGTCGCACACAGACTGGGTTTAGATCAATCAATCAGGCCAAATTAACAGACCTCACCCTAAGAAACAAATACAAGCTCACTTGTTCCATCTAATACATATGTGAAAATACAACAAGTACAATGATGCTTTATTGGCTCGATAGTACCATAATTACAGTCTGCCCTGGAATGTAACAGATGTGATATTGTACTTGTTCTTGTAAAATGAGCTAGAGAACTCGAACTCTTATTTGGAATGTAACCAGTTTTAGCAACATGTTGATTGGGTTCCTGGCCTAACCCAAGATAAGAAGGGAAACACAGAGGGTTGGTGGAAGAACCCAATCTCTTTGATTGCAAGCTTTTAATTATTTTACCTACTGCTGCAATTTCTTATTTAATTTCCTCATCTTTCATACTCTATTCTTTCTTCTTTAATTTACTCATCTTCTATATTCTATTATGTAACATGGGATCACCAGAAGATTAAAATTTCGAAAAGATCTCGAGTATACTCTTCTAGGAGACAAAAAAAAGTTAAAAAAATTACTGAGAGAAGGATTTGAGACGGTCTATGACATAAATAACAAATTGTGTTCCAATTGTAAATCTAGCAGAGGAGTATGCGGTTCAAATGCTATTTTATTGGAGTAACAATTGGTGCTTCTATCCCTTCTATCCTTTCATTCCTTTCATGAACATCTTAATCTTACCTGTATTTTTGATTAGTTTGATTGTTTTCTTAAATGAAAGATAATTGATTTTATATTATATTTGATCTTTTAATGCTGTGGAAAATAAAATAAGGAAAAAAATTGTGAACTAGTTTAAAAAATATATATTTTTTTTTTTTCAAATTTCAAATTTACATAAGTTGTTCCATGATTGTTAAAAGAAGAGAAAATTACTTGTAAATTACAGAGTTAAAATGGACTGCTTTTGCGGGCTTTTATTAGTTTGACCATTTTAAAGCCCGTGGGTGGGTATAAGGCAGTCATTTTTTTTTTTTTTTAAATTCATTTTTTATATAATCATATATTATTTACATATCAATATGTGTTATAAATACATTTTATTTAATATAATATTTAGTGTATATTTATTTTTTTAAAAAATATTATTTACATATGTGTATATATTATTTTTAACTTTTTAGTAACCCACCGTTAATTAACAGAAATGTGGTATATTGGGAAAAACTCAAATTAATGTGGTTTATTTTTGAATAAATTAACAAATTTTCGGTGGTTTTATTGGGATTAACCCATTTATTTATATTAATATTAGCAATAATATACTATTATAGATTATATTTGAAATATTTTGCTATATAACGTTATTTGTGTTATGATACCTTATTGGTCGATAAAGTATAAATTTGAAAATTGTGAAAGTATATTATTTGAAATTGGTAAATTTTAAAATATACTTTAATATATTTTCAAGTATATTGTATTAAGTTTTGAAAATTGTTTTATGAAATATTTTCTAAACAATTATCTATATAGATTTATTTTATTTTAGATATTTTATTAAAATAAAAATAGAAAAAGTAAACCTTACCAGATTAGTATATATATATATATATATATATTCTAGGCATTTAATTGTCAAGTTTAGAAGATGGTATTCGAAAGAATTTTGATATCTAAGTATGTTTTATAGAATTCAGCTTATATTATAATAATAAAATAATTTATTATAAATTATCAGTTGCCAGGTTGAATTTCACTCGACTTTTAAAATAAAATTGTGAAGCTCATTTGATTTTTATTTTTTAAATATATTTTTTATAATATTCATTATTTAGACTTCAAAAATTACAATTTTATATAGGCCTGTTACAGTACGGACCTCGGCCCATTTGATCAGGGTCTTCACTGCTATTACACTCCACAGATCCAATAGAGCATCCCAGGCCCAGGCTCAAACTTCTCAATAGTTCTCTCTCGAGTGTGTTCAAGTACAAGTACAAATCACACCTTCAAGCTCAAGTTAATCATCACGAAAGACATCACATTTATATTTCCCCTTAGCATGCACGTGCATTTACGTCCACCACTCATTTCCGCCGTGTCATCGTCGGCAACTTCACTCACAACCACACATTATCAATTACCAAACCACACTACATAGACTTTTCTCGCATACTTCTTTTGAATCATCACATTTTCCCTTTCTCTTTTTCAACACACGTAATTAAGATTCGAATATCTAGTTATTCAATAAAAATTAACAATAACAAAATTCTACTCAACAAAAGAATGAAGTTACATACACGACCAAACTATAATACAAAACAAAACTGGATAAACCATAATAAAAATAATCAATAACGCACAATGTACTCATTCCACAAACGTTGCAACTCTTCCGGCGGAGGCACCTCCGACATCATTCGATCCAAGTCCTTAAAAGAAAAGCCTCTCGTCAACGTCATTTTCGAAACAGATTTCGTCTCATCATTTTCAACGTGACCAGATCCAACCGTAGAGGTTGAAGAAGAGCTCTCTTTAATCCAATTAACACAACAATCTTTACCCGTCAGCTCTTGAACAACGGTTTTGAAGCTCCTGGAATCTGTTTGAACATATTGAGTGTCCATTAGAACTACTTTAACTGTGTCTTGTTTTCGTCCGGACATGTTGGTTGATGATTTGAGAGATTACGTTGAGGTTTTTGAGGGTGTTTATATAGGTGGAGGGGATCTGGCAGTTTGTTTGTGGAGGAAGTAAATTGACCGTTAAAACTAGTTAGCAGTCTTGAATGACTTAAGATTGAGTCAAAGCACGCAAGTTGGAACGATCGCTTGGTCAGGTTTTTCTATCCACGTGCTTGGAAAAGAGTCATGACTTTCGAACGTGGGACAAAGAGGTTTCAATCATTGGTTGATTTTGTTACGGTTTTTTATTGGACTTTTACCATACATGTACGGAATTTCTATGCAACATTATTGTATGATAACTTTCGTGGATTATTATATTGGGAATTATTTATTTTATTTCTATTTTTTAATCTGTTTATACTATTCAGACTAAGGTTTTTTACCGCTATTTTCGTGTTGTACTATTGGGTGCATTTCCGGTGATTCTATTTGGAAAGGGATGGATGGTACGCAAATGGTTAATTTAATTAATAGGAAATTATTCGAATTCCGATGTAATCTGAGTTTAAGTATTCATAATATAAGGTTGATGAGTCTTACTTGGGAGAAATTATGTTTAGGGACGGGTTCTTCACGTCACCTATTTTAGGTGAAGAATCCGCCCAATTATCACGAGACACGTGATATGATACATATCATTAAAAATTAAAAAAATAAATTTAATTGTGAACGTATTTATTTATCATCGTTATTTGTTCTCGTGGTCTCCAACTCCAACCACTCTTTATTTTATTTTAATGGTGAATATTAATTATTTTTCTCTCTCTCTTTATTTTATTTTAGTGGTGAATGTTAATTGTTTTTCTCTCTTCTCCTTCATAAAGATCGGTGCCGGTTTCTAATGGAATTGACATGTTTTTTAGTTTTTCATCATTGTTGAAAATAATTGTGTGTTAGTGGAAGTTGTTAAAAGTTGAAACTTTATATTTTCTCTTTGAAAAGTTTTTTTTTCGTTTATTTAATTGGTTGTTTATATTTTTATTAAAAATTGCTTATTGTGGAGTTCAAAATTGATCTTTTATTCTAAGAGAGCATATTATACTAACCACCAAAAATAAATTGAAGAGTTATTGGAGATGGAGACACGAGAAAGGCGCGTGAAAGAAAGAATTGGGAGAAATCAATGTAAAATAATAATAATAATAATAATAATAATAATAATAATAATAAAAAATTATGAATAATGGGAGGAAGAAGGAGATCTGGTTTTAAAAGAGCATTAATTGATTTTTTTTATTATTAATATAGCACAATACCACGTGCCTCATGATAATTGGGCGGGTTCTCCAACTAGATGACATGGAGAACCCGTCCCTTGAGTAGGCTGCCTTCAGAAGGCTTATGAATATACCCGACCTGACCAGTATAAGATCAGTCCTGACCTGTTTAATAAATAAGGTAAATTCAATTTTTTTAAAAAAGTTTATTTAATTAAATAAGTCAAACTTAGACTCAAATTATGGTGAAAACTTTCAAATCTTAATAGACCGGCTCATATATTATTTATATGTATTATTTATTTATTAAATCTATTGGTAAGTTTGTTAATAAATTAAAAATCTAATAGTTTGTTTATAAATAAAAAACCAACACCTTATTTATAAATATAAATAGATGTTAATAGGCTTTCAGGTCTAGCCGACCTTTAAAGAGGTCAAGTCATGTCTATATTACAGGCCTGTAATCAGCTTGTAGGCTAGACTCAAGCCCTAATAATAGACTACAGGTCAGGTATGTTTAACCAAAAGTCTGACCTATTCCCACCCTTCGTCACGAGCTTATAAGACTTCTTTTTATAAGCTTTTGAGATTCTTCTACAAGCTGGAAGTGGAAAAAAATCTATCATTTATTATTAGAGAATATTCTAAATACTTTGAATGTTAGATTTCTTTTTTAAGATCCTTTGGAATATGATTATTTGGTGTGGGCTCATTCTTTAACGGGTAGTTATACAGCCAAATCTACATATGAGATGTTGGCGCTTCATGAAAATATGCAAATATCTTCATTCGGGCACTTGATGTGAAAATTGCTTGTGCTTCAACTTTTTTTTTTTATTTTATATTTTTTTATGGAAAGCAGCTTAGTAGAGGATCTTATGTAACATGGAGAGAGTTTGAAGAGAGTGCAAATAGGTATTTTCTACTTGTCATGAGCGGATACCAGCAGTCTTTTGAAACATTATTACCTGCTCTTTGGGATTGCCATCAAGATAATTTAGAGGTTTCTCAATGCTTTAAATTTGTGTATTGATTTTGCCACTCTTGATCCTTTATCTTAGTTCCTTAATAATCAAGAGTGAAGATAGTAGTTAAATGTGCAGCGACTTGGGATAATCAAGAGTGAAGATAGTAGTTAAATGTGCAGCGACTTGGGAGGGACGTGGCTTTTGATATGTATGTGTGGTGGATTTGAAAATTTAAGAATAAAGGATATTTGAAACCCCAAAATCTTATTATTATTTCGTTTGAGTTTTTTAGAAGGAAGTTGTGGAGATTGCGAGAGCTTGGGCTAATTCCAAGCTAAATCAGAATGCTCACGTTCGACCTTTTACAATTACCTTCTCGGTAGCGTGCTCCTGAAGGTTAAGGTTGGATAACTGTGAACTTAGATGAGAATGCTAATAAGGCTGTGTTTGGCGCCAGCAGCGTTTTTATTAGCATTTAGCGTTTTGGATAGCGTTTAGCATTTTCAACGACGTTTAGCGTTTTTAAAATAATGGATAGTGTTTAGCGTTTTAACTAGCGTTTTAATAAATATTGTTTGATAAATTAGCGTTTTAATTATCTAATAATGTTTAAATGACGTAAAATGACATGATATAAAAAAATAATTAATTTTAAATTTAAAATATGATTTTAGAATGAAATTAATTTTTTTTCAATAAATAACAAAAAAAAAATACATTTATAATAATCAATTTTTTTTCTCTGTCTTTATAAGAAATATATTTAATTTACTAAAACCAAAAATAAAATAATTAATTAAAAAGTAATTATCATAAAATAATTTGATAAAAAGAGAAATTAATTTGAAATTAGTATGGATAAGGATAATTTTGTAAAAGTAAATTTAAACTTTTTAATTCAAACTCTAAACGTTACTCTCAGCAACGTTTTGAAAACTCGGTGAAAAACTCTGAGTGAAAGATTATAAGCTGAAGACTAAATACAGATTTTTAATACTTTTAAAGTTTTGACTGATTCAAAACACTAAACTCTGTGAAAAACGCTAGTGCCAAATATAGCCTAAGAGATCCGAACGGATTGTTTATGGGGCATGTGCTAGAAAATAATGGTCGATAGTTAGTTGATTTTTCTTTTTCTTTCGGATTTGATAATGCAGTAGAAGCTGAATTCTGGGAGTTTGTAAATCATACAACTAGCTTGGAATCAATAGTGGAGAAAAGTTCAAATACATTGTGATTCTCAAGGTGTTTGAGATTAGAATATTCAAGTGATTAAAATTGATAGAGGGGTCAATTTAGTTGCTTATGGTTTGGCCAAGGGAGTTGTTGGTTGTCCAAGGGATATGCAGGTGTTTGCTTATCGTTGATACAATTTATATGAATGTCTTGGCAAATGTTGTACGTGTTCAGTGTTCAGTAGCTGCTGGTTGTTTATGTCTAATAGGTATTTGTGTCTAATAGATTTTATTGCTCTTAGATTATTTTTTTAAAAACAATAATGTCCGCAACAAGAGTATTATAATTAGTTCGAGAAGTTAAAAAAAATTCTAATTAAATATATTTATAATATAATATTTTATCGAAAGCTTATTATTATTATAATATTTGCATAAGAGTCCTAGCAAATAGTTTATTGATATTTTGTTCGAAGAAGATTAATAATCTTCACCACAGCCTCATTAAACTCATGATTCTCAATCTCCTTTATCCGCTGGCTCAATTCTTTAGCTTTCTTCCTCATTTCCTTCCCTTCTTCTTCAACCATCAGTCTTCTAATCCCATTCACCACATCTTCTCTTTGAAGTTTCTGATCATGTCTCTTCACATCCACACCTACACCCAACTCTACAGCCAATTTGGCATTGGCTGGCTGATCAATTTTGATAGGCAAAGCAATAATAGGCACACCATAATACATAGATTCAAGTGTAGAATTCCATCCACAATGACTTACAAACCCTCCAATATTTTTGTGTGATAAAATATCAACTTGAGGAGCCCAATCCACTATCAATACTCTTCTTTTAGTCCTCTGTATAAAATTATCAACATCAATCCCCTTACTCTCACAAGGAAACCTCCTTGCCCAAATAAAATTAACCCCACTTAACTCCAATCCTTTTTCCATCTCCTCCCTCTCTTCTTCACTAAAGAAATTTTCACTTCCTAACGACACAAATACAACTGAACACTCCTCCTTTTCGCTAAGCGAATTCATCACCTGAATGACTATCTTAACTCATTTAAAATATATAAATTTGAAATTGATTATGAAAATCATTCATGAGTAATGAAATCCAAATATATTTCTAGTCTATTCTAAATATATATTTATATTTAAAAAATTAATATATGAATATAAATTTAGAATAAAAAAAAATATATTTGAAATTTCATCACGGAATTATTATTTCGAGTCAGATAATAAGATAAAAAATAACCAAACTGACCTTTTGATGATTATCACAAGAAGGTAAAGGTCTCTGAACAACAGGACCAACAACCACAACACTCTCATGAAAATCACCTTCAATCTCCCTAGAAGACTTCACCAAAACCATTTTAGACGAATAAGCCGCAGCTTGACAAACCCTATCAACCATACTCATCCCATTCACAACATCCCCATCCATTCTACCTCTCACATCACCATCACCATCACACACTTCACTACCCCACAACACTCTTGCTGCATCACTTGGCACAAACAAAACATGATGAATATTAAGCTCTCCAGCAACTTCACCAGCCCAAGGCTGAAACAAATCAAAGATAAGCAAATGTGGGTTCAAATTTTTCAAGAGATCAAGCAAAGCTGGTTTGGATGAATCTAGAGTTGATAAGAGTGATTTGAAGAGATGGGGAGGGAGGTTTTTGGTGGAGTGATAGTGAGGTGGGAAATCTTCTTGATGGACTACTTGGAGGTCAATGAGTTCAATGTTGTTGTTGGATGAGAATGTGTAGAAGACATCATCATCGAATTGGTGGTTTCTTATGGGTTCTAAACAAATGGGAGTGGATAAGAAATAGATTTGGAATAGGTTTGTGTGTGAGAGTCTCTTTGCTAGTTCGAAGAAGGGTGATATGTGTCCATGGGCTAAGAATGGCATCATCACTACTTTCATTTTCTCCATTTCCATTTTCATTTTTTTTTTTTTGGTTTTATTTGTACCCAATTTTACTCTCTTTATATAGATGGTCAACTTGATTTGTTGATTGGATTATTTATTATTATAGTTTGAAGCTTATCTTTTACTATGAAGTTGAATAACTAAGAATATACTAGTATCTTTATTAACCTTTTTAATATGCTCTATTATATATATATATATATATGGATAAAATCAAATCTCTTTATATTAATATTATTTAAATATAATAATATTATTTGGATAGTTAATTTATTTATAATAAAATTTTATAAATATATAATAGATAGCTATGAAAAATATATATAATTCTCCTTGAAAATAAAATAATGATATTAAAAGTTAAAATAAAATTTAGAATTTGAAATTAATCTGTTTATAATAAAATTTAAAATATTAATTTGTGGGTTCAATATTGACCGGTGTGAATATATCTTAAATTGTGGGTTCAATATTAACAGGTGTGAAATTGTAGGTTCAATATTGACATGTGTGAATATATTTTTATTCGTGTATAAAATACTGAAAAGAAAAAAAAATTGTGTTTTTATTAAAATTTAAAAACTCCTTAATTTTGATAATTCAGAATAAATATATATTTATTATGAAATTAAAAGTCATTACAAATTTTTTTAAAAAAATTATTTAAAAATTCTAAATTTAAAATATGAAAACCCTAAATCTTATCAATTTATTTTCTTAACCGATCTTCGATTAAATATTATTGATATTGCTTTGCAATTGTTATCATTAATTTAAAAGATCTTTCCATGTGCACAATTACATTCAGGGGTATAAAATTATAAAAAAGATAAATTAATTACAATTCTCAATCAGTTTAATGGTTAATGAAATTGAGTGTAACTATTATTATTATTATTATTATTATTATTATTATTATTATTATTATTATTATTATTATATTTGTTCGTGTATAATTATTTTATGAGAACCTAATGGCTCGTAATTGAGAAGATTTCTATTTAACTATGAGAAGAACATAATTGTTTGGAATTGAGAAGATTCAATTATACTTTTAATTAGGAGAGAAAAATTAAAAAAAATATATAATAATTATACTATAATTACATAAAAATATAATAATTATACTATAATTACATTTATATTAGTTTAATTTTATTATTTATATCTAATTTTATATTTTTTATTATAATAATATTTATATATTTTAACATTTAATATAAATTATTTTTAAACTCAATTTTATAATGAGTTTATAATAATATCTAACCTCATACTAAAAATATATCACCCAAGTATGAAAAGCCCACATCTAAATGGGCTTTTTAGATCCAAATAAGACTTGGATTCTTACAAATTAAATCCAGTAAAATTATAATTTTCCAATTCATTGAATTCCAATAAATACTTATAAATCCCAAAATTCTATTCGCGAGATTTCTTAGGTATTGTAACAATTCTATAATTAGAAAACAGCAAAAGTAAAATTAAGCGATGGAAAATTATATTACTTAAACAGTGAAATTTATTTTCAAAAGTAGTATTTTGATCACCTTCAGTAAAAAATATATATAATTTTAATTTATTTAAATAAAATTTCGTTATATATTGTAGTGGTTCGGAACTACAGTTGATCCGGACTGACGAACCGGATGGTTCAGGGCTTGTTTGGGACCGATTCCAAGAGTCAAGGTATCCTGCAAAAGATATAACAAACGTCCGAGCGGACCTTGGGACACCGGTGTGGTGTCTGCCGTAGGCACTCCGACGCTCAAATAAGTTGGTACTGAGAGTAGATTAAGGACAAAATAAATGAGGGAAAGAATTGACTTCCTGTATTCAATGATTGCTCTCGGAAGTACGTCCTCGGAAGGATATTGGCAGACTCTTGAGTGAGCTCTGAGCTCAATTGACTGTGATCGAATGAGTGGTCTGAGTCACCCGATGTTCACCGGAAAGTAGTCGGAGACGATAGCAATTCGAGTGATGAATTGGGCAGAGTTTCAGTAAGCAATAGCGTGTCCCCTTTGTGAGATCCAAGCCTTCTATTTATAGAGGGGGCTGTCGCTTGATCCCTACGAGATCCCCGCGAAACGACCTCCGCGGGGTTCGGGATTTCCTCAACAGCTCGTTTACCCGATCGACGGGCCTCGGAAGAACTGGACCATCCCGGAATTACTGGGCCTGGGCCTCAGCATCAACAGGCCTGGGCCTGGGCCTTAGTTCCGAGCCGGGTCTGGATTTCCAGCCCACTACAGATTCCCCCATCCATCCGCACAGATGGTTCCGAGCGGATGGGTGAAGATGAAACAGTTGAAGAATCCACTAGTCCCTTCCAGCTGTCGATAGACGTCACGTCAGAAGAAACTCTTCATTCGGGGGGTGACACGTGTGGAAGCTGTGGAAGCTTCCCCGAGAAGCTTTACCTTTTCACCTACCCCCAAGTCTATAAATAGATCAGGGTTTCTTTACCTCCCCACTTTCACTCTCTCTGACTTCATCTCTCTAGAACCGTCGCAACCCCCGTTAACGAGCACTCGCCGGAGTTCGTCTCATTTCCTTCTTGCATTTTCAAGGTAAGCGCTTTACTATCCCTTTCTCATTTCGCTGATGTTTTCTGGTTGTTTAGTGTACGTTTACCCTCCGTGCTCGTCGAAGGAGACGAACGTACTCGGGACCTTATGTGACTGGATAGAGGGTTTAGAGATGACCTTTGGTCTTTTGAGAGCCGATAACACCCTTTCCGGCCTTTTCGGCTGTGTTCTGGTGGCTTTTGGACCTAAACTGAGTTTTCCGATTGACCAGAAAAGTTCTCTGACATGACTGTTGAACTTTCCGATTAGGTATGTCAAGGGAATCAACAGAGTCAGAGATCCGAAGGATAATGGGTGAGGATCCGTCCGGAGATAAAAGCAGTCCATCTACATCAGGGTCCGTGGGAGGATCCAATAGTGTAGATCTAAGTCCGAGAACTGTTGCAAAGTTCCGTTCTGAACTTCAAAGGGAAAGTTCCGCGCGGATGAGACCAGCCGGAATAATGGTGGAAGTGGTGGACGAGGTGACCGGTAGGAAGTCGTGTTTCCCTCGGGACGTTGGTCCCCAAGGGATCCAGAAAAAAGATTGTCCATCAATAATTCGTCCGGAGCATATCGGTGCCATAAGATAAGCTTATAACATTCCGGATGACGTCGAAATCCGTGCCCCCGAAGGTAATGAGAGGGTGGATTGGGTTGTAGACGGCTGGACTCCAATGTACACTATCTTGCTAAGTATGGGACTCAAATTCCCGATCGGAGGTATGTTTCGGAAGCTTTGTAAGCGGCTGAGGATAGCTCCGAGCCAAGTCAATCCTAATACCATGAGGCTTTTACGGTCATTTGAAGAGATGGCCGAGGAAAAGGGAATATATTGTGATATTCCTGACGTGTATTTTGCTTACTCCATCCAGAAGGTCAACGGCGATCCAGGCCGAGTAAACCTTCAATGTTACTCGGATCACATCCGGGTGTTCCTGAATCCTTCTTCATGTGATAAATGGTGGAAGGAGAGATATTTCTTTGTCTCCGGACATTGGAGGAAAGAGGCGGACGGAGATATCCCATTCTGGTAGACTCCCGAGCCATGTATGAATGCAACTGGGTGGCTCGGAAATTTAAAAGTGTTCATTCGTACATGAGCCGTTTATTGCTTCTAGAAGCTAATGTGTGTTTGTTTGTCTTTTGCAGTGGAACTAGGAAAGGCAACTGTCCGTGCGGGCTCACCAGTGAGGCTGTAATTGACAAGATCTTAAGGCTCGATCCGGAGATAAGAGATCTTCAATTTTTGGTTCCTATTCTTCCTGACCCTACAAAGAAAGGCCAGGGTCCAAAGATGGTTGGTCAAAATCCCCGAAGGAACAAGGAAAAAAAGGGTTCCAAGGCGGCCGCAGCCCTTCAATACTTGATGGGCCAAAAGCCGAAAGGTATTACGATCGGGGGTCCTTCCAGGACAAGGAAGGACAAGGGAGAGGAAAATGAGAGGGCTGCACCAATGTCGGCTCGGAAGCCGAATAAGGATAAGGGGATTGCTTCGGCACGTCGTCGGGAAGAGGATGACGCTGATCACCCTTCCTCCAAGAAACGTAGGGGTTCCTTTCCCGACATCCAGATCATTGAGAAAGAATCTGGGTCCGGGACTCGGACTCTGACTGTGCCTGCGGGCACTTCATTTTTTAAGGAGCCACAGGCGGCTCTTGAAGCCTTAAAGGGAATGGTTTTGGAGGAGGACCAGAAATTCCTTTACGAGAGGCGGAATCATCTCGTTGACGAACTTCTTTTTGCGAGCCACAAGGTAATTCTCATACTTGGTTCAAGTATCTTCTTTTTATTCCGTTCGGAATTATATCTTCTTTCAGTCTTTCAGCTGGTTCAAATAGGTCATGCCTTTGACCAAGAGTGGGACAGGCATGTCTCCATCGTGAAGAAGGCCCGTGCTAACAGGGACTCTTCAAAGAAGGACGGAGAGGATGTCCAGATGAAACTCGATGCCGCGATTTCCGAGCTGGGAAATTGCGACTGATAGCTCAGGATAAAGAGAAGGAGCTTGCGACTGAGAGGGAAAAGAACAAGAAGGCCCTGGAGGAGGCTTCCGTGTTGAAGGGAACATTCGAATCCCTGACTTCTCGGATGTCTGAGATGGAGGTCAGTCTTTCCGAGGCTGTTGAGAGGGTCAGGCAGGTTGAAGCCAAGGTAGAAGTTGAGGCAAAGGGTAGGGTATACCAGAAATTTCTTGATGGTACCTTATCCAAGAGCGTGGCGGAAAGGAGGTTCGGCTACTAGCTTCAACTGGCCGAGGCGACGGGAGCCCAGATTCCGAGCTCAGCCGAGGATAGCGACTCGATAAAAGATGAGGACGCCGAGGTTCATGGTGAGGAGGAAGCTGGAGAAGAAGAGAAGAAAGATGGGGAGGATGCTTCCGAGGCCGAGAAGGGGGCTGGGGGTGAAGTCTCTACAGCGGTCGAGGTGGAACCGCTCTCCGTCGTTCATCCTTCCTCGGAAGCTGCCGCTGTTGATCCCGATGTCGAGGCGGATTTAGTCCTTGATGACTTGGCCGTTTAGGCTTTTTGTTCTTCTCCCTTTTTGTACTTCTCTCTTTTAATTTAATGAAATTTACGTTTTCCGTTCCGATTGTCTTTTTTTATGAATATTGCTAAGTATTGAAACGGAATACAGAACATTCAGACACTAATTAACGAATTTTTGCATTAAAGAGTAAGCAACGCCTTAATAAAATATCGGTTCCGAGTCGATGCTCGGCTTATATATTGATAGAATCGGGATTGCCTTTTCGGATACAATAATTTTGGTCTTTTCAGACGTTAATTAACAATTGTCCTGTCGGACTTTTTAATTTCATTGTCCTTTTGGATTTGTGTACACAACATGACAAATGATCAACTTTTACAAGTGTTGATTCGGAAAAGCGCTATGTGGGGTCTTATTTTGTGCCCGAGCGGAATCTTCTAGACGATTATTCTTCTGAGCTCAGTTCTTTGTTTGATTCTTTATCTTGAGAATTTTTCCATGCTCTTGTTTGATGCGTCAGTGCGGACACCTCGCAAAAAATGAATTTTTTTTGGGTTAGAGCATGATTCGGAACCTTTGTAATATGGGCTTTCATGCCTCGGACTCTGGACTTAGCTTGATTAGTTATTCACTTTCCAGGATGTATGGGCTTTCATGCCTCGGACTCTGGACTGCAAAGCGATAAAAGGGTTAGGATGGTCCTCAGCTTATTAAGGACCCTCCGATGCTTAAGTTAGTAATTGATTCTGAAGGTAAATCAAAATTGAAAAACATTGAATGTAAAGAATTTATGGTTTGAGGTCGAAACCTGGTCCCCGGAGGTCATGGGGTTATGCTCGTTTAGAACTGGAATTTCTTCAAGTGAGCCGCATTCCATGTGTTTCGGACTGCTTTGCCGGCTTCATCCTGAAGTTGGTATGCTCCTTTGCCTATTATTTCTGTAATTTGGAACGGACCTTCCCAGGACTCGTCCTATTTGTTTGCAGCGAAGTTTTTTGAGTACCCAATCCCCCACGGAAAAGATTCTTACTCGGACTGATTTATTGTAAGCTTTTTCGATGGTCCTTTTGTATTTTTCCATTTTAACCTCGGAATCTTCTCGCAATTCGTCGATTGTGGCGAGGTCGAAGTCTAATATTACCTGGTTTTGATCATGGTGCAGGTACTGTTCGAATCCTACGTCGGAGGGAAGCACAGCCTCGACTCCGAAAACTAGAGAGAAGGGGGTCTGTCCGGTCGGAACTCTGGGAGTTGTTCTGTAAGACCATAAGACGCCGGGTAATTCCTGAATCCATGCACCCTTGTGCTTCCCCAGTCTTTTCTTGAGGATGGCCATGAGGGTTTTATTTGTTGCCTCGGCCTGAACATTCGCTTTCGGATATCTGGGGGT
Organism: Cardiospermum halicacabum; assembly: GCA_031304145.1. Taxonomy (NCBI): domain Eukaryota; kingdom Viridiplantae; phylum Streptophyta; class Magnoliopsida; order Sapindales; family Sapindaceae; genus Cardiospermum; species Cardiospermum halicacabum. Next base: position 20,669,849 of record CM062397.1, read on the forward strand.
AGAGAAGTTCAGTTTGATATTCCAAGCGATGCAGAAGTCCTTAAATACCTTGGATATGAACTGGGAGCCGTTATCAGTGACTATTTCGTTCGGAACTCCAAATCGGCAGAGAATGTGTTTCCACACGAAGTTCCTGACGGCCAAATCTGTGACGTTGGTGAATGCTTCGGCTTCTACCCACTTGGTATAGTAATCGGTGACAAGGAGGATAAACCTTTCACCTTTCCCATAGGCAGGTGGGAGTGGTCCACTATATCCATTCCCCATTTGGAGAAGGGTCATGGGGATGAGATTCCGTGTAGAAGTTCAGCCGGTGCGTGAATGTAATTTCCATATCTTTGGCAACTTTCACATCTTTTGGCTAACTCTTTTGCGTCTGATTTCATGGTTTGCCAATAATACCCAGCTCGGAAGCATCTGAACGCTAGGCTTCTTCCCCCGGAATGGTTTCCAGCTTAACCATTGTGAAGTTCTTGTAAAACTCTTTTCGCGTTTTCTCATTTAGGCATAGCTGATAAGGGTCGCTGAGAGATCTTCTGTAGAGTACCCCTTCGATTACTGCGAATCTGGCTGCGGATGTACGTAACTTCCGAGCTGAAGCTCTGTCTTAAGGCAATGTACCAGATTGGATATACTCGAGAATTGGTTTGATCCAATTTTCTTGCGGGTCACTGACCGGGAGGACTTCAAGTGGCTCTGCCTTGATGGAGGATTTTTCAATGTGTCAGTGCAGAACGCACCTGGTGCCTGGATCCTTGACTGCTGAACCGTAAAAGGCAAGAGCATCTGCACGGCTGTTTTCCCCCCTTGGAATTTGTTCAAACGATATTGTCAAAAATGATTGTTGGATGGTTTGGACTAATTCAAGGTAGGTCCTCATTCTGTCATCTTTTCTTTGATAGGTTCCGGTGACCTGACTTACGACTAGTTGAGAGTCGCATTTGACTAGCAGATTCTTGATGTGCAGGCTTTGGGCTAGCTTTAAACCGGCGATCAACGCTTCATACTCTGCTTCGTTGTTGGTGACTGGGAAATCGCAGTGCAAGGAATGTTCTAATAGTTGTTCGTTCGGATTTATCAACACAATCCCCACATCGCCTCCTTGTGAGTTGCTGGCTCTATCAACTTCTAGAATCCATGTCTCGGATTTTTCTTCCGTAGTGTTGACACTCTGAGGAGGGACTGCGAAGTCCGCCACGAAATCGGCTAATGCTTGTGATTTTATTGCCGTACGAGGTTTGTAATGGATGTCAAATTGACTTAATTCCACAGCCCATTTCATCATCTGCCTAGAAACTTCAGGTTATTTAAGATCGCCCTGATTGGGTAGGATGAAATGACAGTTATAGGATGGGCTTGAAAATAGGGTCTCAACTTCCGAGAGGCTGATACCAAGGCCAGAGCGAGTTTTTCCATACTACTGTACCTTGTTTCTGCATTCGAAAGAGACTTACTGGTGTAGTAGATTGGTTGTTGAGTTTTTCCTTCCTCTCGGACCAAGACGGCGCTGACTGCAACTTCGAAAACTGCCAGATAGATATACAACATTTTCCCGGATTTTGGTTTAGCCAAAACCGATGCCTTTGCAAGGTGGAGTTGAACTTTTCGCAGGGCTTCTTCGCATGATCTCGACCAATCGAAGTTCGTGCCCTTCTGAAGTAGGTGGAAAAGGGGTTTGAGGTATTCGGAAGACCTTGGAAGAAATCGATTGAGAACTGCGATTCTTTCGGTCAGACGTTGGATGTCTTTCTTGCTTTCTGGAATCGGAATTTTTACAACTCCTTCCAATTGGCTCGGATTTGCTTCTATCCCTCTTTTCGTTACCATAAATCCAAGGAATTAGCCGGAACCAACCCCAAATGAACACTTCGCCTGGTTCAACTTCATGTTGTATTGTCTCAAGATTTGGAAGGCTTCTTGTAGGTGTTCGATATGTTGTTCGACTTTTAATGATTTTACGAGCATATCGTCCACATACATTTCCATGGTCTTTCCAATTTGTTTGGAGAACATTCGGTTGACCAGACGTTGATATGTTGCTCCAGCATTCTTCAATCCGAACGGCATCACGTTGTAACAATAAGTTCCTCTTTCGGTTATGAATGCTATTTTCTCTTGATCTGCTGGGTCCATCTTGATTTGATTGTACCCCGAGAAGGCGTCCATGAAGCTTAAGAGTTCATGTCCCGCAGTTGCATCCACCATTGTATCAATATGAGGGAGAGGGAACAAGTCTTTCGGACATGACTTATTTAGGTCAGAATAGTCTACACATACCCGCCACTTGCCATTTTTCTTCTTGACGACGACGACGTTGGCTAACCAGTCTGGGTATTTCACCTCTCAGACCATACCATTCCTCAAAAGGTTTTGCACCTCCTCGTTGACGATTTGGTTCCTTTCCGAGGCGAATTTCCTCCTTTTTTGATTGATGGGCTTAGCCTTAGGATCGACTCCCAATTTGTGGGCGATAATGCCTATGTCGATACCTGTCATGTCCGCGTGGGACCAAGCAAAGCAGTCGAGGTTAGCCGAAATCAGAGTTAGGAGTTTACTTCTAAGTTCCGGTCCGAGGGCTGAGCCGATCTGGATCTTCCTGTCGGAATGTTCCGGATCGATTTGGATCTCCTCTAAGGGTTCTGGCACCGGAACTTCCATTCGGCCGTACGTGGGAGCTCCGTTCTGTAATTGCTATGTTGTTGGAGCTTTCTTGAAGCTGGTATGGTAGCATTCCCTTGACGCTTTCTGATCTCCTTTGATTTCCTTGATTCCCCATTTGGTGGGGAATCAAAAAGTCTGGTGATAGCTTGAGGGGACAGCTTTCATCTCGTGGATCCAAGGTCTCCCCATAATTAAATTGTAAGATGATTGCGCATCTACTAGGAGAAACCTGGTCACGAGATTAAGGTCACCTGCAAAAACAGGCAAAACAACCTCACCTATAGTTTGCTTCGATTCTCCACTGAATCCGGTGAGTGTAGTCGTGCTTCGGATGATGAGTGACTCATCCAGATGCATTTCCTTGAGAGCCAGAAGGAACATGATATTCGCTGAGCTTCCGTTGTCAACAAGGACCCTCTTCAACTTGCAGTTGGCTATTTGCAGAGTTATGACTAACGCATCGTGGTGCGGGTCTGCAAGTCCCTTCATGTCTTGGTCAGAGAATGACAGTTCGTATGTAAGAGGGGTTTTACCTGGCCGGACGGAAGCTTCGTTGATGCTGACTAGCTCTCGGGCATGTCTCTTCGCGGAACTTTGGGTTATTCCGCTCACCACTGAGCCACCATGAATAACCCCAATTATCCGTTCGATTTCGGGAGCTTCGTCAGGCATTTCAATCACTTTAGACTCGTGACGTTTCTCCTCGGACTTTTCAAGCGTTTGCTTTCCCTTCTCGGACAAAAACTCACGCAGGCGTCCTTTCTTCAGTAGGGAAGCTACTTCAAACCGTAATGCCACACAGTCCTCTGTTCTATGGTCGTGGTCGTTATGAAATTGACAAAATTTTTTTTATCTCTTTGGTGTGCGGGAGTCCGCATTTGCTCTGGCCAAGTAACAGAGGACCCCATGTCTTTCATTACGGCGACTAGGGCTTTAGGCTCTATGGTTAGATCATAGGCCGGCACCGGTCGCTTTAGTTTGCTTTCGCCGTTCCTATTTGAAGTTCTGGATGGACCTGAGTTGGGGCGAGGGTCATGCCTTTTGTATGGCTCAAACCTCCCTCTGTGAGGTTTGTTGTTGCACTGCTCGGACTTACCATTCACTCGGCTTTTAGCCATGGCTGCCCTCGCAGGATCCTCTTCCAGCTTGATTTGCCCAGTCGCGATTGCAAGGGATTCCTCCAGAGTTCGAGGTTCGCATTCTGTGAGCTGCTCGTACAGACGAGAGAATGGGGGTAGACCCTTCCGGAATGCCGTCGCAACGGTCGATTCCACCACGTCTGGGATCTTGATGTATTCGCTGGTGAAGCGAGAAACATACTCCCGGAGGCTTTCACCTTCTTTCTTGGCCACGGAAAATAAGTGATCCGTGGTTAACCTGAAACGCCTGCGGCTAGAAAACTTGACAACAAAGTCATCCACAAGTTGAGAAAACGAATTAATAGAGTTGTTCGGAAGATTAAGGAACCAGGTTAGGGCTGGACTGCCCAAACTACTACCAAACGTCTTGCAGGTTATGGCTTCACGAGTGTCACTCGGAAGGTTCACCATGGACATTTCCTGGCGGTACTCGGCCACATGCTCTGCCGGATCCGAATCCCCTCGAAATTTGTGGAAGGTTGGGAGGATACTCCTCTTCGGCATTTCTACCGTAGCGATCCTATCCACGAATGGAGAGAGGATATGAGTGTCCGCAGTAGAGCGCTCAAATGGTGCCGGAATACCAGGAATAGTCCTGATGACGGCTTGAAAGTTTGCAGCTTCTTTCGCCATGCCTCTTTTGATCTCCTGGATCTCTGAGAGAAGGAGCCTATTGGCTTCAAGATTGACGGCATTGTCGCCGTTTGCGTTTGGGGTAGTGCCATTATTGCACATATTGTTCATTCGCTGCGTGAGCTCCTGGTTCGCTGCCTTGGTCCTGGCATTCTCTTCTTCTAACTGGCGCATGCGTTCCATCATTGTTTGAATTTGTTGCTCAACAGTCGCATCGTTAGCCATGATAAGAGTAACGAATTTTGAAACAACAGAAAGTAAAAGATGCTAGTTTTGCAGAAAACTTATCGTCGGCCCCACGGTGGGCGCCAAACTGTAGTGGTTCGGAACTACAGTTGATCCGGACTGACGGACCGGATGGTTCAGGGCTTGTTTGGGACCGATTCCAAGAGTCAAGGTATCCTGCAAAAGATATCCGAGCGGACCTTGAGACACCGGTGTGGTGTCGGCCGTAGGCACTCCGACGCTCAAATCAGTTCGGTACTGAGAGTAGATTAAGGACAAAATAAATGAGGGAAAGAATTGATTACCTGTATTCAATGATTGCTCTCGGAAGTACGTCCTCGGAAGGATATTGGCAGACCCTTGAGTGAGCTCTGAGCTCAATTGACTGTGATCGAATGAGTGGTCTGAGTCACCTGATGTTCACCGGAAAGTAGTCGGAGATGATAGCAATTCGAGTGATGAATTGGGCAGAGTTTCAGTAAGCAATAGCGTGTCCCCTTTGTGAGATCCAAACCTTCTATTTATAGAGGGGGCTGTCGCTTGATCCCTACGAAATCCCCGAGGAACGACCTCTGCGGGGTTCGGAATTTCCCCAACAGCTCGCTTACCCGGTCGACGGGCCTCAGAAGAACTGGACCATCCCGAAATTACTGGGCCTAGGCCTCAGCATCGACAGGTCTGGACCTGGGCCTTGGTTCCGAGCTGGGTCTGGATTTCCAGCCCTCTACATATATATATATATATAGTTATATCTGAAGTAGGCCTGGCCAATAATTAGAGTCAAACGTGTGAAAATTGGGGTAAACGATATGACTAGCCAAAATATTTTTAATTCAGCTTGGTCTATGCTAAAATAGAAAGTGTTAAATGTGGTTGTGATATTAAGTGGACAATATAATATGAGTTTCAGATTGCGTCTCATTCTAATATATTAATGTTTTAATAAAAAATTTAAAAAAATTAATTATTACAACAAAGTTTATGTTAAAATTTAGATTTAGAAAGATTTTTTTTATATTTTTTATTAAAATGTACTAGAATAATTGTGGCGATGGAAAAAATTTTTAGATCTAAATTATTTTTTAATATATATTATTCAGCTCAATATTATAATTATTTATAAAATCGGGTCGGATTACGAGTCAGAATATTGATCCTACCAAAACTGCATTATATAGGATTCCTTAATATTAAGGTCATTCTGACCAATAAAAAAATGGATTAGATTCCAAAATTTAAGGGTCGAGTCAGGCAGGTTTTCAATCCTGTCAAATTAATTGGTTACCATTTTATATTTTTTATTTTTGTAGTTAATTAATTAATTTTCACTAAATGAATATATTTAACTATATAAAAGGTTTTAAAATGCGTTAGATGATGTTAGGCAGTCATCCTACATCTGTGAAAGCCTAGACAATTTAAGATGTTCTACTTCAAGTGGTGAAAAATTATGTATCATCTGTGTTATAAAAAGTTATTATATGATTAAATATCATCTATATAAAATAAATGAAAAATGTCTTTATTTATTATACTTAAATATTTTATTGATAAAAAAATTAAATTAAATTTCTTTTTAAAAGAGTTAGGCCGTATATGACTGTCTTGACATTGCTGCTTTGATCGTTTAGACGCAGTTTAGACGGTTGAATACTTAAAATTACCGTGGAATTCTTTCTTTTTCGAAGTTTATAATTTGTACAGTGTATAGACGATGTTTAGGAACGATTATTAAAATATTGGTTCTTCCACATGAGTCATCACTATTCTATATTTCAAACTACTTATAATTAGAAAAATACCAATACTATAAATAAGTACTGATATCAAAGTTATATTCGACGTCACAGATTAAAGTTAGTGGTTGAAATAGTAATTTGAATAGTTATAGCAGTTTGAACTAACAGTTATAACAATAGTCAAAATAGCGGTTTTAAATAACCGTATGTTGGTAGTTATAACTATTAAAAATAGCATTAAATATAAAATTATAAAATATATATATATTTATATAATTACTTGATTTCTATTTATTAGTATAAAATAAAAAATTATTTTGATAATTTAAAATAGCAATTTGATGGAAAATTAATTTAGACAATATTTATTAAATCACTATTTAAATGGTCAAATAGTACTTTGAAATATTATTATTGGAATATTAGGACACGTTACGTAATGTAACTATCCAACTAAAAATAATACTTGGGCAGTCTAGAACCATCACGTGTGCAAAGTTAAAATAAAGTAGTAATACAATATTCATTAAAACGTGTGTAAAGTTACCAGCACAGCCTAATGACGATGCAATCCACATGTGCATGCAGCTGTTTGCTACTGTGACGAAGATGATGAGGTTGCATTGGCCGGCTCTATTACCATCCAAGGACAAACATATGATATGATTCATCCATGCCTGTTGGCTTATGATTAGGGATGACAAAAATAACCGAATATTAAGAACCTATCTATTATGATTCATCCAGATATATTTAAATTTTCAAAATAATGGATAGGACATGGATATATCCAAGTTTCAGAATTTTATTAAATCCTCAAACTCTATTAAATAAGAGAGAATGCAACAATTAAATTGTAAGAGAATGTGAAAAAAATCTCGACTACTGTGTAGTAATAAATGATTGTATTTAATAATTTTTAGAAAAAAGTTTAATGAATGTTTGTCTTTTTTTCTTTTTTATTTTGAACTTTTTATAAATTTCTATAAACTTATAATCTAAGATAAAATATTTTTATATAGTTACTAGGTTTATAAGTAATTAAAATAGTAATTATAATAATATTAAAATTTTATTCATGTAATAGTTATATAATAAAATAATAACAAAAGGAAAAAAATTAATCCATTAAATTAAATTAATTATTTTATATTAATTAAATTAAAATATACTTTGGATTCATCTTAATTTGAATAAAATTATAATTTATTTGAATTTAATTAATTTGATTTTTATTTGAAATCATCTCAAATTCAAATTTTCTTTTATTTAATTGAATTTTTTTTTTCATAAAAACAAAATTAAATCATGCTAAGTTGATTTTGTAGATTATTTTAATTCAAATAGTTTGTACTATATTATTTGACATTCATATTTACTTTGATTAGATTTATCATATAATATCAAAATCTTTTTTTTATTCAATTAGATTTAATTTAAGCTTTTTTCTTCTTAACCTATATCAATTACATTTTTTTTATTTTTTAATTTCATTTACAACAATTATTTTATATTTTTTCATATAATATAATTGTTATGATGTATTTAAAATTAAAAATCATTTAAAGTTATATTTTAAAAATAAAAAGAAATCTAAGGAAAAAGAAAAAGGAAATTAAATTAAATGAAATAGATAAATTAATTGATCAATAAATTTAAAGTTGAAAAATATGATGTGTGGATTTTTGTGTAGGTTTTAAATTATGATTTTACCAAATATATATAGTTGAAGCATGAATATTTGCGATACATAATACTTCACGCATGAATAAGTGTGATGTTCTAATAAGGATATTATAGAGTTCATGCATGAATATTTGTGATGTTTTAATAAAGATATTATAAAAATTTTGTATGAATATTTTTAGAACCCTAAATTTTGAGGATAGGACATTATCTAATTTTAAAGTCACGGATAATGAATAACCTTAATTTTTATTTAAGAATATATAAAGAATATGGATATAATTAGGATATTATCCTTAATGTTGCCATCTTTACTTATGATTCATCCGAGGGCGACTTTCATTTATTTTTAAACAATAAATTGAAAAAGTGTATATATTTTATATTTGAAATTCAAGTAGACTTATATGTACGAATATGGTTAGATGCGAAGCACTTGACCTACATCTTCTTGAAAGGTCGACGGACCATGGCGGTTTCTAATCTGGGCTTAGAGCGGTGATGTTTACGTGGTCTTTTGTTTATTTGACACGTAGACTGTTCAGTTTGTGTTTGTACTTGGACATGTTTTGTTGTGATGTCATGAAATGGCAAATTTGACCTAGACTTGTATTAAGAAAATCAATGTCACCAAACCATTAAATAAACACTTACAAAATTTACTTGATTTTTCACATGGTTTAAACTTTAATTCAGAAGTGTACTCCATTATAATTTAATCAATTTGTTCTATCCATCCTCATTAGTTGTAAAACTAGTGAAAATGAAAGAATAGAGATTTGTATGTAATCTGATAATTTTATTATATGAGTATGAGTATTTATATACAATCTAGCTAATCTATTTTGTCCATTGATCATAAATTGTTATGATCCAATGGTTCCAATTGTAACAGAAAGCTGTCAATTGCTGACAGCTTTTATACAACTAATATTTCTGTTACTTGAGAGCTGATTAGGTATGCCGCAGGTGCAGACGAATGCTTCCAGAATTCTGACGAAGATTGTAGTTGGACTGGGCTGGTACAGAGGTCTGATGGACTTGGACTTGAGCAGCTGAAGTAGTCTTTTGAGTTGGCCCATCCTTTGGCCCATCATCACAGGAACAATCATGGTCTCTAACATTCCCTGTCAAGCGAAAGTGTGGATGAACAGAAACATGAAGCTTGGAGAGCAATGTCGATAATCTGGCTGCCGTGAGTGGTTTTGTAAGTAAGTCCGCTAACTGATCTTCTGTACTTATATATCGTACATCCAACTGTTTACTTGCTATTTTATCTCGTATGAAATGTACATCGATTTCGATGTGTTTCGTTCGTGCATGAAATACTGGGTTTTGAGCAAGTGATCGAGCCCCATTATTGTCACACCAGAGAATAGGTGTATGGTGAGGATTGAATCCCAATTCTTTGAGTAGTGAATGTAGCCATAGTACTTCTGTAGATATTTGAGCTAGGGCTCTATACTCAGCTTCGGTACTGGAGCGGGACACTGTGGTTTGTTTCTTTGAACTCCAGAATATGAGATTGCCCCCTAGGAGGACACACCCACCAGTTGTGGACTTCCTATCATCTGGATTCCCAGCCCAATCAGAGTCACTATAAGCATGTAGTGATAGCGGTTGTAATGAGGGACGAAAATGTAGAGCAAACCCAGTTGTCCCTTTGAGATAACGAAGAACTCGCTTGCAAGCAACCCAATGTGTGTCTAATGGTTTGGACAGATATTGACTTAAGCGATTGACAGTGAAGCTAATATCAGGTCTTGTGTGACACAGGTACTGAAGAGCGCCAATAATGCTGTGATATAAGGAAGGATTGATGAATGGTGAGAGCTTCATGCTAAGTGCAAGAGGAGTAGGACATGGTGTGCAATTTGACATTTTGGCTCGAGCAAGTAGATCAAGAGTATATTGTCGTTGTGAGAGGTACAATCCTGTCTGGTCTCTATATGCTTCAAAACCAAGAAAATGGTGAATACTGCCTAAGGATTTGAGAGCAAATTTACCGTTGAGCTGTTGAATGATTGCACTAATTGCTATAGATGAGTTCCCTGTTACTAATATGTCATCAACATAGATTAGCAATAACAGGAATGAGCCATTGTCACGCTTGTAGAATAAGGAAGTATCAGACTTAGAATTCAGGAATCCCCATTGAAGTAGTGCTGACCGAAGAGTGTTATACCAGGCCCTTGGTGCCTGTTTGAGACCATAGAGAGCTTTGTCGAGTTTACAGACATAAGTAGGCTGCTTAGGATCTGTAAAACCAACTGGTTGATTGATGTAGATATCTTCATGTAGAGAGCCATTTAAGAAGGCATTGTTCACATCTAGTTGTTGTATGTCCCAACTGTTTGATATTGCAATAGACAAAACAACTTTGATGGTTGAAGATTTGACTACAGGACTGTAAGTTTCTGTAAAATCAAGTCCTGGAGTTTGATGGAATCCCTTTGCGACAAAGCGAGCCTTGTACTTTTCAATGGCTCCATTGGGTTTATATTTAATTCGAAACACCCATTTAGTACCTAACAACTTCATAGAAGAATTGTAAGGAACCAAATGCCAAGTATTGTTTCGTTTAAGGGCTTGAAATTCATCATCCATAGCTTGTCGCCAGAGAGGGTCATTGAGAGCATCAGTAGTAGTCGGTGGTTCTATTTTATGGTTTGATGAGAGTGTGGTGGTATAAGTTTTGGGTTTAAAAATTCCACTTTTGGAGCGGGTTTGCATAGGGTGAGCATTTGTGACAATGGGTAGTGTGTTTGGTCTTGCTGCAGAAGATAAAGTAATGTTGTTTGGTGATGATAAAGGAGATGAGGAAATATTATTAGTAGAAGAATTTACCTGACTTGTTGTGGTTGAAGGAGCTTGTTGCAGGGAAGATTCCATTTGTTGGGGCTGAGCAGGAATAGCCTGTAAAGCGTTTGTTAAGATTGAAATCGGGAGACTGGGAGATACTGTGTGAGGTTTTGTCAGTTTAGAGAATAAGATTGGAAATGGAAAGTCTCGTTCATTGAATGTCACGTGTCTGGAGATATAGATGTGTCCTGTAGGATGAAGACACCTGTAGCCTTTGTGAAAAGGGCTATATCCAAGAAATACACACTTGCTAGTGTGAAAGCCAAATTTGTGTTTATTATAGAATCTTAAGAATGGGAAACAAGCACATCAAAATATCCTCAAATGATCATAAGTTGGCTTTGTGTGAAAAAGTTTTTGAAAAGGTGATGATTGGTGAAGGGTAGGGGTCGGCAAGTTATTGATGAGATAGGTTGCTGTTTGGAATGCTTCTAGCCAATATGAGAGGGGAATTTTAGCATGAGAAAGTAAGGTTAAACCGGTTTCTGTGACATGTCGATGCTTTCTCTCTGGAATTCCATTTTGTTGATGGGTGTAAGGACAACTAAATCGTGGTTGTATGCCATGCTTAGCAAGAAATGGTAATAAAGATGTAAATTCCCCACCCATATCACAGTGTAAGGCTTTTAGTTTCTGGTTTAGTTGGAGTTCAACAAAGGTTTTGAATTTATCGAATATGGCCAATGTTTCTGATTTGTATTTGAGTGGGTATAACCATGTAAATCTTGAGAATCCATCTACAAATATTATGTAATATCTGTGACCTTCGGTAGAGGGATAAGGGCTAGGTCCCCAAATATCTGTGTAAATCACTTCTAAGGGTTTAGTGGCAGTTATAGCATGTGTTGTGAATGGCAATTTATGTTGTTTTCCACATTGACACGATTCACAAAATTCCAGAGATTTAGATGGAAATGTGTGATTCATTGAATGTAAAACGTGTTTCAATACAGTGGCATTGGGATGCCCAAGTCGAGCGTGCCACATATTTGCATTTAATTCAGAGAGAAAAGCAAAATATTCTTTAAGGTTAGGTAGATAACTGGTAGTGGTTGAGTGAGGAGATGGTGAGGCTTTAAGGCTGTACAGGTCATTCTTGAGCAGTCCCTTCTGCAGAATCTTCCCTGTAAGTTTGTCCTTAAAAAGACAACAAGAATTAGTAAACTCCACAATAATATTATTATCCTTGGTTAATTGAGAAATGCTTAGCAAATTCTTGCTGATTTGAGGAACATGAAGAATGTTATTTAGTTTGATAGATGTATTAAAATAAGATGGTAAGGCAGAGGAACCAACATGAGAGATAGAAAGTCGATTACCATTGCCAACTGTTAATTGATCCCTGCCTGTGTAGGTATTTTGAAGGGTGAGGTTTGAAAGATCAGCAGTAACGTGGTTGGTAGCACCACTGTCGACGAGCCAATTTGGTTCAGATGATGATCCAGGAGAGGGATGTTGTGTTGTTTGATGAGCGAAGTAAGCTTGCTGAGATGGGTTAGAACTTTGTTGTTGTTGCTGATCATAAACAGGTCTGTTTCCCTGCCAAGAGATATCAAATCGCTTATGGCATTTCAAGGCCTCATGACCTTGTTTGTTACAGAGTTGACAATAGAGACGATTATTTCTGCCCCCTCGTCCACGGCTACCTCGTCCACGATATGGACCACGACCACCAGTAGGTGCCCTGTTAGTATGCTGAGAGTAATTCATAACATTAGCAGAAGCATTAGGAAGCGAGATCTGAGAAAGAGCATGCTGTTGCTGTAGTCTGGTTTCATGCATCATTAGAGTGTATAAAACATCTTGTAATGAGGAAATACCAAGTGAACCAGTTAATAGAACCACAACAGAATCATACTCACTACCTAAACCACTTAGAGCACTGAGAATAAGCTCTTGTTCTGTAACAGCATGACCAGCAACCTTTAAAGAGTCTCCAATGAATTTCACCTGTTGAATGTAATCTGCGATAGATGATGCACCCTTCTGCAGAGAGGATAACTTTTGCTTAAGCTGCAAGACTTTGACAAGAGAAGTCTGCGCATATAGTTGTACTAGTATCTGCCATAGCTCTTTGGATGAACTAGCATGATTCACCTGCCCAATAACAGAGTCACCGATTGTGGTGAGTAACCAGCATAAAAGAAGCTGATCAATGCGAGTCCATGCTTTGTAAGCTGGATTAGGGGCGGGAATAGATGTTGAAGAACCATCAGAAGCGGGTGTGAGTAAAACAACTGGAGGTGGAATGTAATCAGAAGAGATGTAATTCTCTAAGTCCAGTGCGCGAATGGCAGCTAGAATTTGAGGTCTCCAATTTAGATAATTATGCTGATCTAGTTTTAATGGTAGGTTGAAATTCAGGGTCTTGGCAAGCGCAGAGAATTCAAGAGGAGTGGAGGAGGAGGTGATGTTGCTTGTATCAGATGTGGAAGAAGCCATAACGTTTGGTCTATGATCGCTTAGGCTCTGATACCATGTAAAACTAGTGAAAATGAAAGAATAGAGATTTGTATGTAATCTGATAATTTTATTATACGAGTATGAGTATTTATATACAATCTAGCTAATCTATTTTGTCCATTGATCATAAATTGTTATGATCCAATGGTTCCAATTGTAACAGAAAGCTGTCAATTGCTGACAGCTTTTATATAACTAATATTTCTGTTACTTGAGAGCTGATTAGGTGTGCCGCAGGTGCAGACGAATGCTTCCAGAATTCTGACGAAGATTGTAGTTGGACTGGGCTGGTACAGAGGTCTGATGGACTTGGACTTGAGCAGCTGAAGCAGTCTTTTGAGTTGGCCCATCCTTTGGCCCATCATTACAGGAACAATCATGGTCTCCAACAATAGTGACGCGATTCATCAAACAACATTAACTTGTTTTTCATATATGGTCTGTTTTGATCTGTTTAGTGAATGATCGCCTGACTAACTTATCATATTCAACCTTTAGTAACATCAAAGGTCAAGCCAATGTTAACAACAATGAAATGAAACCAACACGTTTCAAGAGACAACCATAGAAGTAGAGGAAGTTTGTTAACTAGAAGATGACATGAGACACAACTCTTGTCTTTGTCTTCTTAGAAATCCATACACCTCTCATAGTACATGCATGCATTAGTTTGCTTACAAGTAATATATATGTAGAAGAAGTTAAATGAGCTTGCGTGTGAAGAAATCACGAATTTAAGGATTGAAAAAGGTGGCAATATTTACAAGTTAAACGTGTGCGAGCCCGCCGCAATATTATTCAGCCAAATTATGAGAGGTTTCGGCCATTTGCGAAGACAACCCAACATCGACCCGATTAATGGTGGCTCTTGTCGGACCCTCTTTTCAATGTCTGAACCTGGGCATATTTATATTGATTTATTTATTTTATTATAATTTCATTGTGAAAACGGTATATTTATCACTGCATGCATGCTTTTGCATGTTTAAGAGATACAATATCTGATCGGTTGATTTACAATTTATTTACGGTTATATTAATAATAATAAACAAATAAAAATAAGTTATAATATAATTTATTTTAAATATAAGTTAGCACAATAAATTTTATAATAGTTATTGTCGTGGATTCTGTTTGAAAATTAATTAGATAGTGATCTATGAGAAAGTGGTTTTCTAGAGACTATTGAGTATATTGTGGCTGTGATTTTATTAGCTGTCTAAGTATTCTACTTTTTTTTTTTTTAAATTTATTTATATATAGGGATCTTTCAAGTGGTCTTGTTATGATTTACCCTTTTGTTGTCCTACTTAACACTCCATCTAATTTAACTGATTCTATTTACGTTTCGACTCTTTTATATCCTTCCGTTAGTACGGTTCGGTCATGATCGTTAACAGGTCCATGTGATTTCTGGAATAACCGGTCGGTCATGGCGGTTGTAAAGTCCACGTGACCCCTGGAATGACCGTTCGGTCGTGGCAGCTGTCAGGCCCTTGTGACCTATGGGATGACCGGTCAGTCATGGTAGTTGTAACTTGTAAGGTCCATGTAACATCTAGGATGACTAGTCGGTCATGGAAGTTGTAAGGTTCACGTGACCTCTGGGATGACCGGTCGATCGTGGCGGCTGCCAGGCCCTTGTGACCTTTGGGATAACCGGTCGGTCGTGGCGGCTGCTACACCCATGTGACCTTTGGGATAACCGGTCGGTCGTGGCGGTTGTCAGACTCTTATGACCTCTGGATGACCGTTCGGTCATGATGGTTGTAAGGTCCACATGATCTCTGGGATGATCGGTCGGTCGTGACGGCTGCCCTTGTGACCTTAGGGATGATCGGTCGGTCATTCCTTTCGAGCATGAAGTTTCTACCCTCCACAATCCGTACGGGACCAACCCATTACAATTATAGATTAAATAATACACTAATACATCTTTTCAATATTATTTATTAGATTTTTTATGTGAGAAAATAATCAACTATGAGTCTGTTTGGTATGACTTATATAAACATTTTTACAACTTTCTGAATTTAAAAGTACTTTTCAATACTGTTTAGTTAGAAATTTGAAAGTACTTTCAATAAAAGCAATTTAATTGGTGCTTTTGTTAAAATGATTCTACTTCTATACTTCCGTCGGAAGTTAAAAACACAAATTATCCCAAACAGACCCCATAATTATTATTATCATATAGTCTGCCAATAAAATTGTCACTACCTCCTTTAGATTATTTTGATAGTCACACTATCTTTCTCACATTTATTTTCATTAGAAAGGTTCTTAATTAATAGATCCGACAATGATGGAGTAGAAGTAGTTGTGTTCGAAATCAAGAACCAAGTTGATGGACTATCACCACCTATAAAATTAAATGAGAAATGAGAATGGTAATAGTAGTAGTACTTGGATGACCCATGAGGTGCCACATGTTGAACAAGTGGGCATGGTACCTATTCGCAAGAAAATTGGAATTGTGATTGGATGGATATAGGTAGTACAATCACAAGCTCGCAAGTTGGGCATGGTATGGTAGCAACATTTGAACTTGTTATACTATTTTCCTATTAATGAGGAAAAAGTTTCTTCCAAGTTGCTTGATTTGACAACATTTTATTATCATGGTCCCTCCCAGTGAACTCACAGTGTATGAGTGAGTGTACATGTGTGGCGATTGATATCTAAGTGAACTCTGTATATAAAGTAGCTAGTATCTGTAACTGATAAATAATTCATTCAATGTTGTGTAGCTGACGAATTTCATCGAACACCTAGTCGCTGAAATAAGTAGTTGCATTTAATAAAATGGTGATATGTTGGACAGTTCCAAAGTGCATGGTCTATTCTTAAATGTTATCTATTGCACTCTAGATCATCAATCAACCTTCGTATTGCAAGAGATATTCAAAGTCTTTAAGTTTTTGAGGAATCACATTAGATTAAGTGTCCAAAGGTTCACTGATTGGAAATATGAATACAATATAAACAATACAGAGGTGTGTAGTAGTAGAGCAGAAGTGAAATGTAATATATATATTATAAAAAAAATAATAATTATTTTTAAATGTAAATTTATTTCTGAATATATTTTCCATTTTTGCACGGATATATTTTAAATATTAATAAAAAAGAAATTAATACTAATAAATTTTTATAAATATTAAATATGCAAATTATTACTTTATTATAACCACATTAAATTTCACAATAATATTAATACGCTAGACCGAATTTATTATCCATAGCTAATCTTACATCTTGATTATGATCCGAAGCTAATTATTTTTATTTAACTTTTTTTGTCAACCGATAGTAAAAAACCCTTAATTATTTAATTTCTTTTGCTATTTCAAAGAGATGATATTTTATTATAAAATGACTCTCCTATCTAATTAGTTTTTTTAGTAATCAGAATTTATTATTATTAGATGTTTTTATTATTTCAAAATAAATTATATTTATAACAGAGTGCTTTTCAGAAGTCGAGCCATAGCCATCAAATTCTGATGGACTCCTTTATATTGAGGCGTGACTTGAGAACCTCTTTGCATGGGCTTTGCATGATAATTTGGCTATCTATTCATTCAAATTATGTTTGTTTGTTTTCTCTAAATTTAATATTATTTAATTTTATCAAATATAATATTATAAACTAAATGATATTGGATATTAAATTAAAAAAATATATATACACATTTAATTTTTAAAAAATTATAATAATGATTTAATAGTAAATTCTTTAAAGTCAATTTTATTGTAATTTTAAATATATTTTATGAAAAAATAAACGAACGGATGAAAAACGATTAAATAAAGAGAAAATATAAAGTGGTTCAAGACCGTAAATGTATATATCAAGTGAGATGCTGAAGATCCAGAAATCTAACTCCACAAGATAAACGATAAATAAAGTACATTTTAAATCGTAGCACGTCTGCCTATTTATATAAAATCAACATTGATCATATGCAAGTTACAAAACTTGACTATTTTCTATAAAAGAAAAAGAACACAAAAAAACAAACATCAACATAGATGGAAAGGGCATATATGAAGTTGATTACAAAATGAGTTGATTAAAGAAGTGAAAGGTATAGTCAAGTGGCCCTGAAAGTGATGAGGACCACAGATAATCCATTTGTTTAGGGACCTCTTCATTTAATGCTTCACATCTTTCGTATTAGTAATCGCTATACGAACATATTACTTTACATTATTGTATTTAACTTCATGTATAACTTGGATAACTGACGAGTAACCTAGATATTGATACTTCAACCTATTGTGGTTGAATCAAAAGGGTAGGTTACCCTATTATATTAGAGTTATATATATATATATATATATAATAGAAATTTTCGAATAAAAATAAGAGTAAATATATTTTTAGTTGATTTATAGTATTATTTTATTTATATTGATTTTGGTAAAAATTTATTTCAAAACTAACGGTTAAATTGGGATTTTAGTATAAAAATATTAAAAAAATTTCATCCCATCAACAAATAAAAAATATATTTTATATTAACTATTAAGTTATTAATAAATTTTATAATCAATATATATGAAAAGAGATAAATAAGTTTTTTTTATATAATTTTTATTTATGTATAAATATACAAATTATTATGGAGAGAAACACATTTATTACATGACATATGGTACATTAATTATAAAAATAAAAATAGGATAATTTGAATAAATATTTTTATTTTATTTTATTTTATTTTTAAATTTCAATATAGTTGGATTTTTTATATAAAAAATTATAAATTATAAATATTTATTAAAGTAATATAAATTGAAAATAAAAATAAAATTTGAATTAATATAACTAATAAATACTTTTAAATTTTTTATAATTAAAAAAATAAGGATAAAGAAATGCAAAATAAATTTAAAATTATTTTATTTTCAAAATATAATACTTATTTTATTTTAAAAAATAGGGATAAAGAAGATTATATAGATAATTAAAAACCTTTTAAATACTCATCAAAAGTTGTAGATAATAATTATTTTAATTACTTATTTTATTTTAAGTGCGGTGAAAAAAAAAAAGAATAATAACTTTTTTTTTATCAGATCAAGTTTGTTTTATGCCCCATGTGCATAAGTGGAAAACATTGAGAAGTCCAGACTTTTTGTTCAATCAACTTCAAATATCTTATCTTACATTTAAAAAAATAAAATAAAAATAAAAATAATTATAATTATGTAACCACAAAGTAGCAATTATATCATCTGACATAAATGGGAAGGAAGAAGATATTTTTAGTTAGATCACCCGACCAACCTCAAGTTGAACTCATGAAAATTTAAAAATAAAAAATAAAAAATTTGCCAACGTAAAAAAATACAGGCAGTTAGATTTCAAATAAACAGGAAAAAAAATCCAACAAACAAGAACAGTAACACACTTCAAGCAAAACAAATTCAGTTGCCTGAAAATTAAGAAATACCAAAAATGTAAAGTAGATTATCTATTTTAGTTTGAAGTTATCCCTTAACCATATAATTGATAGGAATTTTCCTTTCTTGTCTTATTAAAAATTAAAAATAATTTATAAAAAAATCAAGAAATTAGAAGTATATATGTAGTAACATGAGCACATGTGTTGTCCTATAGAAAACATATTAAATGCAATATATATGTATATAATATATAAATTAAATAAGAAGGATAATTAAGAAGAAGTACAAGAAGGAGAAACAGACAAAGAGCCTGGTGGATATGTACAAGACTATCACAAAAGTTATTTCTTTTAAAATGAGTGTGAACCATAAATATAAGTTAGGTAGTTCAAAATGGTTAATAAAAACAGAAAATATGAAAATGTTTTATAAAATACATATGTAAGATTTAATAAAGATGAAGGGTAATAATCCATAATTAAGAATATGGAGTTGTCATGGTTAAAAAATAGAATAAAATAAAATAAAGAAAACACAAAATCTCAAGCAATGATATGTTTTGTAGGCCAAAACAATACAAGCAGCCAATAAGAGTGACACAATATTTATATGATTTGTTTTTTCTGTGGTTCTGTGACTCAAGTCTCATCATTAATATTGGTTCTTAGTGTTTAAGTTCCTCCTACCAAATTATGTGGTTGTGATTTAAACCACCTTTCTCATATTTTTAAAATAGATGGTGTTTGAATATTACTTTTATATATCTTTCAATAGAACATGAATTTTATTTTATTTTTTTTTTATCAAATCATTTGATTTATACACTTGTAATGATTAAATCATTTTGATCACTTACAGAAAAAATATTTTACTTGGAAAATAAAATTTTGACTTTCCTATATTTTTATAATAAAAAATATGATTTTTTTTTATATTTTTTAATAAAAATATAATTGGAGTAATCGTTATTCATCGAGTCGATCTTTTATCCTTTATGTCAAGTCAATTTTAAATATATTGGAGCTTATAAAATAAATATGATCAATAATGATAATTAACTACCAACATAAAAGGATAATAACAAGTAAGAAAAGTGAAATCTTAAACATGAAACTCAATTAGAGTAAAACCTACTAATTAAACAATCTATTAATCAATATCAATTGGAGTACCATCTGGATCTATCGTACAATAACGACAAGTACTTAATTTTTTGAAATCGTGGACAAAATTGATATCTCAAGACCTACGCAATATTCAGAGACCTATTCAATACCCCTCAAATCCGCAAAAACTAACTTCAATACCTTTTTATGTTAGCTCGTTAATCAACCTCGGAATATAATCTCTTAATGATCCTATTGATCTCATTTTGTGACAATAATGCTTCAAATACTATTTCTTTGTTTGTTACTATTAGGATTGCCTTGAATCACAAGGATTTATTTTTAGGAAGATTTTCCTATTTTGAGTTTGGATATATTCCTAATTGTTTGATTCCTTGTTTGGAAAGATTTGGTTTTCCTAATTTGATTGATTGTATTCCTTAGTTGGAAATGAAACAAATTAGGAAAGTATGCTTGATGATCACTATAAATAGAGCTGTCTCATGAAGAAAGTATTCCATCCCTCTAGGATGGTGATCATTGGATTGGGATCATACCCAGTGGGGTGATGATCATTGAGGTTGAGGTCTTGCCATAAGGATATTTTGAGTATTGAGGTTGGGTCTCGCCATAAGGAGATTTCAAGTTGAGATTGGGGTCTTGCCATTAAGGAGATTTCGAGTTGAGATTGGGGTCTCACCATTAATAATATTTGGATTTGAGTTTATCTAGCCATTAAGGAGATTTCGAGTTGAGATTGGGTCTCGCCATTAAGGAGATTTCCAGTTGAGGTTGTCTTGCCATTAAGAATATTTGGATTTGAGGTTATCTCGCCAATAAGGAGATTTCAATTTGGGGTTGTTTCGCCATGGTGGAGTTGTTCGTCTAAAAGAGATTTTGAGAAAGAAAGCAATTCTGTATGGAGAGAGAGTTGCTGGAATTAATTTTGTAATCTTTTTCTCTATAGTAAAGTTGTTATCTTTCCGTGAATTAGGCAATTTGCTAAACCACGTTAATATCGTGTTTGTTTTTTGTCTAATTATTTTGCTTAAATTGAACTTGGAACTAGGAAGAAAAAGGGATAGGACCGGAAATTTCAAACAGGCATGACACTCTTCAATTCACTTTTCTTCATTTATTTTCAAAACCCTGACAAACTCTAGATTTTATAAAGTGTTTATCCTTTGTTAGACCTTTCATATAAAAGCAAAACCCAACATAAAGCTAATATTAATTACATATTGGGAAGATTCCCAACCAGTTCCTCCCTCCCAATTTACCAAATACCTTTATCTCATTCGAAAAGTGGACATTATTCTTTGTAGTTAGCATTTTTGGATGCAATCACCTTTAATAAAACATAAGTTTTTCTCCGCCTTCTTGCCTTTTACCACCAAGCTAGCACCACTTTCTAGTACCAACATATTTGTAACCTTTAGTATTGAGCTCGCCTAGTGAAACTAAATTCATCCAAACCTTCGGCACGCACCTCATATTGTAGAATGCTCTTGTTAGCTACTGTTGTAGAGCTTTAATTTAACAATACCCATACTCATTCATTTACATCTTGTGTCCACACCTCATGTTAATGTGATCATATTCTCAATATTGGCAAAGGTTGTCAAATGTTGTTTGGTCTTAATATATGGGAACTGAGCCTGTCGAGTCCAATACCCACCTATCTTGACCTTATTCCTTATCATCATGAATAGTCAAGTACAAATCACCATCATCAAGAACCACATTTGAAGAACCATCATTCTTATCCTTGCCCTTAATTTCTTTTGCCTTTCGAAAGACCTTTGAGTCATATATCATTTTTAGGTAACAACTCTAAATGTGTTCCTGATCTCCATAATAACAATACTTTATATTACCAAAATCTCTATAAGGCCTAGATTTTGATGTATCCCGTAGGCTATCCCTATTTCTATACCAACCACAACTAATGCATTATCGCAATTTATAGAGCATTTATCATCCCTGAACATCATCCTCTCATTTTCCTTTAGCACTGCTATTGCTTCGTCTTAACTTATCTTAACCCGACAAAAAAAGAGAGTCTATACAATTGGTCTCTATGTCTTTGGAAGTAAGGCTAACAGCAATAAAGCTTACTCGTGATAAATATTATAGGTTGGGATTTATTTGAATTGATTTGTAAAGAAACATTGTTATGATCATCTAACTTTTGGATTTATCTATATTGGAAAGAGGGTTTGTATAAGCTTATTTAAATGCTTTTAGACTAGTTAAATTATTCTAAAGTAATTTTGAATTGTATTAATTTATTATTTAATATTATTGAATATGGAATAAATATTCCATAATTCGTAAAATCATTTTCTTAATCGTTATGGCATAATAGTCTTAAACAAAAATATAAATGTGTCACGTGGCAACGAGCTTCAATTAAGTGGTTTATTAAGGTCGAGGTTTGATGCTACAATTATACTCGACTATGCATCATCCTATGTGGAGGGATGAATTGTCTACTGAGTTTAATAGTCTTCTTATAAATGGTACGTGACTTCTTTTGTCTCTTTCTGATGGTATTAATCTTATTGCTTACGAGTTTATTTTTTTGAATTAAGACATATATAGGTAGTACTATAAAGAATAGAAAGTACGATTAGTTACAAAAGGGTTTAATCAACGTATTTGTATTGATTTTAGAGATATTTTTAGTCATGTTCGGAGGATTGATACAATATAAGTTTTTTTGACATTACCCATCACATTCAAATGGTCACCTAAGTTTGTTGATGATTCTAACTCTCATTATATAGGTAAATTTATTAAAATTTATATGGGTTGAAGCATGTCGCTCGTGTCCAATATTAAACTCTTTGTGGGTTTACTCTTAAATACGATTATATTCAAGCATGAAGTTATAGGTCTTTATACATCTATAAGAACAACATTATAACTTATTATTTTTTACTCTATAGGATGACTTGCTTCTTATAGGTCAATCCTCATTGTCACTTTATGTATTATCTAGGATCATTTTAGGATAGTGTCAAAGATATCGACAATGTTATAGGAATTGTCTATAATCCTTTACACCATTGCATTGATTCCTCTAATAAAATATGTCTGCGTTGTCTTACGCGCTGCTGATAAAGGAGATGGTAAGCATTCAATATAAAAAAATATTACTTTATTTTAAAATTTTGATGTTTTTACTTCTAATATGTTAGAATATTTTTTTAGTTAGGACATTTGCTCTCTATTCGCTCAAATGTCGACATGCTAAGGTGGGGAGGATTCCAAAATCAACAATCGAAAAATAGTAATGTGTCTAATTATAAGTTTGATTCGCTTGAAGATGGTAGACCTCATAAAAGAGCAGATGCACTTAAGTGTACTCTTAAAAAGAATGAATACTCCAAGATTTTTCTGCTTTTGGCTGCTCTTTTGGGTACTTCCATGATCATTAGAGATGGAATTCTCCTTGCATCTTAATGTTATCCGTAGTAGATGGTATCTGTTGATATGGTTGAAATTTTTAGAGAAAATTAATGATAGTTCTAATGTCAATTTCAAGCTGTATGTTTATTATTACTCATGGTTTTTATAACTTACTTTTATTTCTAAAAGTTTCTTTATGTATTAATCTATTAGGTATATATAGCGCTATCAAACAGGCTGCCCGGCCTTGCCCATGCCCATACTCGTGCAGGTAACGGGCCTATAAAAGCCCACTTTCTAACGGGCACCATTTTAATGTCCGTGCGGGCTTGCGGGCGGGTACGGGCATACCCGTATTTTTTTGGGTTGATGACTTTGGTAGGTTATGAGATTCAAGATTGAACTTTCGCACAGCAGATTATGTTCATTTTTTTACAAGTCAGTACAAATTTGATATTTTTATTTGTAAAATCAATTAAAAACATGTAGTTGACATTAGTTGAATCAATTCTTCACCTTTCCATTTCACAGCTAAATGATTTAATTATATAAGATATCTGAAGCTGATTGTGTTGTGTCGAAAACCCCGGAAGAATATAAGAATAGAACATACAGTAAAAGATATTAAAAACAAGTTCAAAGCTAATAATAATTCATTTTATAGAAAACAAGATCCAACTAAACAAATAATTGACTCTACAAGCAGAGTAAACTCATCAAGTTGCACAAACATACTACTGTATTTCAAAATGCTCAAAGAAAAATAAGATTATAAATAAAGATTTCATCTCCAAAATAAAAAATATTAAAAAGTGAATTAGCCATAAACACACAAACAAAAATAAAAAATAAACAAAAATAAAAATAAAATCCGATTAAAATTTTAGAACACATATATGTTTTTATATTTAAATGCGGACATACTCGTAGGCAACTCATGCCCGGCCCGTGCGGGTACGGGCCCAAACAGGCCGAGCCTCAAAATCCTGCACTCTAAACGGTCTTTCAATTTATATACCCGTATCCGAAAAAATACGGGCGGGTACAGGTACCAGCGGGCATTAAGCCCATTTTGACAGTCCCAGGTATATAGATTGTGACTTGATCAATGACCAAGTTAGTACATATGAGATACCATATACCAATATTTTGTTAGGGAGTAGTATTGTAGAAGAATTGAAAAAGTATTGAAGAAATATTATAGAATTATCGTAGAATTTGAAGTAGATGTATATTTATTGTTTTCTTTCTTCGACCTATTTTATTATAGTCGGTTTATTTATAAGTGAACTTAGTTCAGGGGATTTAAATTATCTAATTGAATATTAAATTATAAAATTACACTAACAAAAAATTGTAATTGCGGTGGTTGATGATGACGATCCCACATAAGATCATGTGGATAACATTTGCAATATTGATATGGTTATTCACATTTCAGAAAGCTGAAACTGTTGTTGTATACATTTGCTCTGATTATGTGCTTGTGGTTTGTGATAATAACTAGAATTAGTTTCTATGATATTGTTAAATTACCCTAAGGTGATCAAATATGTGAATCCTATATAAAGGGTTAGTTATTTCAGATGAAATGCGAAACATGTTTGGATCTATCTTAGTGGCATTGTTCTGTTTATAATTGCTGCTTAACTTTCTCTATTTTTATCTCCATTTCAATAAATGGATGTTATAGCATATTGAATGGTTTAATTGATTTCGCTTAACTTTCTCTATTTTTATCTCCATTTCAATAAATGGATGTTATAGCATATTGAATGGTTTAATTGATTTCGATTTGCGAACTGTTGTTTTTATAATAAATAAAATAAGCAGAAGCATTATTTGCATTAGTTGGTCATTTTAGTATACCATTAAGAATATGCACCTACTTTGTTGTTTATCATGCTATAGTGTTACAATATTTTGTACAAACTATAGTATTTTATGAATATTCTGCTTACGCTAGCGATGCATTTTACAAGTTCTTCATGTGATGACTAGTTCTAACACACTTCATTACATTAAATTATGATGTTTTATAACTTATAATGTTCATCTCCTCTATTTATAAAGTAGACCATTGTCATTGTCTATTTTTTGGATTAGATGTTCACTAAACAAAGGATTATTATTTTTTCCTTAAATACCATTATGTGTATATTTATCTGGGATTTGATGGTGCCAAGCTTATCTCAACTTCTATCTCTTCAACTACCTTTTATTTTTACATAATTCTCTTTTTTAGGCTATTGATATGACATATATATCACGAAACAAGTGAATTATAATAACTCACTTGGGACGCATCCTCAAATATGTATCATGGTTAATAAGTTATCTCAATTTATGCAAATTTCAAATATTGCACGTTAGGATCCTCAAAGTGTTTGTTATAATATTTCATACCTACCATTCACTCACTTATGTATTTCAATCAAACTATAACTATCTCTATTATTTCACGGATTCTCTAACGCAAACTAGTGTTATAACTTGAATGATTGTATTCCTATGATTTTTTTTTTTTTATCTAACTTGGTTCCTTTTCGACCTGCAATCATCTTGTAATAGAAATTTGTTGCCAGTTTATTGACTGAAATTGAGTACCATGTTAACTTCCATTGCCACTAATATTTTCTAGATAATATACTCGTTATTTGAATATTACCCTTTCCTTTAACTAGTATGATTATATCTATGCAACATTTAGATGTCATTAAATGTTTCATTTTGAGATAAATTCATATAAAAAATATAAAATTTCTATCTCATTATTTAATTAATGTAATAAAAAAAATATAAAATATATAAATTTGATTTCTCAATCGAGAAATTTAAATAAAAATTTTATCACTCATAAATGGTGTTTAATTCAGTTTTAATTTATTTCTTCAATGAAAATTTTGAATACAAATAAATAACTTTTATTTTAAAAATATTTTAATAATAAATCCACTTAAATTCATAAAATTTAAAATTACATAAATGTGTAGATAGGAACGGCAATTCTACTCGCATACCCGTGAATACCCGCCTGCTATAGGCGGATATGGATATACTCGCCCGCTATGGGCGGATATGGATATACCCATTAAAGTTGGCGGGCGGATATGGATAAAAAATTTATATTCGTCAAGGATAAGGATAAAGATATGGATACTGTAAAATATCCTTTCCCATATACTCTACCTGCAAAATAAAAGTAAAAATAAAATAAAATATAATTTAAAAGAAATTTTTTTATTCTGTTAAAGTCATAGTACTTCACGATAACTCCAGATTTTCACATAAAGATATATTTTTAAATTATTTTACTTTATATATATATATATTAATTCTTACGACTATGATAAATCTTTGAAATTAGCGGAAGAAATTATTCACGAGTTAAGTATAAAATATTTGTGTTATTTTATTTTGTAGTGGTAACCTGTGGTAAGAACTTCAAACATTAATAAAATTTATATTTTCCTACTATTTTATTATAAATTTTAGTTAAAAGAGTGTTATTTTATTTTAAATTTATTTTGTTTATAATTTGAATTAATTTCGTGATTGAATTGAGATTAATTTTGTATTTATAATTTGAATTTATTTTGATCATATCATTATTTAAAAAAAAAATTATTATGAAAATATGAGTATACCCATGGATAAATTCATATCCATGAATAAATACCTGTATTTTTATCCTGTTAATTTAAAAGAATATGAAAAAAATATTAATAGAAAAAATTAAAGAATAATGATACGACATATCCGCCCATATCCTATCAATTGTCTCGTAGACTCTCTTCTTATTAGTAATAATGATGGATATTTTTAGAACAGAGGAAAATCCTTCGAGAGCAAAAAGAGGTGGGTATCATTACAAAGTCACTTATGCTACATTCATAAAAAATTTTTAAAGAAGTTATGAGAATTAATGTATCGCATAATATCATAAATATGTAATATAAAAAATAAAATTCCACGTGTTGTTGTGATACTTGTTTGAGGTGGACCTCTCACGGCGAAATGTGATAGAAAAATCCAAAATATTATCCTTCTCTCAAACTCTATTTATACCCCCATTTTTCATCTCCTTTTTACTCATCCAAAAATAAAAATAATCTCCCTCCATCACTCTCATCACTCGCAACAAAACCTCTCCCATATGGTTTCAACCATAAACACACCCAACTCCAATAGTTGGGTCAAATCTCAAACACACCATCCTTTCTCTCCTTCTTCCACTTTTGGGAAGAAGAAGAATATCAAAATCAATCAAAAAGTGACACAGTGTGCTCTACACACTCCATCGGTCTTCCATTTCCCTGAACAACAACAACAACAACCTGTACTAACAAACCCAAATCAACCAAAATGGAACCTGCTTCAAAGAGTAGCCTCCAAGGCTTTAGACTTAGCCGAAGCCGCGTTACTCTCACGCGAGCACCAGACCCCACTTCCTAAAACCGCCGATCCACGTGTCCAAATCTCCGGAAACTTCGCTCCCGTACCAGAACACCCCGTCCAGCATGTTTTACCTTTTAACGGCTCAATCCCAGAATGTATTAACGGCGTCTATCTCCGAAACGGCGCGAATCCGTTGTTTGAACCCGTTGCCGGTCACCACTTCTTCGACGGAGACGGAATGGTCCACGCTGTCACGATCAGAAACAAAAACGCGAGTTACGCCTGTCGTTTCACCGAAACAAATAGATTCCTACAAGAGAAAGAACTCGGCCGACCCATGTTTCCTAAAGCCATCGGTGAATTACATGGACACAATGGAATCGGTCGACTCTTGCTTTTCTTCTCTAGAGGTCTATTCGGTCTCATTGACCATAAACAAGGCACTGGAGTAGCAAACGCCGGTTTAATTTACTTCAACGACCGGTTACTCGCCATGTCGGAAGACGATCTACCGTACCAAATCCGTATCACTCCTTCAGGAGATCTCCAAACCGTTGGCCGTTACGATTTCAATAACCAACTAAATTCAACCATGATAGCCCACCCGAAACTCGACCCGGTTTCGAAAGAGTTATTCGCTTTAAGCTACGACGTCGTTTCAAAACCGTATCTTAAATACTTTAAATTCTCTCCAGATGGAGAAAAATCACCGGATGTTGAAATTCCCGTTGATGTACCGACGGTGATGCATGATTTCGCAATTACAGAGAATTTCGTCGTGATTCCTGATCAGCAAGTCGTGTTCAAACTTCAAGAGATGCTTACCGGTGGATCTCCGGTGATTTACGATGAAAACAAAACGTCACGGTTTGGGATTTTGAACAAAAACGCTAAAGATGGGAAAGACATTGTATGGATTGAATCTGAAGACACATTCTGTTTCCATCTCTGGAATGCTTGGGAAGACGAGGAGGAGGAGGACACAGTGGTGGTGATAGGCTCATGCATGACTCCACCGGACTCAATTTTCAACGAATCAGACGAGAGTTTAAAGAGCGTGTTATCAGAAATCAGACTCAATTTAAAAACAGGTAAATCCACAAAACGCGCCGTTTTGACGGAACATGTGAATTTAGAAGCAGGTATGGTAAATAGAAACAAATTGGGGCGAAAAACTCAATTCGCTTATCTAGCAATAGCAGAGCCCTGGCCGAGAGTCTCCGGTTTCGCTAAAGTCGATCTGTTCACCGGAGATACTAAAAACTACATTTACGGCGACGGTAAATACGGCGGCGAGCCGTTTTTCCTACCGAGAGATACCGGTAGCGAGAGAGAAGACGACGGTTTTATAATCGCATTCGTTCACGACGAGAAGACATGGAAATCGGAGCTACAAATCGTCGACGCGACGAATTTACATCTCGAAGCTTCGATTAAGTTGCCTTCAAGAGTACCGTACGGTTTTCACGGGACGTTTGTGGACTCTAAAGAGTTGGTTAATCAAGCGTGAATCAGTTAATAAATAAAAGGGTAAAAATGTAAAAAAGCCTTAGAGCCGCGTATGATACGATAGCTTTTTGAGAGACCAAAACCAGCTTGTAGCTTTTTTGTATGTGCAGGTAGAAATCGAGCTCAGCTGGTTTCTGTTGACTTGTTGTTCGCTTCTGCTTTTGTAATATACATTATCACCGTCTAATCCAACCCATTTATAACATGTTTGTTTAGATTTAATTCTTTGGACTTATTATATAAACTCGACAGGAAAACGCCAGAAGCGGTTCAAATAATTTAATGTTACGAAGAAGCAGTGGCTAATAATAGAATAGCTTTCGCATCATTCTACAGTCACAACATGTAAAGATATTAGTAGGAGTAACTGGTACTGTTAATAGTGCAGGCAAAGATTGGAGGAGCAGTGAATTGGTCACGTGCAGAGAAAGAAGTGGCCAATGAGAAGCGAGTTTACTTGAGTTGTGTTCAGTGCCCTATCACAATCCACAACTTTTCCGGACATATTTGTCGTTTCGTTATGTTTCGATTTTGGTACCGTTTACTTGTTTTGGTTATGAACTTCAAGTTTTATCTCCTTCCTGTACTCTGTACTCCAGCATCATCACTTTCCTCATCCACTTTCAATCTTTTAATTTAATGTAATTAAATTAAAACTAAATGTTAATCAATCAATCACTAGAGATGTTTGAATATAGACGACCTACAATAGTTGGGAAGTAGAGGCCAATAAGAGTGGGATTATGGAAGAATAAAGTAGAACTGTAGTTTGACCTGTGAGATTGGAAAAAAAGTCAAATTATGTTAACATCAAAGTTCCACTAATTGAGCGAATAATGATGGTGGTAAAGTGAAGAAAATTTAAGTAGAGTAGAGTAGGTGATCCCGGAAATGGTTGCATCATTGGATGGTGACTCAGGTACGTCACTCAGTCACCCACTATGTAACTGGACCTATTCTCTTCTCAATGTCCCGGTGAAGAAATAACTGATTTTTACAATTTCAAGAAAAGTTCCGCATTAAAAGACGTTGCTTCACACCATGTCTTTATTCCCCTTAAAATATTTTAGTAATAATAATTAATTACAGTAAAACTTCTATGAATAAATATCTTTAAAATATATATATTCGTTTACCCGAGATTATTTATTTATCGATTAATAAATAAAATATTTATTTATCAAAAAATAATAATAATTCATAATTTTAGTTTTCTTATTACATAATTTTGTATTAAATTCAAATATATTTAGAACTTAAACTTTAATTACATGCTTATTTTTAGAATTCTAGATCAAAATATTTCAGAAGCAGTGCATGCTTTACACAAAATCATGGATAAGATACAATTTGGGGGAGGAAAAAAGCAATCAACTTTGAATGCATTTTTAAAAAAAAAATGACTTATTAATGTGCTTGAAAATTATTCAATGGATGAAATGTACACATGATATATTATATAAATAAATATATATTATTTGAAATATAGTAATTATTCATTTATATTTACATAGGGACTACATATACTTCATTTATATTTATTCGTTAATGCATTAAACGAGGTTATTCGTTAAGCTCATTAGCCCAAGTCGGGACCGAAGAAATTTATTCATTAGACGAGATTATTCATTTACCGAACATTCATTTATCGAGGTTCTACTGTAATAGGATGAGGGATACTTTGACACCTGGTGTCAAAGTATTAAACTTATACAGGTCTCCACCAGATCTCCTATCGTCAATGCAGAGTAACTTGAATGATTAACATATTTTATTTCTCTTTCCTCACTTCTTTCTCTCATCTTTTCAATCGATACTTTAAATTAATTATTACTTTCTCTCTTATCAAAAGGGTATAATCCTTTTATAATTTTTCTTCATTCTTCTTTAAAATTAATTTTTTAACTCTTTATTTTTAGAGATATATATATATATAAACCAATTGAATTTTTTAATATAATAATATAATTAATTATTAATCCATTTTAAAAATAAACAACTCAATATAACACGTTGATTATAAAAAACTAATAATTTGCAAACTATTGTCACTGTGCACTCGAATTCCATCACAAGCTCTTTAACTTTTCAAATATATTGCATATCACTTTGAATTTCATCAAAACTTTTCAAAATAATTTATTTACAGTCATCTTCAAAATCATTTTGGTTTGTATAATAATATAATCACACATCAATATAATTACAAAATATAATCACATAAATCATTAAATATAATATCATCTATTAGATCCAAATACTTTTTCCACGATAATAATTAAAACTCTAAACTAACACAATATCTCCAATTATAATAATACTGTCAACTAACACACCTCAATCAAACAATATTATACAAGTCAACCCAACCCATTTATTCTGAACCCATTTCTTGTTCATATTCATAATCTCCAGAAATGTCAAAACTTGAAATAATAAAACTATTCAAATATGTTTAAAAAATGAACAACTAACATCATTTCTTACGGCTAGTTTGGTCATATAAATATAAAGATGACAGTTGGAATGAATTAAAAATATATTTTTTAAAAATAATATTTTAAAAAAGAATTATGGCTCTTAATGGGAGAGAGAAATTTATATTGAAAAGAGAGGAGAGAGAAGTAAGAAAAAAAATAAAATATCTCAACCATTCAACTTACTCTGCATTGACTGTAGGAGATCTGGTGTAAGTTTAATACTTTGACACCAGATGTCAAAGTATCCCTCCTCAATTAATAGAAGTAATATATATATATATATATATATATTAAGCGGGTGATTAAAAATAAATAAATAGATTTTTAAATAAAATTAAATATATTAATATTACAGAGTCAAATATAATTAATTAAATTATTTAAAGTAATTATAAAAAAATTAACAAAGAATAAATAATTACTAATTAAAAAAATAATGATGCCGAAAACGTATATTAAATTGACTGAAAGAGTATTGCGAATTGAATAAGAAGAACAATTTGTTCGCTCAATTGATTTACTGAAAATATAATATCAAGTTTGTTCTTTAGAAACCCTAAACACTCCCTTTATAAGGTGTTACTCTTAACCCTAACAAGAAAAGAAAAACAATTCCAAATTAAAAAAAAAATCTTAAAATAATAAAAGTCCGAAAAACCCCTCTAAACGATCCCGAAACGCCAAAATTTATCGTCGTTTGATGCACCGGATTTTCAGCATTGATTTTGGGTATGAAATTTGAAGCCTAAATTTGACTGGTTGAAGCGAAACAGCGTTCTGAGTCAAACTATCTTAGCTATCAGAGGTGAGTGGATCAAAACTCTCTCGGTTATCGAAAATTTATGTAATTAACTAAATCATAGTTATCAAGAGGTAAAAATAATCAAACCTACTATTGTTATCGAAAGGTGAATGTAACCAAGCTCTCCTAATTACCGGAGATGAATGTCCTCTTGAAGTTAGTATTCTTATATTCATTTCATTCTAATGATAGATGATTTTTGTTGAATGAGCGAGAAGGTTGAGAAATTTTTTTTATTTTGACTTTTAGTTAGTGATAATAAGATAATGTTGATAGTGAAAGAAGGAATGAAACAAATTTAGAAACAAACAAGGTTGGAATGCAGAAACTACACAATGTGAAAATGTAATAGTAAAATATATAAATAATGAGAGTTTAAGAGTTATCATAAATGGTATTCCTCCAAGTGATTGCGTTATAGGGATTTCAGATCATCGACTAATGAGAGTTTAAGAGTTATCATAAATGGTATTCTTCCAACTGATTGTGTTCCGAGGATTCCAGATCGTCGACTATTGTGTATGCTCACTGTAACGTCCAGAACTAGGGTGTAAATCTTTTTCAAATATTTTGTTTATTTAATTATTTTATATTTTTAGAAAATTGATTTTCGAGCTTTAATATTGGAATAAATTGAAAATCCGCTTTAAGGGTTAAATAATAATTAAAGACTAAATTCGAAAGTGTAGGGTTAATTTTAATTATCGAAATTGGTTTCGTAATGATTTTCATAAAATCTGGCTCAATTCTGGAAAATTGGATTATAAACAAAATAAATGTGATTTTACAAACTAAATATGGTTTTGGTGGTATAATACATTTTTAGAATCGAAAAATATTTTCGAGGATGGAATCAAGAGCGGGATGGAGATTCAGGTTAGATTGATGGTCGTATATGTGCTTGAGTGTTATTGGCCAAATTTGTGTTCTAAATCCAATTAGCCTATGAGGCCCATCACTCCACCACTCAAAACCCCTCCTTCTCCACCACTCTATCATTCTTAACCCACACCCAAAAATCACGTTTTCTTACTGCTCCCAACCACCAAAATCTACTCGTTTAAGGTTCTCAACTACCTCCTTAACCTCATTTAGGAGTCTTAAGAGTGATTTCAAGCTTATCTGTTTTCCATAGTACTTGATAAGGTTTTTTAACTCATTAATGGAATTTTTTATTTTTAAAGATTTTAATTTTGATTAATGTCATGAATAGAGTTCTTAGAGGTTCTATAACACTTCTAGATAGTTGGTTTAGTTGATTGTAGTCTCTAATTGTATTTTTTTTTTAAATTAAAACCCTAAGAGTTAGAAATGAGATTTTGATGAAATTGTATTTTTTATTGATTTGTATTGCTATTGATGGCATCAATAGGCAACCAAGGTATTAGAGAGCACCAAACCGAGGAGACTTAGCTAGTTATTTTCGGAGGAGAGGTTAGCACATTCTTTTTATGCTTTATATACTTGTATATTGGTTGCTTATTGTTTGGATGCATTATAATGAGTTAATAATACTAAAAATACATGGTAATGAATGAATATGTTGAGTAGTGTAATGGTGGTTTCATGTAGACATTTATTGAAATAAATTGGAAATGGTTATATGTATGTGTATGTGATGTATTATGATGATTAGTATGACTTGTATATGCGTTTTGTGGCCTTGGGGACCTTTGAATATAAATGGTAGAGTTTTGATTTAAATGTCTTAGAATAAGGTCATTTGCTTCTTATATCTTTTTGTCAAAGAAAAGATTAGTGATGATGGTATATGGTATATAGTTGCCTATGTGGCTTATGAGTATAATTGGTATTTGGTGTCATTGTCTCAATGATGTCAATGGTACTACATGAGTTTTGGGTAAAACTGAAAGAATGATAAACTTTGTTTGAATCACAATAATGGATGCCCTTTTCTTTAAGTTGATATAGGTGAATATATTGACATGCCATAGGGAAACTTAGAAGTCTACTTCTATACATGAAAATGTGAAACTTGACTTGAAATGCCGCTTACTTGATTTAGAGCGACATTCCTCACTGGATGCGACAATATCAAGTCAATCCTTTTGGACTACTATTTGGTCTTCGAATCCTCTGTACATGTATGAGTTGATCTTCACATCCCCTAAGTTTCAACCTCTTACTATCTCGTTTTCACCATGAAAGTTAAGTTTAAAGGCAATAAACAAAAATATTGGTGATGATGCATATTTCTTGCTTAAAATGGTATATGAATGCTTAATGGGTGGTAAATAATTGGATAATGTAATTGAATTTTCCCATAGAAAACTTAGATGGTAATAAATGAAATAAAAAATCGAGAAAATCATCTGGGAAGTTGGAAATTGGAATTCCAGTTATCAATGTTCTATTTTCAGGTTTTGGCATCATGGTCAGTGGCGTGCTCAAGGAGTCAGGGAGTGGACCAAGGCGCCAGTTAGCTTTGATACCTCTTTTCGCGGCCTGGTAAAATGATCAAGAAGCATACCAGACTCCCATTTGGCTTCAGTACCACTTTTGACGACCTGACAAATGACAGAAAACCTGGTCACATAGACCAAGGCGTGAGTCAGAGCACTGGGGTGATTTTAGTAACTTTTGGCGGCCTAGCTATTTAGATTGGGGCGTGGACCAGGGTGATAGGAGGGTCACGGTACCAATTTTGGCGGCTTAGTTAGCGGCCTGGTCAGTAACCTAGTCAAAAAGACTGGAATGCAACGAATGAGTTAGGAAGGTCACGGTACCCAATTTGGTGACCTGGTCAGGTGACTGACGGCCTGGTAATGACAACTAGAGCGTATGCTAGGGCGCAAATTTCGTACCTCATTTTTCAGTTTCTGTTTTGTGATCCTGATGGAATGTAGTCGGTTATGTGATGACGCATGAGGCGATAGGTTGCATTTGTTGCTCACTTAAATTAATAAAGGAAGCATTTGTTATATATTTGTTTGAATACGAGGGTGTTAAATAGGCATTGATAGCCTAACATTTTCCTTTCTTCATTTTTCTTATTTGTTTCCCTCTTGATATGGAAATGTGTTTAAGCGAACCGATCGGCCAGTAGAAGTTTGAATTGGAATTCCTACTTAAAGCATGCATCACATGACATCATTTTTACTCTGCATCACTTGCTTTATATTTTTAATCTTAGTATTTTTATGTCAACTTATTCCCTCACTCTAGAGACGAGTTGAGCGTCAAACTCGATTTCAAAGTGTGATTCAAATTTGGAATTATTTCATGATTCCATTGTAAATCTGACTAAATATTTATTAAGTAAAATTTTATTTAAAAAGTATTTCTATTTTCTTTTGATTTGTATATGTATTATATTTGAATACGATACATATATAAATGTGACGTTTCGATTCTCTTCAAAGAATTTCCTATTCTCATTTCGTCCTTGAGTAAATAAATGAGGTACATTCAAATATCCCACACACGATGGTTCAACGCTAGACTCTCTCCCGCAATTCAGATAAATTTATTATTTTATGATTATGTTTTAATTTGCGTAAAACAATTTAACAATACTTCTTTCATTGTGTAAGGGGATGTTTGGTTAATTTCTATCCAAGATCAAAATGAGGGAGCAAACCTTATTGGAAAGTAGAGAACCACATATGAGTTTGGGATCAACATTCCTCTTTATTCAAATCCCTCCGAATAATCTCACATTCCTCACTCAGTCATCTTGCAACGATTTTTTTATCCATACAGTGTTCCTTTTGGTCTAATTGACTGCCACCTCTGAACTTCTGCCCTGGAATAATTGTTTTGATTTCATTTTCATCTAGTCACCTTTTAAACAAGTGGGACCCCAATGTCAAACTCAGTAAAAAGTGGCACTTTCAGACACCATATGCTACTATTCGACCAAACTTTTAAAAGACAGTCACATAAAGATAAGAGCATGCACATGCATGCTTTTGAACTCTTTAACCCAAATTCTACATTAATTTTATATTTAATTAAATTGAATTTGCCGCAGAGTCCATATTGGCCATAACTTTGCTAGACCTGTTCTGTGGCTGTGGGTAATATTGATAGTTCAAACTTCAATTAGTATCGTAGGTTGTCCAAATTGTGTGGTCTCACCAAGACTCTAGATGGAGAGACAAGTCATCATTGACATGGATTTTGTCACCGGCATATATCTAATTTTTCTACGAAGAAAATATTTGTTCCAAACATTGATTCTTTTGTTTGATATGCTTATTGATTGTGTTCCACGGTATAAGATATAAAGATGAAAAATTGGAATTGTTTAGTGGGAAATGGAGGTGGATTTTACGATAAATACGAACGTTGATTATCACATTTGTTATAATAACTTTCACTGGAGCAGATTATAAAACTAACCTACCCACTACTTTAAAAGAGTTAACTAACAGTGCATCACAATAGCCATTAATTAAAGGGAGATGCCAAACTTATTTTACCTCATTTCGAAGTGTGTATGAAACCATTTATAAGTTTGTTTGAGATGATTTCCCTGAATATTTTTTTATAATTTTTTTTTCATAAAAATAATTTCTAATTTATGTTTGGACAAAAATTCAAATTCAATTGAAGACGGTGGAAGATTGAAAAAAATGGAAATTCATATGGATATAGTGATTTTATATTGAACAGCTTTACTAATAAATATATTAATTAACTATCAAATATAATTATAAATTATATTATATTTATAAAAATTTTCAACCATATTTAAATTTATTTCTTATAAAATTATATGTAATACAAATAAAATATATTTATATTAATTCAAATAATACAAATAACTCTAGCGGACGCTTAGTTGGGTTTAGACAGTCAAAGCATTGGGGTCATAGTTTACGTGAGATTATTTTAAACCATGTTTAAAAATGCTTTACATTGAAATTTTAAAGTACTTTTAGATCGAAAATACTTTTTATGAAAGTGTTTGTGGTGAAAATAATTGAAATTTTAAAGTGTTTTTAGACTGAAAATACTTTTTATGAAAGTGTTTATAGTAAAAGTAGTTAAAGTGATATTTTAAAAAATATTTCTACCAATCAAGATTCTTGATTTTATAGATATACTTACTTTCACTTAGGGGATCAACTTGAGTTATAACATGACGGATCACTACAACACGAATTTATTATCGAACTCATTATCGTGGGTTTGAGATGAACTTAAACGAATTTGACTTGTTTAATAATAATCGAATTCACGTTAACACGAACTCACTATCGCGGGGGACTTAAATGAGTTTGACTTGTTTAATAAGAATCGAGTTCACGTTAAACTATACCTAACATGTTTGAGTTCACGTTTTAAAACTTTTGTTTATTCATTTTTTTAATTATTTATAATATTTTTTATTCTTAATTTAGTATAATTTATAAATCATAATTAAATTTGATGGTGTAATAAATTATATATATTTGAAAATTTAAATAATATTTATATATTCTGTAGTTTTAAATTTTATAATTTTAAAAAATAAAAATAAAAATAAAATGGATTAGACGAGTTAACTCACCAACCCTTATAATTGTTGATTTGATATAAATATAAATAAACTCGCTATTTAAATGAATTGAATTTAAATTGAAATCAATGTTACTCTAATTTAAATGGTTACCTTTATTTTAACTTTTTTTTTTCCTTTCTTTTTCTTGCATTCCTGCTATGGTTAACATATAATTCCAACAATATTTATGCTCCTGATTGAAAATATTAGTAAGTAAATAAATAAAGCCCATTTTTATCTTAAAAGTTTTAATTTCCATGGTTCAACAAAACTTGATCCTCAAACCAGCAAAAATAATTTAGCAAGAAGAAAGAAATCCATGAATTTGTGTGCCGAAGCTCTATTTGGATTCGGATTGAGCAAAATCCATCCAAACTTTACCGTTATAATCTCTCAATTATTGGGAACAAGAGCGGCATAAAATTTCTATCAACATGCAGGTTGTGTAGTACCTTACAGTTTTACTCCAAAACTTCGCCTGAATAGTAGCTTTTTCTTCTTTTTAACACTTACAACCACTTAATTGATTAAGTGTTAAGTTGAAAAACCAAACCAGCAATACCTGAAACCCGAACTTCTCACTAACACCAAATTGCAGAAACTTAACATTAGCCTACAATATTAGACTGGACCATAAACCAAGTCCCACAGATTTCACCCAAGTATAGCAGTAGCAAACAAAAGGGTTAAGAGTCTCAGAATCCGTATGTTTTATCTCAAATATTGTACATGACATTCAGATGGGTAGAACCATTCATCAAGCAATGCAAGAAAAGTTATCAGAACAGAATAACGACACTGATCCAGTAACAACTTTTCATTCATTTTGACATGTATACACCAACATAATAACACACAGCTATATCATTCTACTTAGCTTATATATTTTATTTGTATTACAACTTATTTAAAAACATACAATGCATAATGTTAGAAACAAACATTAACATACAAGACAATGGCATTCAACTGGCGAAAAGAGATTAAGCAAACAAAACCTGAGAGCTGGAAGGTGTCAAGTCGGATAAATTTTCGGGGGCATCAATAACATGCCAGCTTACACTGAAGCTCCAGTTTTTATCAGAAGTGCCAAGCCTTGAGATATGACCCACAGCAACATGAAGGTTTCGTCCAACTACGTAGATTCTGTAATCACATGCATTTACAGCAAAAGGTTTGCATATCTGTTCAGGTAATGGAGGTCCATCAATTGTTTCCCAAGAATCAGAGTCTGTGTTGTAAACCTTAAGCTTCATTCTTTCAAGCTCTGAAACCACGAATAAATGACCATAAACCACAACACTAGAACCAGTCCATCCTTCTCTCAGCCCAACTGCCATATTTTCCCAATTATTAGTCATTGGATCGTAAACCTGACCCCTTGGAGAGACAAAGAATGGCCACAACCAGCCTTCCGTAACAAGAAGCTTTCCGTTTAATACCGCAGCATCATATGATGCCATGTTGGTCCCCATGTTTGCAATCTTGTGCCAATGTCCCCTAACAGGATCCAAAACCTCAGCTGAGTCAAGCTCAAACAGGTCTGCACTGCTCCCTCCAGCCACATATATCATCCCATCAATTACCCCACTACCAAAAAATGATCTAGCCGTTGTCATTTTATTCACAACAGTCCAACGGTTTCTCTGCATTTCATACTTCAAAACCAAATCCAGGGGGCAATCGATATCAGACACCACACCTCCACACACAAATAAAGTATCCTCGCGAGGAATGGAAATGCACCTAAACCCATGAGGACAGACTTTGTCCTTGCAAGGCATTGGCGGGATCGTGTGCCAAGTGAAGTGGGTTAGATCAAGCACCTGCCACTGAATCTTTCCAGTACATTTATGAAATGCAAAAACAAAGAGCCAAGGATCTTTGAAACCCAATTCCCTCCTTCGAGTGAAAAACCGTTCTTTATTACCCAGAAGCAGGTGCCATCGCTTGCAGACAGCTCTGCAGGCTGCATGGCTCGCAACTGGAAGCCGCAGGAGACAGTTAAGCGCGACATCATCAGGGAGACCTGGAATAAGGCACTCTCCTCTGAGAGATGACTCAAACTCCGGTGAAGGGCTTGACAAGGAAGATTGGATCATAGCTAACCTAAACTTTGGGGATAAAGTCATTTGGGAATCCCCTAGTTTATGCACAGGGGCTTGTTGGGATGATAACCGAACTCTTTGCATCTTCCACCTTCTAAACACAAATCACTAAATTCGAAACCTAATAACAGAAATTTAAAATTATCAACAATCTTCAACATTCATGACTGATATTCTGCTCTTATTTTCCCCCAAGATGATGTTGGTTTCCAATCAAAATTAAATAAAACAGACCAGTATAACAAACAAACACAGAATCTACACAATCTTACACCACAGTGATTTCACAACCCAATTTACAGACACGTATAAAATTTCCAAATTTCGATAAAATCAATAACAAATAATATCTCTCTGCTCACAGCTATCACTGAAACACTAATTGTGGATTCAATCGATCTAACAGAGACTCTAAAACCAAAATCTTGCAAACCTAAAAACACCAATTTCATATGGATCAATTGCATCCTAAACATAGGTAGACAACTTAGAAACTCAACCTAAACAGCAACAGTGGAAGAGATGCATAAAAGTAAACGACTTACAATCAAATTTGTAGTAAAGATGGCGACTTCGAGTAGATACGGCTCTGTTCTACGGTGACCAAAACGACACGCGCGGGGAGAGATAGAGAAGGTCTTCGTTTCTGGTGATGATATCAATAGTGGTGATGTTGAACTGCCGAGCGTGGACTACAAGCGCGGGTGATGGAAGTGAAGCTCTATACAGAGTATCTAAATCCAATCGTATCACATACTCCATGGAAAATATGTAATTAGTTGTAATAAGTTATATTAATTGAAGTGCCAAATTGCCAAATGCATGACATATTAATTATTTTTGTATGCTTATTTAAATTTTATGTAATTTAAGAAAATATATTAATTTTTATTTTATTTATTTTTAAAAATATTTGATTATTATAAACAAGGCTAGCAACTGAGTTATATATAGGGTGGGGTGCATTTAGTAATGTCCACAAAAGAGGTTGGTCTTCCTCGTTGTTTGTTGATGTACAGAGTAAACAAACACTGGTGTGGAGTCAAAATCATCGACGCGACAGAGGAAGAGAGAAATGGCAGCGATCACGAGTGCTTTGATAGCGATAGCCGGAGTGGTGTTAGGTTGGATAGCAATTGAGATCGCCTGTAAGCCCTGTCTTGAGTCAGGTCGAGAAGCTATCGACAGATCTCTCAATCCCGACAACGATCCCGACGACGCCATTACCGCTCCTCTCAACAATCCAGATCCTCGCAACGCTTCTGCTCCCAATTCCCTCAAGTCTGTTTCACTTCTGTGCGATTATTGTTGGTCTAGTTTTTGCCTATTTTGAATTTGATATTTGAGCATCAGTAATCTTTTGCTTTTTTTAATTTGAATATAGAATTTGATACGGTTCCTAAACAGATTGGTGTTTTATTTTTAAGCAGACGTAGACATTAATGATAGTTTGATGACTCTTAATTGATCCGAATTCAACTCCTAATATGAACATCCCTGCTAAATTAGAAAAGGAAAAACTAAAGCAAAAACAAAAGCAAGATGTGGGAGGTGTAATTCAGAAGTCCATTATGAGGGTGGAAACAGGAAACAGAGGCTGAATCTGCTTTACAATTACAATGTTGATATCGTCAAAATTAAATAACAAAAAGAAAAACTACAACTCTTTCTGTACATTAATTTGACACAGGAACGAAACACTTTTCTTTTATCTCGCAGAAGAAGACATAGTTAGACGCACTAGGCCTAAGCCAGGTAGTTGTATATCTGGGGATTGTTCTTGTCCCGCTCCAGGTATTCTCTGTCGATCAGGCTTTCTATCCTTTTCTTCAGATCAGCTGGCTTTATAGGGAACTTCAGCTGCCCAACAAAAAATATATAAACACATTTGTACAGTTTCAGTCATAGACAAACAACATGAATCAGTTTACCTGTTGGAAGAGTTCAGTTATCAGCAGTGTATGACTGAGCACTTTCCTCGTCTTCATTATCCGAACAATAGCAGCATCCACCTAATGGAAATTGAAAATTATGGATAACAACATTTATCTGGCTTTTTATCAGCTTATGCATGAGGCGCATCATATAAAATTCACATGTTATGTTGAAATGAATGAAGCTGAGAAGTAAAACCTGATATTGGCGGTCCTGAAATACTCTCTCAGTTGTGCTTGTGTTTTCCTCAACGGTTTCCTTCATTTGGATGGCATTCACCTGCATACCAACGAGTTAAGCTTGCTCAAAGATGTCATGATAAGGAATAACTTATTATTATGTAGGAATGTTATTTGCCAGTAAAAATACAATATTGTTCTTGTCCAAACTTAGAGGTTATTATACCTTGATACGATAAAGCGGAGCAGTAAATCCATCATTGAACACAAAAGAATCATCATCCTCCACTTCTCTACCTTTTGGCAGCTGAAAAGAGACAGGGTATTTAGATACAAATACAAAGAGAAGAAAACACCAGGTGTAGATAATATCATATTATCCTCGCAAGAAAATCAAAATGAAAATCTTAAGCACCCACCTTTTGCAGCACACGAACTTTTCCACAAGCAAGGGACTGCAAGGTCCTCCTCAATTCTTTATCCTCTATACCAGTGGCATCCTTTATATCTTGGAAACTTAGCTTCTGGGCATCGTTGAATAGCATTAGAACAACAGTCTGCAGAGAGATAACATTTAAATGAATCAGTATCAATTGCAGTTGGCCACAAAAGTTAAGAATAACTGAAGAAGTTCATTTAAAGATTCAGTGATAGATACCAACCTGAAACAGGGAAACTGCTAGCTCCTTTTTACCTTTAGGAAACTCCGCTTTCAACACACAATGACCTAAAGAATTTTGCCACATTAAGCGCCTTCCATTGTATTTGCTCAAGTAGAACTCTTTGAAAATGTCCTGTATGAAAAGAGAGAAAAAAGAGTCAACAAGTGGTTCAATTAACATTCTCAGAACCACCAGCATCAGGAAATAGCACTCTGCAGCTTGTGCAAACCTGATAAACATTAAGTTCATGAGGAAGCCTAACATCCATAGGAGGATATGTAGGCCAGTACCTGCAATAAAGAAAGAAAACCAAAAGATATCAAAATAATGTACATTGACCGATTGAACATTAGGGTTTTGTTTCTAAGATATATAGTAACACTTATCTCAACCTACCCTGTCGTTAAGACATGAACACTCATCTCAATTCCTGATGGAAGCTTTGTCCTGGCCTGGGACGATTGTTTGAAAGATTCATTTATCTCCTTTGACAGTTCAATATCCTGTAAAGACACATATATCAAAATTTAAGGACATAAAATCCATGCCACACAAGAGAAAATTAGAAAGCAAAAACCGAAAATGTTTTGAAAAAAAAAAAACACTATGTGGATAACAACAGCCTCATTTTAACCGGAAATTGAAAGAAAAATCAATTTGGTAAATTTCAAGCTGTTAAATAATTAAATAAAATAAAAATAAGACAGTGAAGAATTTCTATTCTTACGCTATATAATGTTTTAAAACTTTAAGTATTTCATGTACACTTGAGGCTACGGCTGCTCCTTTACTTGCCACCACAACTGATGCCAAATTTATGACTGGAAGTGATTAATAAATTAAATGTTGAACCACATGGTAGTTACATTTATGTCTGCCTAGCAATACTTTTTTTATGTACTTATTTCTCTATTAGTAAGCAAGAACATCAATGTATTGCACCTTTTTACTAATGCTTCAGATGTGTGCTTTTTAAATGATAGAATTATTATAATTTACCAATCTCATGTCTAGAAAGAATCACAAAGAGAAAGGGCATGTAGACCTTGAACATTCCCTCAAGCTTGTTTGTGAACTGACTTCCACATTCTGTCTTTAGCTGTAACAGTACCAAACTTGTTATAATTATAACTCCTCAAAGATAAGCTTATCAGAAATCAACAGTATAAAATATAACTGACCTTCGAAATCATAGATTTCTCAGCATCAATAGAAGCACTCTTCCCTAAAAGTAGCCTTTTTGCAAGATCCTTCTTATAGAATGCTTCGAACACATCCTTGCCCTTGATATTTTGGAAAGTACATAAATAAATAAAAGTCAATTACAACCTTTAGAATGATAACCCATATGATATATCA
The DNA here is from genome assembly GCA_031304145.1 of Cardiospermum halicacabum. NCBI lineage: Eukaryota > Viridiplantae > Streptophyta > Magnoliopsida > Sapindales > Sapindaceae > Cardiospermum > Cardiospermum halicacabum. The sequence continues at coordinate 20,714,134 of CM062397.1, forward strand.
ATAACTTCAGACCAAATGTCAAGAAGTGTAGCCATTAGGTTTTTGTCAAGGAGATATTCACCTGTATAAACCTGAATAAAACCAAAACTTTATCAAGTGTGCCCTCCAGTTCCTCTTCAGAAGTACCTTTATTTCCAGCTCGAAGTTTTTCATCTAAAAATTTTGCAATCAGCTCCGCAGGCCGGTTCTATTCAACAGTTCAAATACGTAACCATTAGCAAGAAAAACAGAAATGCACACAAAAGAAAGGGGGGGTAGAGACCAAATAGCCAGTAAGATGTATAAATTAGAAATTTAGGGTTTTGTTAACTAAAATAAATAAAATTTTAAATTAAAAATAAATAATAAAAAATAATTAATAATAAAAAAAGAGTTAAATTTAGAAATCTTGCTTCAAGAATTGACTAAGGCCAAAACGAAGTCCACTAATCAAGAAATAACTGAAATTCCAACCAAAATAAATATTCAGAATAAATCTCAACAGATTACTGAATACAGCTGAGAGGGGGCAGGAGGGGGAAGGTAAATGATACTTGCTGATTATAAACCAACACCATATATCAGTTAGTAAAACTGATCTAGCAAAGATTGAAACCCTTATTCTGATAAGACTACATAAATTTTGATTAGCAAGCTTCTATAAAAAAGAAATCATTGTCAAAGAGTCTGAGCATTTAGCAGCTGTGGCAATGTCCACAAACAAGTTCAACTGTTACTATCCAAAATCATGATTCATGAAAATATACATATAACACAGCATAAAGTCATCCCAATTTCAATTGTACATTCAAAAACTTTGAATCCAAACTTCCTATCTGTATCATCATATGCTAGTCGCAAGATTACTTCCTAATCTGGTTAAATGTCACTTCAATACTTCTAAAGTGGGTAAAGTTAAAAATAAAACATGCTTACCTGACGTAGATTAATAAGATACTCAAATGAATCCTTAATTGTGTTCGAAAATGCCTCATTCTTTGAAAAGCTTTCTTCCCAGATAGAGTCCAGAGAGGATTTAAACTCCAAAAGGGAGGAAACCATGTCTTTATCCTTCTCTTCATCCATAACAATGCCATTCCCTGTTCTTCGTATGTACGATGCAAGGGCCTGCCTTAACGATTCAAGGGCATTGACCCTAGAGAAAAGCAAGTACATCCTCTTAAGGTCTTCAGTTCGATGACCATCCATCAGCATAGTGAACCCCTGTACATATAAAAGGCAGTATAATCATTCAAAAGAAGTACAAATAAATGTTAAGAGAATGAATTAGTTTCACAAACCTTGTCAAGAATGACACTTATATGGCGTTCAAGAAGTTGTCTTTCTGCAGTTGCTATGAGAGGTTTTCTTGTGCTTGCATCCAAATAGAGTAAGCATCTTTCATGTTCTTCATGTAACCTTATCTGTGAGATGTAACAATCACATCTTATTAACATCAACTTAAAAAGTGAATCATAAAGAGAAAGACAGTCAGTGAGTCACAGTGAGGAGTAAACAGTATGAGTTGGAGACTCGCACTCGCACCTAGCATACTTTTCACAACTATGAATCTAAAATGTAGTAGAAAGAAAGTCCAAACTTTCAGCATCAATATGAACTATATTAAAAATAGCAAAACAGACATACCTCAACATGTTTCAAGTAATCAGGAACATCTGATTGCTGCATGTATTTCATGCCTTCGGCAGCATAAAATTCGGATGTGCACTCAAGGAATGGCTTCTCAAAGCTTTCTGAGTAAATTCCTAGAGCAGTAAACATCTTTAAGAGATGATTAAGAAGAGTCCTATCAACAGCTTCTCCTAATCTGAAAGATGATACCCCAAACAAACACAATCTGAGATATATATAACCCAAAACCACCCAAAAAATGATAGAAGACAAGACACAAATGAAGCGTACAAATTCAACTAAGCAAGATCATCAAAATGGTAACAACAATCATTAATATGAAAAGAAATAAAAAATTGCTAATTTAAGTTGTACAGGCAAAGATTAGTAACAATTTTGCAGTCATAAAATTTGCAAACCATGCATAGTCATAGAAGACTAAGCATGATGATTAACCTGAATATCTGACATCACCTAAGACAAGTAACATAAAGATGTGCCCTTTGAATTATAATCATAACAAAGAGCATCCTAATTAAAATACTCTATTTATATCAAACCCTACAATGATTTGATAGTTTCTAGTCAAGGCTACCTACATTGAATCTTCATTAGTGATGGTCTTATGCTAAACTACCTAAATATTCCAAACAAACTTTTCCACTTCCTCCCCATCATTTGAGAATAAAGAGAAGGTTGTACTCTGAGCTACCAGTATAATTTTGTATTCTCATATATTTACTCTTATAAATTCAAGAATTTGGGTAAACCCAAAAGCAACTCATCTCAATCATTGGTCAATGACATTAATTTAATAAGAAAAGGAGAGAAAGAGAGCATTCAAAACTAACTGGTGAATTTAAAAAGGATAAGTTTACTATAGCCATCAAACAATATCTACAAAATACTGTATAGGGTGTTTATTGATCGATAACCTTCTTACAATTACCTTTCCCTCTCAATCATTCTTAACAGGCCAGTGACAGTTTTGTGCTCAACCTCTGTATAAGAAGAAAGATACTTCCTGAAAAGTTGCAAGCCCATGTCCCACAATGACCGCACATTTTGCGTTTGTTTCACATATGTTCTATCCAAAACCAAGGCTATGCCACGAATCATCAACATCTGATCACAAAGATCCTGCCAGCATCTCTCAACAAGTGATAAGAAAACCACCAGATCTGGGCTTTGGCCAACCAGTGAATGTATCGCAGCAGATATATGTGCTTCACACTCCTTTTCAATACGTTGATAAAGGCTGCCACCCATCTTGTGGAGGCAAAGATCATTGACAGCCTAAGCATAACAAATCAGATAAACAAAAACAACCCTCCGATAATGAGTGCTCAAATTTTAGAACCAAAGAAAAGAAATTATATTACTCTACCTGATATAACTTTTCCAGATCACAGGAATCTGGCTGCTTCAAAAATATAGCTTGTATAGCTGACTTCACAGTTGCCCACGTGTCCTCCTCAAAATTTGTAGGAAGTGTCGGTTTAGCTTCACAAAACAAAATGAAAGATGTAAAGGCACCGTTATTAAGATCATAAGTTGAGAAGAATTTAAGAAATGAAAATTGTGCCCTTTAAGAAGACTTCAGCTTTGCCAAACCATCGTTACAACTTTCAGGAGCAAATCAGTTTAACCTTACAGTGCAGACTAGCATATGATAGACAAGAAATACCTAGCACCATTTCAAGATCACAAGGTGAGAATTTATAAAATTATACACATTTATAGAAGTTTGAAGTTCAGTACTAAAGCCCTCATCAGGTACTAAAGCCCTTAGTTAATGATTCCTGTCAGTAGACTAAATGATTACAACCATTGTTAACAAATGAGACCCAATACATTTGAAATTAGTGATCATATTTGATACTGCATCATGAACAACCGACCTCAACTTGATTCAGTTCCCTTCATTTTCATTTCTATCAACTAACAAAACGAAATTAATAAGTCATCTCAAGCTAACACCAACTATCAATTCACAAAAACTCGGATCCAAAAAGCTTAAAGTAGAGTGCTGTCAACAGTTAGAACCCTAGTTGTTACTATGTAAACCAGTATCCAGATCCCAGTTAGAGCAAAAATAAAGTTTCTAAATACATCAAATTACAAACAGCAAACGACAGATATCAATTATAATCAAACTAGAAAAGCTAAGCGAAACCCTCGACTCCTCGGATCATGCAAGCCTACTGATTGTAAAAGCATAAAAAATGCATTGATTAAACATCTAATTAAAACCCTAACCGAATCGAAAGCGAAAGAATACCTTTGAGGAGCTTAATTACAAGCTTCTTAGAGGGCTGAGGAGGCTGGGCTTTCTTGCGGGCTAAATTGTTGGCGGCGGCGGGACGTGGCTCATCGGGCTTGACATCGTCGTCGAGGGACATAGCGGAGTGGTCGAAGACGGAGTCGGAATCGGGAAGTGAAGAGAAGTCGTGGTGGTGGAGGCCGTTCTTAGAAGTGGCGTCGACGGCCTGCGATTTAGCCTTCTTCATAGGTGGACAATTGTTGGTGGTGGTGTTGCGTTTGTTGGGGAGAGACATCAAAAACTCATCTATTAACGCATTTTACTGTTTTCTTTGCTCTTTCAATTTTTCGAAAACCACCATCTTAGCTCCTCAGACCAAACATATCCTCTCCTCAGACAAAACTCGGGGTCAGGGCACAACTTTTTCTTCTCTTCGCGTTTTTTTTTTTTTTAATTAAAATTATATATTTTTCCGCTGCTTCTTCCTTTGAGTATTTTTTTTTTTTTAAATCACTGCATTTTTAAAATTAATTGAGTTTGTAACCTGTAAATGAAACAAAGAATTAAATATATATAAAATAAAAATAATTAATTAATTCAGTCTATAAACAAAGTGATGTTCAAGATTATAAACTTTTTTTTTTCGGTGCATGAAAGTGTTAAAAAAAGGAAAAAATAAATTATTAAAATAAAAAAATTTCAGATAATTTTTATTATTATTTTAATTTAAAATTATTTTGATAACTAGTTAATAAAATAATTAAAAATTGAAAATAATTTTTTTTAAAAATAGAAGACATAGCTAGTTTATTTTTTTTTATATATTTTTATTAAATGCAAATCAAGCCTTATAAAAACCCATTGGATTGGGTTTGGGTCAGATTAATTCGATTGGTGCGGGTTAATTGGATTGGGTGGTGTGTGCCCGCCCATCAGCAAAACTGAAAAGGAAAAAAAAAACACTTGGTCGGAGAATCAATGAATGCCGTGGCGGTGGCTGTGGGTTCTTCTTCAACTTCACACCCACTTGTGAACCACTCTCCATCTACAAAAAGAATACTTCATGGTACAACAAGAAGAACCCTTCTATTATCTTCAACTTCTTTACTCAGCTGTTATTTCAATCCATTCTCAACAACATCGTCGTCTGCTGTTGCCCAGCCACTACAATCTGGAGAAGATGAACTTCAGCTGGAAGAAGACAGAGTTGTTAACCTCTTCCAGGTATCACTTCTTTCAATTTGGTCTCTTTCTACATAAATTCTCTGGTCTGCTATCTTTACGTTGATTATGACTTTCATTTCGAATTATTGCAGGAAGCTTCACCATCTGTTGTTTCTATTCAAGACCTTGAACTGCTAAAAAGTCCCAAGAATGCTTCTAATGAAGCCATTCCTATTGCTGACGAAAATGTGAAAGTGGAAGGCACTGGTTCTGGATTCGTTTGGGATAAATTTGGTCACATTGTAAGCACTCCTTTCTTATCTTTGATCACTCTATATATGTTATATGAAATGAATGAATCAACTTTTAGAGATATAATAATTTTACTTTGATATCCATGGAAGACTTACTAAGTAATACTTACGGTAATGTTCTGCTTATGATTTGGCTCCAACATCATCTGAATGTTTATTTGTTCTATTTGTCAGGTTACTAACTATCATGTGGTAGCTAAATTGGCCTCTGATAAAACTGGAACCCAGCGTTGTAAGGTTTTTGCACTTTTTCAGTCTTGAACTTTTATAGTGTGAACCACAAAGTTCGCTGCAAGTTTTCCTTCTTCAAGGGCTCTTTCTTTGCAGGTTTCTTTAGTCGATAAGAAGGGCAATAGCTTTTTCAAGGAAGGCAAGATCATTGGTTATGATCTAGATTATGATTTGGCTGTTCTGAAGGTTTGTACTTGAAACCTGTTTCTTCTGCATTAACATGTCATGAATATCTATCTTGATTACGGCTATCTCATCAGCTATATTTCTTTGGCAGTGTAATTAGAGAGGAAGTTGTATGTGGTACCTTGTGACATTAGGTTATAGTTCTGGCATTTGATTGTTTGTTTATGAACTAAACTGAAATTGTTTGCAGTGTATAATCAAATAATAAGTTGGTTTTAGAGAAAAAAGGTTTAGATCTGCTCTGCAGCATTTACCTTAGTGTGATAGTAAGATTGATGTTTTGTTCCTCCATTGGCAAAACATTATTTTGCTGTATCTAAGTCATAAACCTGACTAAAACTCATGCACCATCATCAATTTGTTTCCTTTAACATGACTTGTTATGATATCTCTGATGAGCTTGAATTAAGTTTAACTTCTGTATGTTTGCTGGTGCATGAATTGTTTGTATCTGAAAGTCCAAAACCGATATTTCATGCAGGTTGATGCTGAAGGGTATGAATTAAAGCCTGTTGTGCTTGGTACATCACAAGATTTACGTGTAGGCCAGAGCTGCTTTGCCATTGGTAATCCTTTAGGATACGAAGACACTCTAACAACTGGGGTAACCTATCCTTACTTTTTTATCCATCTCTGCTTAAACTTAACATCACATACAACAGTGAAGTTAACTAGTGTCTGTTTGTAAATTACTTTGTATCACTAAGGTGGTGAGTGGACTAGGTCGAGAGATACCATCACCTAATGGAAGAGCCATTCGAGGAGCAATCCAAACTGATGCTGCTATTAACGCCGGTAAGAACTGCATATTTCTCTAGCACTTGTGTTGTACTCTTCAGTTTGGTGTAGCTAAGGCAGTGATTATTTAGTTAGGCTTCAAAATTTAGTAAATGAGATAAGTTTCCTTGACCAGTGACAGTGATTACTTCTATAGTATGGGATTAGTTATAAATTTTCTGTCAAATTTCATTATTGTTTTCAGGGAATTCAGGGGGACCATTGATAAATTCACATGGTCATGTGATTGGAGTCAACACAGCAACTTTCACTCGCAAAGGTAACAGAGATCTTCGAGACCTTTTAACCACACCAATAATTGGCTTGTGTATTTATTTGTGCTTATGGTTTCACATGGTGTTTCAGGGACAGGAGCATCATCTGGTGTGAACTTCGCAATACCAATTGACACTGTTGTGAAAACTGTGCCTTATCTTATCGTGTATGGAACACCTTATAGCGACAGATACTAATCAAGGATACATATTTTGTAATTCAAAGTGTAACTACAGTTATCAATCTCAAAATGACCTATTTCCCTATTTACTCAGCTAAACTGTCTTGATCTTCGCAGCTACTCTAACCATCAGTCTCCGAACATTAATCACTGAAACCAATGACAAACAACAAAAGAAAATTTAGAAGGCATCTTTTCTCTAATATGTAATCCAGAAAAAACCAATCATGTTGACTTGCAATTCTGAAACCAGAAAAAGCCTTCTACTGGTTAATCTTCAGTAGAGACAATTGTTCATCTATGGAGCAATCTACATGACAAGAGGTTCTACAAGTGGAAGGGATAAGGATGAGTCCAAGGCCACGCTGTTCCATGGCGGAAGGAGTGGACCTTCTGGTGCTGCGATATTCCACAGCGTCTTGCAGTATTATGTTGCCTTGTTTGTCAATACAGTGGAAGGTGCCCAAGAAAAATCGTCCATCTTGGATTCCCACCAACATCCGCCGGAATAACAGCTTCCTCAACTGACCCACAGCTTCAGAGGATTTCTCTGCTTCTTGTTCCATCCAGATTGATTTCAAATACAGCTGATTAAACAAGATAAATAATACAACAGAGATGATTAGGTCATAGATTTAATATTGACACATGCAGTAAAAAGACAATGAACTAATGTAGCTTCTAATGCAATTAGCTATATATCATCTACTTTAAAGATATCAGAGATAAAAGCTCTTTTTAAGCATAAAATCCAAATACCAGCAAGGCTTCAGAGAGCACCATCACATCAAATAGCAAATCCCCATTTAAAAAACATGGGATCAGTCAACAAACAAGCAATACTTGCAATGAAACATAAACTGAAAAGATAACTACATAACCTGAAAATGTAAAGCACTAAGTTTGAAAGCAAATAACCAATCTCAAAGATGGGAAGGCATTTCTTGCTAGAAACACATGGATGGATGCCACCTCACCACCTATCTATGTGAACAGTATGACAGCTCATGATGATTGGAGGGCATATATAGTATAGCAGGGGAAAATTTCTACTTCAAACACTCTTTCATCTGTTCAATTCACCGTCACACAGATCATGCAAACATGATAATGAGTAAGGTAAACAATTAAAACAATGGCACAAAATTTTCAGTGCGGCTATGTTAACACTCACGCTCCATACCATTGGATTATTTTTAGGCTAGTTTATACAGATATTTGGGAATGAGAATTAACAAAGTGCATGTTTGTTTTTGCAAATTAACACTTAATACCACTTAATTTGAGACATTTTATTCGTGAATGGAATTAAATTAAGTGGCATTAAGTGTTAAGTAGAGAAAAATAATCAAGCACCGACTAAAAGAAAACTTTTTTTCATATACATTACAGCCACTTGTATATAAGTATTAGATAATTTTCTACACAGCCAAGTTCAAAAAATAGTTTTAGAAACTTATGTTGTTTCATTTGACAAAAGGGTGAAAGAAATGTATATTTATAGATACATCCCTTTCAAATGTAAACTGTTGCAGTATTTTATTTTTATTGTTATCTTATTTGTTTTTATATAGTTTTATACATAATAGAAGTCCTATAGGAATTAGAGTATGAATCCTTATAGAAGTTGAGTAGATAAAGTCAACTCCTTACATATTAAGGAGTTCCAGTTTGTAACAGGCTTATCAGGATTTTATTATTTAAGATCTACTACCGTAGAACCGAAGAAATAGAGAGAGTTATATTTTTGAAAAATATAAATCTTCATGGTATCAGAGCTAGGTTACTATAACGTCTACTAAATCAGAAAAATCTTCTTCTCTACATGATGGAGGCAGCCATGTTGAAACTAATTCAAATACTCCAACACTACCAATCACCATACACAAATTAGGTGATGGAAATTATCTTCAATGGTCATTATCAGTCCACATGTTTATAAGCGGCAAAGGTAAAGTAGAGTATTTGCTCGCCGAGTGCAAAGCCCCTACAGACAAGGATTCTGCATAATATAAGCGATGGAATACAGAAAACAATATGGTAATGTCATGGCTTATAAATTCCATGACACCTGAAGTTAGCCAATACTATCTTCTATGCAAAACTGCTGCACAGATCTGGGAGGAAGCAAAAGAAAGTTATTCCCATGAAGACAATAAAGCAGAGATTTTCAGCATAGAAGGAGTAATTCATGATCTGCGACGAGAGATGACTGTCACACAATTTTTTAACACCCTAGCTCGCTATTGGCAGCAACTAGATATGTTTGAAGTGCAAGAATGGAAGTGTTCTGAAGATAGCCAAAAATATAGAGACATTGTTGAAGAAAAAAGGGTGTTCAAATTCTTACATGGTTTGAACAAGGAATTTGATGACGTACGAGGACGAATTCTCTCTTTAAGGCCAATTCCTAAAGTGAGAAACGTGTTTGCTGATGTAAAAAGAGAAGAGAGTCGTAGGAGAGTTATGATGGGAGACTACAATAGAAACAATTCTGAAATACAAAACCCAGAAGGTTCAGCTTTAGTTGCAAGAGGAAACCAATATGGAATTCTTAATTCTCAACCAAAGAAGGGGAATCGTCCATGGTGTGAACATTGCAAGAAACAAGGTCATACTAAGGACAAGTGTTGGTACCTCCACGGAAAACTCGCGGACTGAAAACCAAAGAGGCAAGGACAATATAAAGAAGCAAATCAGGCAGCAGTGTCTATAGAGTCAAACAAATCAGAGCCTACAAACAGGGAGCTCTATGACATGATTCAAAGGATCGCTTCTCAGACGGGATCAATCAATTCTGCCTCCACGGTAATTGGAACTGGGGTTGTAGCCCAAAAAGGTACCCATTTAAACGCTTTCAACATTGAATCTGTTTTGGAAAAAGCATGGATTGTCGATTCTGGGGCAACAGATCATATGTCAGGAGATCTGAATTTTTTTAGCAAATATAATGATATTACTGATGACCTAAATGTAAGAATAGCTGATGGTTCAATGTCTAAGGTGAAGGGGATCGGAAATGTGAAAATTTCAGAAAATCTTGCCTTAGAATCTATCTTATATGTTCCAAATTTGAGCTGTAATTTACTGTCTGTCAACAAATTAACCAAAGACAGACATTATTTGATCACTTTCCGTAATGATTGTTGTGAGTTTCAGGATCAGGAATCTGGGAGGATGATTGGCAGTGCTGAGAACATGGCTGGTCTCTATCTTCTACGAGTAAATTTTAACGTTGATAAACAAGTCAAAAATACTAGGTTAGGATTAAACGTTAGCTTTCAGAATGAAGATACTATGAGTTTATGGCATCGTAGGTTAGGACATCCAAATATAATGTATCTTCAGAGATTATTTCCTTCTTTTAGGATCAATAAAATGCAAGATTTTAGTTGTGAAACTTGTGTTTTGTCCAAACAATCTAGAAATTCCTATCCTACTCAGGTTTATAAACATTCGCAGCCTTTCCAAATGATACATAGTAATGTTTGGGGTCCTATGAGAGTGAATAACATATCAAGTTCTAAATGGTTCGTATCATTTATTGATGATCACACTCGGGTCACTTGGGATCATCTTATGAGAGAAAAATCTGATGTTGCTTACCTATTCAAAAATTTTCACAATATGGTTAGTACTCAGTTTCAGACCAAAATTAAGATCCTTAGAACCGATAATGGAAAGGAGTACTTTAACTCCATTTTGAAAGATTTCATTGAAAGAGAGGGGATTATTCACCAAAGCACTTGTGTGGATACTCCTCAACAAAATGGAGTATCTGAGAGAAAGAATAGGCACATTCTTGAGATAGCTAGATGTCTCCTAATTGAAAATAATGTTCCTAAGTTCTTTTGGGGTGAAGCTGTCCTAACAGCAACATTCTTAATCAATAGGCTGCCATCTAGAGTCCTTAAATACAGAACACCCATTCAGGTCTTACAAGATTTTTTCCCAACCAATCGATTAATTTCTCATGTACCCGTCAAAGTCTTTGGATGCACTGTTTTTGTCCATATAAACTCTCAATTCCGAACCAAACTCGATCCTAAGGCCATAAAATGCATCTTCCTAGGTTATTCATCAAGTCAAAAGGGATACAAATGTTATTCACCTGATAGGAAAAAAAAAATTATTTCGATGGACGTCACTTTCTTTGAAAACCAACCATTTTACTCGAAACATATAAGGAGTGACACTCTACAAACTGATGTTGTTCTTGATCCATTTGTAGAGACAGAGAGTGAAAACTTAGATATCTCTGAGAGAGTTGAACCAAACACAAACAGAGAAGAGTGTACACAACAATCTAGAGAAATAGAACTTGAAAATGAAGCCATTGAAACACAACCCAATCTAGATTCTAGAGTTCAGTCTGAGAATATTGTCTATCAACGCAGGAATAAATCTCGAAGAGGAGAAAGCACCGGACAGCAAACTCAAAACTGTCAAGAATCTATAACAGAGGATCAGGTCCATGAAAATGAAGAGGTAGATGTTGATTCTCTTGAAGATGCTTCTCTTTATATACCTATAGCTCTAAGGAAAGGTGTCAGATCTTGCAGAAAGCGGCCTAAATACCCCTTAGGGAATTATGTATCTTATGATAAGTTATCTGCAGATTTTAAAGCATTTACTTGCAGTATAACAGAGGTTAAGGTCCCATCAAACATATATGAAGCACTACAAATACCTTGCTGGAAACAAGCAGTACAAGAAGAGTTAAATGCATTGGAGAAAGCTGGAACTTGGAAACTCACTCAATTGCCAGCAGGTAAAAGCACAGTAGGTTGCAAATGGGTTTTCACTATTAAGTATAGATAAGATGGAAGTATTGACAGATTCAAGGCCAGATTGGTTGCTAAAGGTTTCACCCGATCATATGGTATAGATTATCAAGAAACCTTTGCACCAGTAGCAAAACTCAATACCATTTGAGTGTTGTTGTCCTTAGCTGCGTGTTTGGATTGGAGTCTCTACCAAATGGATGTAAAAAATGCTTTCTTAAATGGAGATCTTGAAGAAGAAGTGTATATGGAAATCCCGGTTGGCCTACAAAGTGTTCAAAAGAGTGATGAAGTTTGTAAACATCAGAGAGCTCTCTACGGACTTAAACAATCTCCACGAGCTTGGTTTGGTAGGTTCAGCAAAGCAGTAATAGCAGAAGGTTACAAACAAAGTAATGCTGACCATACGCTATTTATCAAACACATGAATGGAGGAAAAATGGCAGTCCTTAGCGTATATGTCGATGACATTATAATCACCGGCAATGATGAGGAAGAGATCAAGCGGATAAAAAGTTGTTTAGCTGGAGAGTTTGAAATTAAAGATTTGGGAAACATAAAATATTTTTTAGGCATGGAAGTTGCTAGATCGAGTAGAGGTATCTCAGTTTCCCAAAGGAAATATGTGATGGATTTGTTGAAAGAAAGTGGCATGGAAAACTGTAAACCAGCTGAAACTCCTATGGAACAAACAGCAAAATTCAGTCCTAATAATGACAGTGCACCAGTAGATAAAGGAAGGTATCAACGACTGGTTGGAAAGTTATTATATCTTTCACATACCAGACCAGATATAAGTCATTCAGTTGGGATATTGAGTCAATTTATGAATGATCCTAGGAAGATACATTTGAATGGTGTCTACAGGGTATTGCGGTACTTAAAAATGACACCGGGAAGAGGATTATTTTTCAAGAAAACTACCGACAAAACCTTGAATATCTATACAGATTCCGACTGGGCAGGTTCACTCGTGGATAGAAGATCAATTTCAGGCTATTGTGCGTTTGTTTGGGGTAATCTAGCATGTTGGAAGAGTAAAAAACAGCAAGTGGTAGCTAGAAGCAGTGCAGAGTCAGAACTAAGATCATTAGCTCATGGGGTTTGTGAAGGCCTGTTGTTAAAGAAACTGCTGTTGGAATTAAAAGCTGAAATTGAAGAACCTATGAAGCTGTTCTGTGACAATCAATCAGCTATTTGCATGGCTAAAGACCCTGTGCAACATGACAAGACCAAACATGTTGAAATAGACAGACATTTCATCAAAGAACGGCTGGAAGACAAGACAATCAAGCTGTTGTACTTACCTACAGTAAACCAGACAGCTGACGTGTTCACAAAGGCTTTAACAAGAGCAAATTTTGAGTCTATGATTTCCAAGCTGGGCTTAATTAACATTTACAACCCAGCTTGAGGAGGGGTGTTGCAGTATTTTATTTTTATTGTTATCCTATTTGTTTTTATATAGTTTTATATATAATAGAAGTCCTATAGGAATAGGGTAGAAATCCTTATAGAAGTTGAGTAGATAAAGTCAACTCCTTACATATTAAGGAGTTCCAGTTTGTAACAGACTTATCAGAATTTTATTATTTAAGGTCTACTACCGTAGAACTGAAGAAATAGAGAGAGTTATATTTTTGAAAAATATAAATCTTCATAAACCAATAAGAACATTAAAATGTTTGGTTACTATTATTCCCTAAGAATCAAGGCTGCTTGAGACATCAACTTTCACATAACAATTGTATTGTATCAGACATTGAATTTGCGTTGTGGCTCAACAAACTGGAAACAGACGGACATAAGAGGAACTTGTTTCAATGAGTAATGGAGTCAAAACTTGGAGGGACAGATTAACGGATACATGGCGAGTGTGAGATAATTTAGTGACGGGATTCAATAATAACCAGCCGTAGGAGAAGGATAAAAGTTAAACCAAATCATCCTTAACCATGCTAATATACCTATTAAACTTGACAATCAAACCCTTTTTAAGTCAAAGTAACAGTCAAAACTACAAGGTATGAGTAAACTCAGACTGAAGAAGGCACTAATTCTAAAGTTCTTATCCTGCATATTCCCCGCACTTTGTACATCCTTTTATGTAATATAATACTCTCCCACTTCATAACTGCCATTGCTAAATCTAAAGCCAAGTATGAAATAGCATCACTCAAAAACCTGACGAAAACATATAGTTCCACATATTACTTCAAATAAAAACAGATTTGAATCGGGAGTTGCTGGTATAGCACACATTACATTATTTCAATCAAGCATCAGGTAGAAACATTTGAACATGCTGGGTAATCATAATGATGTATCAATTTCAACCTAATTGCAATTTACATTTCCTCCTGAAAACTAAACAAGGGATTCAATCATGAAACTCAAATAATCAAAATCAAGAATCAGAACATATGACCACTGGTTTGGAGTTTAAATTAGTATCAAGTGAGCGAAATCAAGCATGAAACGAAAAGCAAGACGGAGGAAATCGGCAGCAAGGCAAAGAGGGTTTGAGTTGAATGAATTAATAAATCGCTAAGAGAAGCCGAACTAAAACATACAATTATTCTATAAATATATCGAAGTACGAAACCAGAACGAGAGAAAGTGAAACGCTAGAGCAGGTAATACTTACCGTGCCCAACAGAAGTCTCTGCAAATCTTTAGCAAGAATCCTAGGAGAAGAGAAGATCGGACCGTCGCTGACGAGGACAGCAGCAATGGTATGAGCTTGGCTTGTTCGGGTTCAATTCGGGTCATATACACACACTTGTATTTATTGTTGTTCTCTTTCTATGTTTTAAATTTTTTATTTGTATTTAAAATAAATAAATAAATACAAATAATTCGATGGTTTATTAAGTCAAAATTAAATATTATCATCCATTTTATATATCTACTCAGCTGAAAAGCACTTCTGGGTGAAAACAGTACATTAATGGTGGCTTATAACAAGCTTATGAAACAAGACTTCAATTGTCTCTGAAGATTTTCAGGTGCCTAATAATCTGAAATGTGCGTCAGACAATTTCTGGCTCAGAATCAGATGGATCAGCAGAATCCACCACAAGAAGGGGTGCAATTATAAGAAAGAATTCAAGAGCAAAAACAGCAGCAGGAATAAATGAACATAACATTATTATTATTATAAAACCTTACTAGTCTTAACATAATCATTGATTCTACAATCAGATAAGGTGCCAGATTTATATGGCAAATCAATATTGGGTTACTAGTGTCGCATTGCATGGCTGACCACCTTATAACCTGGCTATAGTGCGAGGATGATCCCATTCTGTCATGATGTGGTTGCGGGTGATCTCCTTGAGGTTGCGGCAGCCACTTAATGCCATAGTCAGCTCAAATTCATCGCGGAGCATCTGAAGAACTTTCCTCACACCAGCTTCACCATCAGCAGCCAGCGAGAACACTACAGGCCTTCCGATCTAGATTTTAATACAAACAATTTCTTAGTGGATGTTTACTCAGAAGAGGATACAGCTTTTGATACTTGTAGTGAGCTTTCAAAATTATGTCACACATTTAGAGTGAGATGTTTATATACTTACAAAAATTCCAGCGGCTCCTAGAGCCAAAGCTTTGAATACATCTGTCCCACGACGCACACCACCATCAAGAAAAACAGGAATTTTGCCTTGTACCGCTTTAACTACCTGTGAGTTTCAGCTAACACTAGATCAAAATCATACAAGATTCTATTTGAATGGCAGCTTCATTGATGATATAACACTTAGAGCTCTACTTGGTGCAAATAACTGGGATTTTAAACAATTACTTACATATGGAACCTATACCAAGTACACAATGAGTCAACAAAAACTCTAGAAAAAGTGCAGTTCTCATAGGGAGGAAAGGAATAACAAGATAGCAGTAGCCATGAAAGGTTCAGAAATTTATCTGTGTAAAAATTAAGGAGGGTGTCTGTTGAGGAAAAACTGAGGTACACAAGTAATACAACGACGTTAAGCTCTCTTAAACTTAAGAGGAAATCATTAAAAGACGCGAAGCACATATATAAAAATATGTATGTATGTACTATTACCTCTTCTAGAGCCATAATAGTTGCAGGTACATAATCTAGTTGGCGGGCTCCATGATTGGAGACTATGATTCCTGCAGCTCCACTTCCTACAGCTATCCTTGCTGCATTAAAATAAATCAATAAAAAGGTTATTGAATAAAATGATACTTGGCAAAAAAATCCACACATGGTGGACTGACAAGAGAACACTATAATCTATTTTCAACTGTGGTTTGCTAACCATCCTCAGCAGTAAGGACTCCCTTCACTAGAATTGGCAATGAGGTGATTGTTTGTAGCCACTTCACATCCTGTGCAATGCCACAATGAAACTTGTTAAATCCTGCAATTAGGATTACAAGGATTTCAAGAATGTAAGATTCTAATGATCCAAAACTTGAAACATCTTACTTTCCAGCTAAGAGACCTATCAACTTGGCCAGCAACATATGAAGCAAGTCCAGAGTCATCAGTCTGCAAGGTTATCCCAAAATCAGTTTTTAAATAAATAAATAAAGTCATTAATATTTCACCTACCTTATCCATCTTGCCAAGATCCAAACCCTCAAAGTTCTTCAAGGTCAGAAATGGAGGCAAAGTGAATCTGCAAGGAAATTCATTGGAGAGTTAACATTTTATAATACATCTCAGAACCTTCAGGTTTTTGCTGGTCCATTTTGACCTTGCTCGCATTTTCCACCTTCAGATAAAATGAAACTACATTCACCTGTTCTTGATATCAGCTTCCCGACGGCCTAACCTTGGTGTATCTACAGTGAGGGCAATAGCCTTGAAACCAGCCCTTTCAGCTCTTCTCACAAGCTGTGTAACCACATTTCTGTCTTTGTAGACCTAAATATATGTGAAAAATATATGAATGAGGTTGATTACATGCATCTTACAGATGAAATCTTGAGTATAACATGCAATTCATTATTTAGAGCCCATATCAGTGGATACAATTATTTCAGAAACAACAGGTTATCAAGAATTGAACAGATGAATTTTATTTGACTACATGCAGAAGATAATACTCTCCATCACTTTGAAATGAAAATATTAGTTTGAGCATAATTTATGAGAAAACAGCATTTTGCAACAAATGTTAGATTTAATTTGAATGAATAAATTAAATCTTCAAGCAATGGACGGAGGAGGAAAGAAGCAATGGGATAATGTTAACAACAGACAGTGAAAAATAACCTCTGGACCTCACTTAGTTTCAAATAAAAAAGAACAAGAAACTCACATAGAGTTGGAAAAATCGAATGCCAGGTCCTGTTGATGCAACCTCCTCAACACTGGAAGTAGACCATGAGGAAAGTGTCTGTCATAAAACATCACATATTACTATAACAGTAAATTCGCCAATCAGTTGGTTAGCATGTAGTTCCCTATTACTGGTCAATTGAAATCTACCCTACGAAATAATTCCCATGTCAACAATGAAAGAAAAAAATATGGGAAACGAACCATGATTGTATCAGCTGCAGAAGCTGCTCTTGCTGTTGCAAGTTCACCTGTATTAAAGCACAGGAGAAAGTCTTAGCAAAATTTTCTAAGCTAGTGTGTTTTTTAACAAAAGAAACTTCTGAGACTCAAAATGGGAAACTAAATGGAAAGTGTAAAAAAATTTGTTATTGAATTGAAATAGGTATAAATTACTTCAGAATTGATATTTTATCTATTTATTTAGATTCGTATCAGATCCATAAAGATGGACAGACTTTCAATGTCAATATCATCATGATGTGAAGAATAAAAGTTCATGGAAACAACATATGGAAATATACCATCTGGATGAGCCATTTTCTGCATAGCAGTAGGAGCAACCATGATTGGCATTGATATATTGAATCCTAGGACACTTGTGGTCATGTCAATCTTGCTAACATCAATAAGAATACGAGGTCGAAACCTATTCATAGAAAAAAGAATTATTTCATTAGAAATAAATAAATTTAATCAACAATCCAAAATAAACTAAAAGAAAAGGTCAGCCCAGGTTAAATAGCCATGAACAGAACATCTTACAGAATCCTTGAGAATGCATTCCGGTTTTCCTCAAGAGTCCACTGGTCTTCTGCACCTGAAGCATAGTAGTCATAAACCATCTTTGGCAATTTCTGCTTCGCAATTGCTTGATACTCGCTCACATTAGTTACCTCCATCTCTGCAATCGTTTCTTGAAGTCTTCCCTCAAATAATCTGGATGAGAGTAGAAATCAGTACAATACAATGCTAACTGTAACTTAAATTACCAAAACCGACATAAGTAGAACATGAAGAGAGGTCTACAAAGTAGATATACTTCAAAAGAATCTAAACCCAATCCAAGTCACAAGATCTAACAAGTAGAAACATGACCATCCAAGTTCTTTCAATCTAAGTCCAAGACATGTCAATCCCTTAAGCATGTAAAATGAAAAAAAAAAAAACACAAAACAGAATATGTGAAACCCCACAGTGCAGGCTACTTTCAACACAGATATCATCATCAACTTTCACATATCCAAGTTTTCAGGAAACAAAATCAACAACCATAACAAATTACACATCATAAACCTGCTAGATATACTTCTATTCGAATCAAAACCTAACAGAACCATGTATACTAGCACCAATAACTTGCAAGTGAAGTCAAACAAAATAAACCCATAAACAAATATCTCCAAAACACAATTCCAAACCATACTCATTGCAAACAAACAATCTCACTACCAATAACGATCACATATGATTCTGAACACACCTAGCAAAAACCATAATTTAAAATCAAATTGATCGGCAGAGGAGATAACAGTGAATGTCATAAAGTGAAAACAGTAGCTTAGAACGGAAGAGTAAAAACAGCGGACCTTGATTTTGCTTAACCAATTAGAGCTGCTCAACTGATAAAGAAAACCAGAGAGAATCCTGTTGATGGCTCAAGTAGTGAAAGCAAACAAAAATGAGAGAGCTGGTGTATATTTGTAGAGATTAAAAAAACATTCAAAAAGAAAAGTACAATAATGAAAAGAGAGTAGAGACAAAAATGGTTACAGTGATTGAATTTTCGAGGCTTTGTGGAAGAAATGACATTGCCATCCTAATCTGAATAATTGTATACAAATGGTATCAGTATTAATGCATTTTCATTATTATTTAACAAATTTTCTTTCAGGTCTATCTTAAAAATAATTTTATCTTTTTAACTACTTGCTTTATAGGTTTATAGTTATTTAATTTTATTTAATTATTAATTAATGTATTCTTTAGAAATTTAATTTTTTTAAAAAAAATTATAGAGGCCCGTGCACTGGTGGTTGGGATAAGAAACGGTCGAACTAAAAACAAGGCACGTGAGGCCATGTTTTCTCTGATTAACAGCCACCCTATCTTGCAATTTTAAAATGTCAAGATGATTTGGTGTCAGATGAAATGTACAATGAAACATAGATTGGTTACGTCAGAGATTCATAGGAGTCTCATAGAATTTATAATGAGATTTGGGTACGTTACGTAAGATAAGAAAAGTATATTTAATAAAAATCATAAGATAAGACATCTAAGATTAAAAAATATAAGTAGAGAATAACAATTGTTCCACTTGTTTGTTTGAATTTTCTGGTGGAGGTCGAGTAAAAAAAATCAAGCGTTCAAAAGGGTACAATAAATAATAAGTAAAGTCGCATCACATGCAATAAACTAGACGCAGGTAAAAGAAAGAAGTTGGTAATTACCAATAAGGTAGGTGCAGTGTAAGATGACTGTGGGTCGTATTTTACCAAATCCTAAGTCACTGATTCAATTGATTAAATCAAATGATTTGGATGAATTTACTTACAAATTTTTAAAAATACTTTTAAAAATTAAAATTTTATATAATTAAATTTTTAAATAATGTAAATATAATCATTATTATTCTTTTAAATGTGGAATGGGGTGGCTTGAGTCAAAACAAACCATCAAAAATCCGAAACAAATATTAAGTGTGTGTTTGGAAAAACTTTTAAGTAGCGTGTGTTTGGAAAAACTTTTAATTAGCGTTTTAGATAGCGTTGAGATTATATATTAGCTTTTAAAAAAAAATACGTGTTCGGTAATAGTGTTGTAATAGTGTTATGTGTTTAGCGTTTTAATTAGCGTTTAAGATAGCGTTTAAAAAAGCTATCAAATATAGCTTTCAACCCAAACGCTAATAGTGATTTATTTTATTAACATTTATCTTATATTTAATTATATCATTATCTTCAGAATTATATTTATATCTACAATAAATTTTAGTAATTTTATATGTAACATCTAATTTAAAAATTAAAATTAATATCAAACGTTCAATCAAACAGCTAACTTTACAGCTAATATAAAATCTAATCTAGCAGTTAACTGCTAACGTTATCTGAAACGCTAATCTAACAATTAATTAAAAATCTAATGCCAAACATACACTAAATCCACTTAAAGAATGAGATTTTGAAGAATTATATTTAGATATCCAAAATTCTCAAAATTAAGATATTGGGATGGATAGGTACTGCAAACTCGGATTTCTTGGGACCATTTTGCCCGACGGATCTACTGTAAAAATTACGCCCGAAGCCGCCATCCGTTTTTCCATGTATGTTATAGACAAAATCGTCGCATCGGGCATAATGCAGGACCAATCACGGTAGAATGTTAATCAACATCCATTTATGCTAAAAATAAAAATAATTAGTAAATATAATTTGATAAAAATTTTAACAAGGTTTGTATTTAGAAAAGATTTTTAATTACCGTTTTAAATAGTATTTAAATCATAAATTAATTTTTAAAAAAATAAAATGGTAATAGAATTTAACGTTGAAGGTAGTGTTTGAGGAGGTTATTAAAAATATTTTCAATTCAAATGTTAATGATTAATTTTATTAATTCTTTTTTACAATTAATTATAGTATTATTTTTAAAAATATATTTATATTTATAATAAATTTTAATAATTTTATATCTAATAGCTAATTTAAAAAATAAAATTAGTACTGAACGTTGAATCTAACAATTGACTTAACAGGTAATTTAAAATTTAACAAAAAACTAATCGTATAAATAATGCTAATTTAACAGGCAATTGTTAAATATATTTTTTGTAAAAATATTTAGAAATTTTACTGATAAAAATTCTTACATAATTAAAATTTATTTTTAAATATTATTAAATCTCTTGAGCTAAAATTTTTCAAAATCCTACCTAAAAATCAAGAAGGTTGTCCGGGGATTGTTAAATATCGCAACAAATTTATTAATAATTATTCCAATTTTAGTCTTATCTTTTGATTTCTTCATTCATAAAAGGATCTCATCTTATGCTTATTCTCCACAACCTCATCTCCAGGTTTTTTTTTTTAATTTTTTTTTAACTATTGATATTTTTATATTCGCAATTATTCTTTATCGTCAAAATCGAAACCAAAATTACTTCCATGAATGTCTTCCATGATTGTATAATTGAAAAAAAAAATTGAACGAGTTGAGATGATGAAAAGAAAACATATTGAATCAGTTGGGAGAATAAAATAAAGAGTTCTATTTAAACTGAAATAAAGAGTTCTATTTAAACTGAAAAACTATATTTTTTAAAACAAAAATTACTGAGTTGAGATGATGAAAAGAAGATGAGTTGAGATGATGAAAATAAAACAGATTGAATCAGTTGAGAGAATAAAATAAAGGGTTTCATTCAAATTAAAAATCTATATTTTTTTTAAACAAAAATTACTTTCATCTATGATTGTATAATTGGAAAAAAAAAATAATTGAATAAGTTGAGATGATGAAAAAAAATCAGATTGAATTAGTTGAGAGAATTAAATAAAGGTTTCATTCAAACTAAAAATCTATATTTTTTTAAATAAAAATTACTCTCATGATTAGAGAATGAAATAAAAAGTTTCATTCAAACTAAAACACTATATTTTTTATTTTTAATTATGGTAAGGGTATAAATGAAAAATAAATGCGGTATTAATCAATTTGCTTACCGTATTTATCACTTTTGTAATTTTATTGTTAAAAGTTTTAGAGGTGTTTGGAACCCTTGAGACTTAATAATTATCTAACTAATTTTTAAGAGGTAATAACAATTAGTTAGCTAATAATTAATAAAGATGTTTTGATCCATTAATAACTACTGACCAATTTGTTCCATTAATTACTAACCAGCTGGCTAATAATTATAGGGATCAAGATTTTGAGAGCTATTAAATTTTTTTTTGTCATGTTTAAGAAGGTATCAAGAGGTGTGAATAGGGTTGAGTCAACTAATAAAATAAATTGTTAGATGGCGAAATAGTTAAAAATTAAGAAGTTGTTTGGATATATATATATATATATATATTAATTTTATCTTTTAATTTTATTTTTTAAAGAATTTAAAAACCACTTAATTTTTAAAAATTTAATCTAATGATAAAAATTAGATATATTTGATTTGAATTTGGAATTGAATCCAATTGAATATGATATGATTAAAATAAAAAATAGCTATGTTGTGTTTTAGTGTAAATTGAACTATGTTACAAATAAAATAATAATTACAAGAAAAACTTTTAACCATGTTTTCTTCTGCATTCATTATTATTATCTTTTTTTTTTCAAGAAAACTTAGAAGTTTCCTCTACCATCACCTCGTCTATTTCTTAGTTTGATGATGTTTGTTACGGTTCATTTTAATCAGCAAATGCCAATTCGTCCACACATGATCGCGCGCTATATTGAAAATATAAGAAAAGAAATGTCAAACACGCATGTGAAAATATCACTACAGTAAGTACTAAGTAGTCATATAATAGTATAGTATTAGTATTAAACATCATCTCTCCCATCTCCACACATCTCATACATATCCAACAAACCAAAAACACAAACCCGAATCCTCATATAGTAAACACAAGCCTTAGAAGACTTGTTTGAATTCACGTTTCTTCTGGGGTTATTTATAGTGTGTACATATAGATAATATGTGTATAGTTAGGGCATAGTTCCGTTCAAGCAGCAGGAGGCAAATGGACCGCGTCGTCGTCGTCGTCATCTCCGTCAACAAATTCATCAAACTTGAAATGATCGTAATAAGGAACAAAGACACAATCGTGAACATGGTCGTATACATTACCATGCAAGGCCATGAAGTCGACGACTGATGAGGTAGTCATGGGAGTGACGTGGAACGTTTGCGATTAGAATATAGAAGAAATCGTTGTTGATGAGGTGATGAGGGCAGGTGAGGTTATTAAATATAGAGAGAGCTCGTTGGAGACAAGATTTTGCACGTGGAATAGTGAAGTGAAAGTGTGGGAGACATGTGAGATTCTGCTTAATGTGCAGGTATACACGGCAACTACGTATGTCCATGGCCTTAGGCCAAAATGGTAATTTGCAATTTGTACTTCCCTTTAGGCTAAAAGGCATCTGAAATAGGAGAAAATCTTGTATGGCACGGAACGGTAGAACTTTCATTTAAAATGTGACACGTACACATAGGAAAAATTAATATTTTATAGTCGTTATTACTTGAGAAGTGTTTTATATATTTTTAATAGTTATTTTTCTACTTGTTTATAAAATATTAATTTCTCTAACATTACGTGTCACATTTTAAATGAAAGTCCTACCATCTTACGTGGTAGGACCGTCCCACACGAAAATTTTCTCGTGAAATAAAAGAAGAGTCGCTCTTATAGACGATATAACTTCTCATATATACTATTTTGGAACTAGGGGTTGACAGCGGACAAGATAAGAGTAAACAATAATTGTGTAATTTTTTATTTATTTATTTTTTAATTTAATAAGAAAGAGAATATGAGAAATTTGAGTTCTTGGATCATTGCTGATGGAAATGTATAGAGAGGAGATCATATCAATAGAGAGAACGTGTGATATTTCCCCGTCTCAGAAACCTAAGTTACATCTAGTAGAAGTATTAATAAATTGAAATCCCAAATTAATAGGGAGACCGAGTCCTATCATTGCAAGAGTTGGAATTCATATTAAAATACGATATCGATTCTTAATTAACGAGGGAACAAGCTATACAATCAATCTATAATGCTTTAATTATAGTTGATAGTTGATTCCTGACTTATAAATTACAGTGCAATTGACGTGGTGTCATCATTGTTAATAGTTTTTATTATATTAATAATTTATTTTTACATACCATTTTCTCTATTATTTTCATATTTAAAAAAAAACCTGCGGTGTCAATGGACACCACAGGTTTCAACGTGTCTCCCCACTGAATATACATTCACATCCTATTATACAATAATAAAATTTTATTTAATTAACAAATTTATCATTGTAATAATAAAATTTACAATTTTTAATATATTTATATATTGTAATATTTATTTAAAATTAATATTATTTTATATTTTTACTTAATTTTTACGAAAAAAATATACAATTATATATTAATACCAAAATATTTATATATGTATAATTTTTATTCTCGATTAAAGGAATAAGTGCAGTTAATTCTTATAATAATATTCATTCCTTATATTAATGGATTAATTTTTACAATGCGATTGTTTCTTTATTATAAAGGAAAATTGGATTGAATAATTTTTTGCTCTTATTTCCATTTCATGTTATACCAAACGTAAGTTACTTACGTTGTCAAATTGGTAATACGATTTTAAATAGTTAGAATTTAAGGGTGTGAGTTCGATGCAGTTCAAAATTAGCAACCCAAGTCATATAATCTAAGGTGCTAAATAAAATGCAAATTTCGCATCGCGGAGGTCCATAAATGTGAGTAAATCTCACATAGACTAAACTAGATTGAAAGTTGAAAAGGGTAGCAAATACTCAAAATCTGCTATAAATAAGTTCAAAAATATATTATTGAAAACAAATATCCACTCAAATTTATTACGAATTTGAAAATGAGAGCACAACACGACAAATTTTAAAAAGCGGCAACAAAATGCGAAGTTGGTTGGTAAATGGACCCAACCCAAGTATATTACGATGAGTACGAGGGACGATGAGAACAGGTGCCTCTCGTGTATGACCAGAGTCAGTGTTAATGTTAAAGCTTCACCACACCATTAAATCACTCACATTGCTGGAAGCGAAAGCACTCCTTCTTCAAGGTGTGTCCATCTCGTATTTTGGTGCATTCAAGTGTGTTCGTTTTTGTTCTGTTGTAATTTGTTTTGCGCAATCGAGTCGTCGTTGGAGGTGTCGATCACTGAACACTTACTTATAATGCAATTAGCCTTTAATATTGGATTGAAACCTCCGAAGAAACCACAGTTTTGATGATTCTTTAATCTCTCGCTTCTGATTTTACTAATATTGCAGGCCATACGTGATTTGTTGTTTTTTTTTTTCGGATTGATTCTCTTTTATATCCATTTCCATGAATCGTTATTGAATATACATATACGAAATAGTATGAACTCTATGTAATTCAAGTTCTCTGTAACTATTTGAATTATTCAGGAATAGCTTCAGTTATTCAATTGGAAAGATGAAGATAACTAATGTCACTGAGTATGAAGCCATTGCTAAGGATAAATTGCCTAAGATGATTTATGACTACTATGCATCAGGTGCGGATGACCAGTGGACTCTTAAGGAAAACCAAAATGCATTTTCTAGAATTCTGTAAGCTCTTCTGTCTAAATGTACATGCACCCCGGCCTATTTGATGTTTATGTCTTCCTAACATTAAAATTTACCTCCAAATATAGGATTCGGCCACGCATTCTTATCGATGTAAGCAAAATTGACTTGACTGTTACTGTTTTGGGCTTCAAGATTTCAATGCCGATCATGATTGCTCCTACGGCAATGCTGAAAATGGCACATTCACAAGGTTTGTGCCTCTGCTTTGTCAACTTTTTGTCTCTAATGGGGATTATTGGACTTGATTGTCGCTATAGGTTTATATTCTCAGGTTTCTTGCAACTATGCATAGATAGAGGTATGCATTCAAAAGTGGTACAACACATGTAGTGTGTTGTTGACCTTTGAGCTTTAATGATGATAAGTTCATGTTACATGATTTTGTAACTGATTGTAATAGTTGATCTTCATTCAGAAATATCTGACCAGTGATAACTGTTCCGCTGTTTCTTCTTTAATAGCCAGTTTTATTGTTAATGGATCTGTTTATCATCTCTTCTCACTGAAATCTCATGAATGTGGTCATGTAGATAAATGTCGTGTGCCCCAAAATTATGTTATCATTTTTGGTATAGTTAAGGAATATGCTTGGGTATTTTGTATTATTGAGAAATATCAGATGAAATATCTTTAACAGTACACATGCCAATTGTTGTAGGTTTGAATTAGTTTATGGGAAAAGTTGGCTGTTTGCTTTTCTCCTATGATTTGATTTTTGTGAATCAAAACAAGACAAAAGATATTTGTATCTTGACTCAATGTTTCATGCAGGAGAAAATGCAATAGCAGGAGCAGCATCGGCAACTGGCACAATAATGGTTTACTTTTCGTCACTCTTGCAAATGTTTTTTTTCTTTTCTTTTTCTTTTTTGACAATTTCGTTTCTAGTATTCCGTTTAAGTATAAAGAAATAGGTGTCTGTTATGCTGTGGTTTGTCAATCTAATTCTACAATACACCTTTAATTTTCCTTTGTTTTGTCGATTTTAACTGTGCATGTTTTCTGTTTCAGACTCTGTCCACTCTTGCTACTTCTAGCATTGAGGAAGTTGCTTCTATGGGATCTGGCATTCGCTTCTTCCAGCTCTATGCAAGTGACTTCTGAGACTTTGTTTTTATTTCTCATTTCTATTTTATTTTTTCACTTTGTTGATGTCTATTGAGATATAATCTACCTTCCACGTTTGACTGAATCATTGATATTCTGTAGCTTGAATACTTTCTGAAGCATGTGTTGCCTGAATGATCCTAGAACCAGTACTCACAAACTTTCGAAGATAACATGTTAACTTAGTTCCAAGAATTCCATTTTATTCCTGCTTCAGAAGATCTGTATATTTTAAAACATTATAAGTATCATAGAGAAAATAATTAAAAATAAAAGCCAGCAGATTCTCTTTCTTCACAGTGGAGAAATTTTATCATTTCATGGAGTATTTTGGTACCTATGTCATAATTTAAAATCTCTTAGAGGTGGGAAATATAAAAAAGTTGAAATCCTTAAAGAAATTATATCATTCACACTGCTTCTGACGAACAATTTTTGTGTTGATTTAGGAATTCAAAAATAGAAATGTTGTTGCGGAACTAGTAAGAAGAGCCGAAAGAGCTGGTTTCAAGGCAATTGTCCTAACAGTGGATACTCCATGGCTTGGTCGACGAGAAGATGACATCAAGAATAGGTGAGTACATTCCAAGCATTATGAAGTGGGAAAGTGTTATCCTGAATGATCCATTATGCTTATATTGTATCAGGTAGAGGATATTAGACCTTATTAGGAGACTTTGAATAATATAATTTCGACCTGTAATTATGGAATAACAAAAAATTTCGTTCACTCATATGCGTAAGTTGTTTTGAAAAGACCCTAAACTGTCTTCAAACACTAATAAGTACCAAGAAAGTGATCATAGTTACTTTTTTGCATGTCACAGATTTAGCTTGCCTCCACATCTGAGCTTAGGAAACTTTGAGAGCATTGATTTGGGCAAGATAGACCAGGTGGATAAACTCTCAATTTTGGAGTTAATGGTTTACATGCCTGGTACTTATTGTTTGATAGTTCTTGTGGATGACTTTGTAGACCAATGGCTCTGGACTGCCTTCACATTTTTCTGACCAAATTGATCAGTCTCTTAATTGGAAAGTATGATGTATGTTTTTTTATTGCAATGTTGAACTGTGACATTATTTTGTTGATGAATGTCACTACAGCTAAATCTATGTTTATAGGATTTGACATGGCTTCAAACCATCACTTCATTACCAATTCTGTTGAAGGGTGTCCTTACAGCTGAGGATAGTAAGTGGATGAACCATGGTCCTATGAATTAGGACTGTTCTCTCTATATATAGTTTTTTGATAGGATTCTTGTCAGTTCATCATGTCAACTAACTTTTTTATAATGTTCATGCAGCAAGGTTGGCCATCCAAAAGGGAGCTGCTGGAATCATTGTCTCCAATCACGGTGCTCGCCAACTAGATTACGTTTCAGCTACTATTATGGCTTTGGAAGAGGTAAGCTTGTATATGTTTCAGTTTACTTTGTGTAAAATGACTCATCCTGTTCTGACCATGTTTCCAGAAAACCCTTATTATTGGATAGTGAAAAATGGGTCTTGTGTCATGGTTGAGATATAATGCTAAAGGCAATATAATTTTCCAAAAAGAAAATGTTTGATTCAGTATAGTTTTAAATGATTCATTCAATTATGTGGGTTAATATCTTCTGCCACATTTTTGTTGACATTATTTCTGGTGCTGGCACTTTCAAGATTTTGGACAATTTGTTGTTTAAAGATATTAAACAGTTAGGTTTATATCTTTGTGGTTGGTTATTGATTGTTGTTAATAAATGTTTGGAGAATGATATCGAATTACTTTGATAAAGCTTTTATGCACATTTATATTACTTGAATGCCTGGTGGAATCAATTTCAACATTCGTTGGTCTATGAATTTTTGTAGGTTGTGAAAGCTTCCCAAGCCAGAGTTCCTGTTTTTCTCGATGGTGGTATTCGACGTGGAACAGATATTTTCAAAGCACTTGCATTGGGAGCAGCTGGAATATTTGTAAGTAAACTATATGCTCTCATTTTTTTAAAGTAACTAATATATCCTCTCATTTCTTCTGTCATGTTCAGATAGGAAGGCCAGTAATATATGCCCTGGCTGCTGAAGGTGAAGCTGGTGTTCAAAGCGTTCTTCAGATGCTTCGAGACGAGTTAGAGCTAACTATGGCATTAAGTGGTTGTCGTTCACTCTGCGAGATCACTCGTGATCACGTTATAACTGATTGGAATCCGGTTCATGCTGTGGCCAGGTTATAACAGTTGGTCACTCTCGGGAGGCTTTGCTCTAATCAGGAGTGGGCAACTACAGGTTCGGTTCGGTTCCTCCCAACATCTAAACTAGATGTTAGATTTAGGTGTTTTCGAACGCTCAAATATTACGTGAAAAACCAAACCAAACATTCTAAAACATTTCGGTTAGATTCTGAAGTGTTTGAATTTGATTGACTTTCATTTGATCATTTATATTACATATACTACCTCCATCTCCGTCCCAAATATCCCTCCAAATTTACACATTTACCAATATATCATTTTAACGGAAAATATCTTTAATTATAGACGATGAAAAATTATGGTAATTTTATATTTAAAAAATAGATATTAAAATGAATAAAATAAAATTTCATTCGACTATATTTTTTTTATACGTAAATCACAAAATGTTAATTGATGAATCGATATTACACAAGTACAAATTAAAACCATAATAATTTTAAAATAAATAAAGAAAATTTTTAATCATGTTGAGTGGCTAGGTTTGATTCTTTAGACACAACCGAACATCCTACCTTTATTAAAAGTCGAATATCCAACCAAACCGGATCGGTCATATATAACCCTAACTCCGGCGACTATGTGATTCAATTCCCGGAGCTGCCCAAGCGATGTAGAACAAGCATCTCTTCGATCATCAATTAAAAACGTAAACGCATTTGTTTACTCTAAAAAGCATTCGTTGTGTCGTGCAACAACTTTGAAGCAGCATGGGAAAGAAAACAGAATATGTGATTCATATGGTTTGCTCGTGTATTGTGGGCTCGTTTACCTGAACATTACATGACGAATCAAATCACCACCAAAACGCCCACCAAAATTGTTTTTAAAATAATAACAAAGTCAAATACTTACCAATCAAAGCAAGCAGAAGAATTACATGTAAAACGTGACAAAACTTAAAATAGGTAGAAGTGAATATTTCGGAGCAATTGCACATGCAAGTGTGTGATCCAGGTTAGAGTAGACATGAAATTAGTGGCTTAAAACTCATAAGGTGATAAAGTACCCCAACACTATTGGTCCTCTATCATATCTTCTTTCTTGTATACCTAAACTCATGCATGTTCCATGCTTCTCTAACTAGGTTTTGTACCACTTTCAATTTAAAGATACAAGAGTTTTAATTGAAAGAGCCAAAAATCAAAACACAACCCGTTTGAAATGTTAAATTAAGGATGGCACAACCGAGTGTTTTAGAAGATACGTACCGAACCGATTTTGAAATTTTGGTATGGTATTTTTTTTTTTAGTATAAATCAATATTCGGTACGATCAAATTGAGAATTTTGGTATTTGGTACGGTATATTTTAATATTGTCTCGAAATACCAAATTTAAACTATTATATATAATATAAATTATAACTGAACATTTTAAATATTTTATACAAATCAATCTTAAATAATAACCTACATATAAATACAATTAAAAATAAATAAAAATTATAACTAATTTAAATATAAAATTAATCGACAAATTCAAATAGTAAATTGGTAAAACAAAATTAATTTTTTATTTTTTTTTAAAATTTTTTTCTATTAATTTGATATTACCATATTATTCTATTCCGAACGAAATATAACACTACGGCACGAAGGGAATATTTAATTTTTGATACGGTATTCGATAAATTTTTATACCAGATATTTAAAAGTACAGTAAAAGACGTTTCGAATACACACCCCTAAGGGTCATTACAACTTAACTCGTTAAAAACTAAATGAAATTTTATTAACTGTACAACCAGTTGGATTTAAATTATATTTTTAATTTTCTTTTTTTAAATAAAAAGAATAAGTATGGTAAAAAATACCGGATCATCAATAGTTTATACAGAATACATATTCAATATAAAATATATTTAAATATGTTCGGACAATACTAAAAAGTATTTTTAAATTCTTAATGTTATAAAAATAATTACACAGATCCTTTCAAATAGTCCTTTAAAATAGTAGTAATATCCATTCTCAATTTTCTATTATACAATATGTTTCTTTAAATTTAAAATTTTCAATTACAAATACGTTAGATTTAAATATATCTGCAGTACCGTCTCTATATGTTTTGGGAGGCTCCCGACAAATGAGGTACAATGGGCCCTTTTAACTTTTTTTTTTTTAACATCACTATTAATAGAGTAGTTATAAGTACTAGTATTCATTACCGTTTTGATTAATTTAAAATAATAATAATAATAATAATAAATGACACCAAACAACATCGTTTTATTAAAAGATTGAGAATTAATAATGTCACTCTAAAATTTTTTGTTTCTAACACCCCTCTTGTTATTACTCCCCACTTCAACCTTTTTTTCCATCCATCTTGTATTATTATTTAATATCAAAATTAATCTTTTAGTTATATATTTATTTAAAGTTATATATAATTATTTATAATATTTAATTTTTAATAATAAAATATTATTGATAATTTTATTATTTATAATATAATTTTTAAAGTACAAAATTATAAAAAAAAATAAAAATAAAATATAAAGATCGGTATTTTTTTTAACCGAAAAAAAAAATTAATTAAAAGTATTTAAAATAAACATGATAATTAAATAAAATATTTAAAAAATTATTTTGGAGTGAATAAACATATGGATGTGAATACTAAAAATATGTATGGTATTATTAACACTCTAAAAAATTTTAAAAAAATTAAAATAATTTTTCTATTCACCTCCGACTCTGAGAGCCCCTCCACGCCGGGCCCCGGGGTCGTCCCTCTCGCGGCGCCTAATAGCCGGCCCTGCGTGTATGATATATGGCTGCGAGGGCTATAATTATTCTAGTGGGAGGGATATATAACTATTCATCAATATATCATAAACCAAATTTTGGATTTAGGCGGAACTATGAGTTTTAAATATATTGCAGTTATTTTGTAACTATGAGCTTAATATTATAATATCATCAAAGTTGGCACTGAGAATATAGAAAATAAACGTTTGAATTTCAAAACCCTTTAAATATTTATATAAACATCCACGAGGGAATTATTATATTAATTTTTATGAAGAAAGGGACGAAATTTTATCATAATATAAATAAATAGCAATAGCAGTATAATCATCAGTGTATTAAAAAAGAAAAAAACATTTTCCATGCAGCCAACTTTATTAAATTTTAATTATTAAAGATGGGAGACGAGAATGATAGAGACGGGTCTAAATAGGAAGGTTGTAAGCAAGTGTATTAAATCACAAACACCCAATTGCACAACACGTGATGAAAATGACAACATTAATTAAACACATGTCACATTTTAGATTTCATGCTGTTATGTTCTGTATGTATCACGGCTTTCAAATGAAATGATATTTAAATAAATTATTGAAAGAGATCGACATATTTGAATTAAGGAAATTGTTAATACCTGCAAATGTATTTTTCATTGACAAATATCGAATAGTTGAGGTTAGGCAGCTGAAATCCTTAGCTTCAAAGTCAAACAAAACTGATAAAAAAATCTAATCAAAAGAGAAAAGTTTAGTCAGACATTTGCCAGTTAAATGTTGATAGAAATCAACTCAAAATGAAACAGCACCACCGTCATTACCACAATGTGAAGATAAGATGACTACTTATCCACAAATTCGTCCATATTCGTGCACCAAATCCTTAATTGGTTTAGATGTTAATGATGTTTAATGAACCAATTAAAACTATTTAAATTTAGTTAAAATATTTTGATAATTTATATGGTTTTGAGTTCATGGATTGAATTCAAAACATAAATATGAAAAGAATTTTAAAAAATAATATTAGATATGAAAAATTAAAAATTATAATTCAAAATAAATAATAATAATTTTTAAAATATTCAAAGATAAATTTAAAAATAAATTATATAAAATTTTTAGAATAATAAATTTTGCATTATTTCATTGGCTATTAAATTAAATATTTTAATTATAAATATATGTGTGTAATACTAATTATTACATTTAATATTAAATTAACAGTTAACTGTTATATTAAATATCTAAATAAATATTTAAAATTAGTATTATTATTAAAATAACCATGATATTATTTTTTATTAGAAATAATATATATTTAAATAATTTTTAATAATATTTTTAATTTAAAATATTTAATACAATAATAACAAATTAATTAAAATAAAATATAAATTAATTAATTTTAAAAATTTATTAAAAATTTTTAACTACTTAAATAATAATTAAATGTATAATTAATTTGAAGTGAAATTCATATTGAATTTTAGTATTATTAAATGTATTTAATAATATTTATATATTTCAAAAAATAAATATATTTCCAAAATAAAATAAAAATATCAAATAAAAAAATTTAGACAAGTGAAAGGGAGGCACGTGCGTGAAAACGAAATGCATATGTTAGCGAAACCAAAAACCAGAACATATGAAGCGGCGGATTTTCGGTAGATTTAAATAAAATAAAAACACGTGCTCAATTATCTGTGTCCAGTTTTCGTGCCTTACGTGTCCAAACATCAATTTCATTTCATTCGTCGACATCTCTCCCATATATAAATATCCAATCTCAAACCCTCTCCTCCACATCTCTCAATTTCCTCAACAACATGATCAAAAGAACATGCAGTCTGGAGCTCCGCCTCCTCCCTCCACAACCCGACTCCGCCGCCGCCGACAAGAACCCCCTCACCATTTTCTACGACGGAAGGATGTGCGTCTGCGATGTCACGGAGCTTCAAGCCAGAGCCATTTTGAGCGTCGCGATTAATAGAGATACGGAAGGTGTTAGTGTATTGCAACAGCAGCAGACGAGTTTGTATCCTCCGACGGGTTTGTCGATGAAGAGATCTCTTCAGAGATTTCTTCAGAAGAGGAAGCATCGAGTTTTGTCTGCTTCGTCACCTTATTGATTTTGTTTTTGTTTTTCATTGTATAATTGTTCGTTTTTTTGAGTGAAGAATATGATATGTATACTTATTTGCGGGTTTTATGTGTCTGGTTTCATATTGCTGTTATGGTTCGATATATACACAACAGCACAACAACAAAAGTAGGAAGCTTAGCCATTTTAAATTTCGGTAAATAAGTAATAAATGAATAAATAATATAAAAGGTGATTATCATTGATATAAATTGTACTTTGTACTTTGATTCAAATTATCATATGACTTAAATCATTAAAATAATAATTATGTGTATGATGTGATTTTAATATTCTATTTTTTAATATATATTTTAATGAATTAATAAATAAAATTTTAATTTATATATTTAAATAAATAATAATTTAAAATAACTAGTAATTAAATATAATTTTTAATTTATTTTTGTTAATGTTGAAATATATTTTTATATTTACTAAGAAGTAAAAAAAAATTTGAAAATTTTGAAATAGTATTTTATTATTTTTATTTTTATTTTTTTTTAAAAGTAATAATATAATTTCTAAAAAAATATTATTTAAACTCTTATCACTAATTTAAAAACAGTAATATTTAAAATATTATTAAAAATTAATTGCCGAAAAAATATCATAAAAAAATAATATAAATTATTTATATAATTCAAATTATAAAATATAAAATTATATTTTTATTATTTATTAAACTATTTAATAATAACTAACCTAAAATTAAAGGTTACTTTTCTATTAATTATTTAACTAATTATATTTAACTTATACCCAACTAAATTATTTCAACTCTATAATTTAAAATTAATAGTTTTAAATGCTTAAAAAAAATAATATATAAAAATATAGAGTTCTAGTCACTATCTTAATTTCATCAATAAAAAATTTAGAATGGATAGTATAGTATTTTTCTATATGATTCATTACTTGTATTTCTTTTAGCAAATAATTCTATTTAAATTATATACTATGTACAATGTGAAAAATTCTATCCATACATAATTTTGCTCTTTAATATATATATATATATATATATAATTGAAAATAAAATTTAACATTTGAAAAATCAAAACTGAAAATAAATTTTAATAATATTACCAGTCCTCTTCAAACCTAATCTATTAGTCAAATTCTATAACCATAGCAATTAGTAAAATTCTATAGCCAAACCAATTGATGTAACAGTTAATTAAAAAGATTAGGCAAGAGGCACTTTCATTGCAATAGAAGACAAAACTTCTGCTCTAAATATAATTACTTTAGAATTAAGTGGTATATCTGTAATTACCACCTTTTATTTCATTTTTTTATTTTTTATTTTTTTACATTCTGTATTGACCGTTAAAAAACAAACCAGAGTCTAGATAATATTGCCAGATGTCAAAGGCTGAGGCGAGTCTCAAAATCAAATGGAACTGCTCTATCTCTTGTGCTCAATCATCACCGCCATTTTCACTTCCGTCGCTCACTCTCTCTTCATCCTCCCATTCTTCGCCCTTAAACGCTTCTACGGCGGCGCTACTTCTACCTCCGACTCTTCCGTCTCTCTCTACCAAGGCACCGTTTACCACGACCGCCGCCGTCCCATTCACCATGCTTTCAACTACCCCTTGCGCTACGCTCTCATCGACCTCGACCGCGTACTCCAACCTCCTCCCGACCATCTCTCCGCCGGCGAAGCTCGCGGAGTTGCCGATACTGACGGACCAGTGTAACATTTCAGTTTAATTGCTCATTTCCGTTTGAATTTTGTCGTGGTAGTGAAGTATTTCGATTTCTGATTTAGTGTTTTGAGGAATTGATTTTATATGCAGTTTTCTGTTGACTATACCTCGTAGCGTTGGATATGAGCAAAATCCTTTGAGTTTGTACTACTGTTATAGTATGGAGGGTTCTACACGGTACTTGAACAAGTGCATAGCTGAGGTACTACTGCTACAAAGATACTATGTTATGAGATTGCAAAGGTTTTGAGTTCTCTGTAAACATTGTAATGTTCTATTTTACTCCTTCGGATGATTGTTTCTATCATTGACCTGTTTTGCTATACTGCTTATTGTAAAATTAATAGTTGTCATAGAATGAGCTTATTAGTTGCTCATACAATGACTTTAATTTGATGTTGGTTAAGTTTCTGTTAAACTGATTCAGTAAAGGCTATAACAATTTGGTTGACGTATTTTGTGGTTATGTGTTTGGAAGGTTACTAATACGCCATGGGGTGAAAGAGTATCATTTGTTTTCCATCCCAACTCTGATTTAGTTGCAAAACCTCTGCATGTCAGTCCTTTTATGGTAAGTCTTCATTCCTTTAAACTTATTATTTCTTTCTTTCTTGCTATGTCAGCCTAAAATTGTATCAAAACATATGCTTAGATGAGCTAAATATTAGTTTCATGTCTTGGTAGTATGGTGCTTTTAATGAGACTAGAACTAAACATAACCTTTGGAGAAATTAGGTACTGAGTAGTGAAATGAAAAAGAAACCAAGTTCTTCTAGGTTGTCAGTAGAGCAGGTTGACAGCAGTTTATTTGTAGAGTTTGTGGTAAAGCTTGTTTTAGGGGTTTATTATTGTATAGAATAGATAATAAATCACTAATAGATGGACCTGAATTATAAACAGAGTTTTACTCTCTCTTTTTTTCCTGTACCATATTAAACGATTGGTGAAAATTTTCTCCAAATACATCCAGAAAGATGAGGGTTCGGTCATAGATGAACTTAGGTATTATATTTGTTGCCTAGTGACAAATAATTGAACCAAAGAACAGTAGATGAATGCAATCCAACTTTATGAATCGACACAGATAATAGCTGATCTTATCACTTAACTCCATGTTCAGGAAGAAGAATAATTACAAAAATTCTGTTTAACATATTAGCTAATTTAGCTTCACACAAGTTTATAGTCTTTTCAGTGAGAAAGTCATCCAATGTGGCTTGGTCTTAGGATACAAATTGCATATATATAATTCTCTAAACCAGTTTTGGCCTAACTGTTGCAGGACATGCTTGGTAACTGGAGAATCAGAGCAAATGATCCAGGTGAGAATTTGACTGTCACAATCACAGTAGAACATCCCGAGCTTGGTGATTATTTCACAGCTACATTGAAAGCCAAAAGGGTATCCTCATCGATGGTGTCTGATCACGCCATCTTCTTCTGGTTGATGCCTCATAAAGTTGCAGTCTGGATATATTGGCATGTAAGTGAAACTGTGTGAGTAAAGCTAAATCTCATATCACTTATGATGGCATTAATATTAATACTGACTTTACAGGCATTAAAGCTGTGGTGGAAAAATGTCTCATTCATCCAACATCCAAGGTATAGTAATCCTGCATATAGAGAGGAAGCTCTTCTACGTAACGAAAAATTAAGAGGTTGTCCAGCATTTGGTTTGGAGAATCACAACCATATTCAAGCTAGTGAAAATCGATGGATTAGATGGAGAGATGCCAAGTGGCCATGGTCTTGATTCGGCTCAGCAACTCTGTAAGCTTTTAATTACCAAATTTCGATTCGATTTGATTCTAATTTGAACTATTACCATACTCGAACATGAGATAATAAATAAATATTATTGATATCAAACCTAGAACCTAGAAAACTGAAAACTCATATAAAGAAGTATTACATAAGCTCATTTCCATTCAAGGACCTTATGCAGACTATTAAGACGTTTACCAACATAGAACCCATCATCTCTAACAGACCAATAGCAAGTCTTAAACGTATTGCAGTGATGAGGATAGACAGATAAACTCTGTTTTTGAGTACCATGTTGCATATCACAAAAAAATTTAGTATCGAAATATAGATTGTTCTCTCTGAAGTGAAACTGGAAGTTGCCCTTCATGTATAGAGTATGATTTCCCAGGTTATCGTCACGGGACCAACAATGAAATTTCAACGGCTGCCGATTGCTGCTCATGTCATTGGTGATGATAACTGTGTGTTTTGTCCATGGCCATACAATAGCTGATGTTCGGACCGTGAAAACAGCAAAAGTGATCGTGAAAAAGATCCAAGTTACTCTAGCAATAGACGTTACTCTAGCAATAGACATATTTGCTAATGGAAAATATTCGAGTAATTTTCAGTGTCTTGGGAGTGTTTTTATATAGGCAATAAAGAATCTGTATATTTTAGAAACAAGATCGCTTGTGATTTGAAGTCCGGGGTCGAAATATTTTTTTCCTTATTGCAATGAAGGTTCATGGAAATTATTTTTCGATATTTAGCAAGAGGATCCCATAAATATGGGAGACGGAGGAGAATATATTAAAAGTTTCCTAATATTCTGGTATATAAATTAAATTGAATATAGAAAATTTTATAGTTTTGAAATATTTTGTTACAATTTTATACCATTCTAATTAAGATTTTTACTTCGATTAATATTGGAATTTGGTAGAGTGAACTTATTTAATTCCAAATCCAACCTCTTAAAATGGAATCTAATTTATTTTAGAGTTCAATTAATTATTAAAAATTAATTTTATAAACAACCAAATATTCATCATTTTATTAATCAGTACAGTTCGAAGACGGCAAATCACTACTTACTGCTGGGCAAATCACTACTTACTGCTGGGCTATACAAAGACGTGCATATATAGAAATAATTATAAATAAATAAAATGTAACATAATATAATTTTGTAGGAACAAACCAAAAAATCGGTAATAATAAGAAGATCAATTCATATAGATATAGCATTTTATTCTCTATATTTAAATAATTAATTTCAATTTACTTGAATTTTTTTTTAAAAAAAAATAATTTGAGTCATCGTGGTTTATAAAATCAAGTCATTTTTATGTGGAAATGTGATATCAATTTTTCTCAAAATTGAAAATTAGAAAAGTCATTTTAACCATTTAGAAAAAAAAATAGCGATTCAAAGAGTTTCGAGGATCCGCTTCTTCATGAAATTGTTGCTCTAAACTCCATGACGTGGGATTTGTAATAGAATCTATATCCGTCGATAAAAATTTATTCTCTTCACGTCTCATTTCGTTCCATTCATGCTATTGTTTCACATATATTTTTTTTACTTCATTTTTAGCTCGCAATAGTTAAAAGTTATAATTTTGTTATGCTTGCAGTTGATTTTATTGCATATTTATTTGACTTGCTTTAAACATCTTTATTATTTTCTTATTTCTACTTTTAGATAATTAAAATGTTAACCCCATTTTTTTTTCTTTTTCATCTTTTCTTTATTTCTTTGCATAGGTCTTTCTAAATTTTTTTGAAGTAGAAGTCGTTGTTCTTCATTTTCAGATCCATTATTTAAATCAATAAAGAATGATGATATGCCCTCCTAGTTTGGAATGACTGAACTAGATTGTTGTGACCCGTCTCGAGCATATTACATCCTAACAATTAGGGCTTTGACACTCCCTACATTAGAGTATTTCTCTGTGTCCTTAAACTTTGATCACGCATGATCAAATTTTAATCCTTATATATATATATATATATATTTATTTGGGATCTTCCATGAATACTTTTTTGGCTCCATTTATCTGCATAAAAGTGGAAAAATAATTATACAATGAGAAAGATAAAGTATGTTGAGACCATGTTAAGTTCCAACTTTGGCCCACAAACTTGCCATGTAAGAAAATTTGGGACTGGTACAGAAATGGGACTTTCATCTTCAATGCTGCAATCCCATTTTAAATCCTAAGTAACTTTAATATTTAAAATTAAGATACAAAAAATAGGTATAATATTTAATTTTAAATACTCTCAATATCTTGTTGAGGAGCTCCACTTGATCTTAAATTTTCAACGTGTTTAACGCAACCTCTTAATTTTGAAACGGCTATGTTGATTAATGACCATCGAGATTGAAAAAATCATTCCGGGCGAATGTTAGTTATGTGATTTGGTAGAGTTTTATGATATTCGGTTTCAATGCGAGACCAAAAACTCTCAAATGATTGATTTTTATCCATAATTGGATCTTGAGATATATCACGATATATATGACATAAAAGTTGGTCTTCTTAAATTGTATAGGAAGAACTTCGAACATTTTGAATTGGTGACACCATTTTTTCCTATAGAGAATTTTTTTGGTGAGTTTATGATATGCATGCTTTGTCAAAGAATGTCCCTTACTTATACACTTGACTTATATAATTATTTTTAATAAAAGTAATAATGTGAGAAAACTAATTGCCGTCCGG